>CM060920.1:122519607-122937107 GCA_030737875.1 Allium sativum
TCCTGAACTGGAATGTGACTCAATCAGTTACCATATAACTTTAGGTATATGGGTTTCATACATTGTATGTATATGACAGTCAAAATAAATGATCATCAAGCGTCCATTCACAACCACAGTGAAGTTTATAACTGTGTTAGTATTAAAATGAAAAAAAATAACACTCATCGCAGCCTGTCAATCTATCGATCGACATGTAACTAAATATTGGGACTAGTGTATGTAAATTCATCCCAACACCCGTGTGGGGTTTTCATCCAACAACAATACTTATAAATAAATGATTGGTTAAAGAATTTAACCAGTTTAATTCTACTGACATGTTGATGACAATGGACTCACATGTTATAATCTTTCTAATATCGAGTACAAGTATATTTTTACTCGTATAATTTCCCTATTTATTTCTAAGGTCTAATAAACTGTAATCTATTTATGTGGCATTACTGTGGATGACAAATAAAAGATAATTTTCTATTTTCTTTTATTTGTATGCAAATATATTTAACTTTTAATGTTTTGTTTACATCTAAAGTTGTAAACAAAATGCATCTTTTTCCTACGGTGTTCATTTGCCTCTAAATGTGCGAATGGAAGATATGATCTTTAACTACGATGTTTATTTGCATCTATATATGCAAATAAAATATAACCTTTTAACTATGACGTTTATTTGCATCTAAATATGCAAATAAAAATATAATCTTTATTAAATATTTTGTTTGCAACTAAATTTATAAACAAACATGTATATTCCTATTTCTAAACTAAAATACAAAAATAAAAATGTAATATTTGTTTGCATCTAAAATTGCAAACAAAATGCAACTCTTTAAATCATATTTTACTTTCAACTCATATAAATTTACAAAAGTGTTTGTTTTGTTTCCACTAGTGTAAATTGACAAAAGTGATTATTTACAATAATGAATGCAAATAATAGAACAAATTCTATTTTCCATGTACATTTGCATTTGTAGATGCAAATAAAAGAACAAGTTTATTTTCAGTGTATACTTGTATTTGTGAATACAAGTAAAAAGTGAACTTTTTATTTCAATGTTTTATTTGTATATGTGAATACAAATAAAAGAAAAAATTCCAATTCAATGTTTTATTTGTATTAGTGAATATAAATTAGAAGGACAAATTATATTTCAATGTTTTATTTGTATATGTGAATACAAATAAAAGGACAAATTCTATTTTTAAAGTATATTTGCGTTGGAGAGTGCAAATAAAAGAATAGACTTTAATTTCAAAATATATTTATATTTGTGAAGGTAAATAAAAGAACAAGTTTTATTTTTAATATATTTGCATTGGTGGATGCAAATAAAAGAATAAATTTCATTTTCAATATATATTTGCATCGGAGAATGCAAATACAAGAATAAATTTTATTTTCAATGTATGTTTGCATTAGTGAATGCAAATAGAAGATCAAACTTTAATTTCAATTCTAGAATAACATAAAAATGGTATTTTACGTTTACACTTTTCTATGTGTACTAATAACAAATAAAAGAAATCCTTTTATTTGTTTATACTTTTCTATACGTTCTAATAACATATAAAAGAATATTTTATATGTGAATATTTTTCTATGTACTCTAATGTTAAATAAAAGTGAATTTATTTGTATAATAAATTCGAATTTTCAAATGACAAATAAAAAGTAAATTTTATTTGTCAAATAAATTCTGAGTTTCCAATGACAGATAAAAGTGAGTTTTATTCCACTAATCATGCTTTAACCAAAATGTGATCTTTATCTCACTAATAAAGTTTGACCAAAGAATGTGATTTTTATCTCAATACTATGTTTTAACCAAAAATGTATATCTTATTTCACTTAATAAAGTTCCAACCAAAAATGTATATTTTATTTCCAATACAACATTTTAAACAAAAATCTCTTTTTATTTATAATGCAATCTTTCTAGCAAAATGGAGTTTTAAATCTAACGTTACATCTTATAACCAAAAATGTACTTTTGATCTCATGTAACATTTTATACGAGAATGTATTTTTAAAGCTAATGTAACATTATCAAATTAAAATGATGTATATATTTTCAATCTTAAAATGAAAACATAACCACATTAAAAATGTAGTCTTTTAAATGGAAACAATTTTTAAATGAAAACAAATTACATTTAAAAGATGCAATCTTTCTGTTGAAAACAAATTGACATAAAAATGTAAATCTTTTATGCCTACTCTTTATATTACTTCTAACATGTCAACAAAATGCAACCTTGAAATCAATTTTTTTTTTATTATTGACTTTAATTTGACAATAAAAATACATCTTTAAAATCTATTCTCTTTATTGTCTTCAATCTGACAATAAAAATGTATTTTTAAAATTTCTGCTTTTTATTGTAAGCAATGTTACATAAAAAAAATCATCTTACTGTAAATAATATTACACAAATATATATATTCATATTTTTGTTGAAAAACTAGTTCAACAAAAAGAGATAAAAATGTTTGTTCTATTTTGTTGAAAATCTAGTTCAACAAATATAACAACAATGTTTGTTTTTCAATTTTGTTGCAAATTCTGTTTTAACAAATTGACCAAAATTCTGTGTTTCACATGTGTTGAAAATTCTAATTCAACAAATTTACAAAATTTGTTGTCTTATACATTTGATCTTTTATATAAACAAAAATTATATATATTTTTATTTGTTTAATCAAATTCTAATTAAAAAGTGTTAATTTTTACAATTCTATCGCCACATAACATCATCAGACAAATAGATGTATATATTATATTCAGCACAGAATAATAACAACATGAATTAACTGTAGATTAACAACAATAATTTCAGGATTATTTATAATTATAAAGGAAAGAAAATAAATAGATTTCTCACCTTGCTTTTATTCAGAATAAATCAGATCGGTAATTTGGTCAAAAAATGATCTGCTCTGTTTCAGTTCAGGTTTGTGTCATAGCGTAGATCTCTGAAATATGATCCCAACGCATTTCGTTTCGTTGAATTTCATCGTTGTATGTAGAAGTTACAACATTTTAAAGTTTGTATAATTTAATAAATAATAAAATCCTTAATTAGTTAATTAATATTATCCTTAACCTTTCCTCTCCTCTTCGTTCATCTACAGGCTTTGAACCGAACCCATCTTTGACCGTCATCATCCTTCCTTCGCATGCACCATGGAGCACCAGACCTCGATCCGACACCGCAGCCGCCAAGCCCTTGCCGACGTCGACCTGCGCCGTCAACCTGGAGCAACTCGGTGGGCCCCCCTGCATGGAAAATCGAGCCCAAACCGCCATCTTTGCATCCAAAATCCGACCACCTTGTTTACTTAAATCCGATCATGGCCGTTGAGATTATAGAGCTCGTGATGCTCTTCGATTTGGTATATGGAGTGTTGAAAATCATCAAGAGGATTGGGAGAATTTAGCAATTGAATTCGGTGCGTTTCTGGCCATTGGAGTTTGAAGAACGGAAGGGCTGGTATAGGTTGATTGTAGGCATCCTTTGCTAGCTTTCTGCTTCGGTGTGTGTTTTTTTTTTTTTTTCAAACCCCCACCCCCCCTCTACTTAGAACGGTTGTTAGTTATGCAGGGTTTTTTAGGTACCGAGATTAGACTGCCGGAAGATAGGTGGGTGATTAAGCTATTGGAAGCAAGACGACATTTGGATATTGGAATCCAGTTGAAGGAAAGCTGGGGAGGCTCAGGGACCTGGAGTCGTCAGATCTGAGGAGAAGATTGCGGAGCTCTATCAGCCATGGTTTACGGTATTTCAGAGTATTGTTAGCTGGCCTAGTACTCGTCTGCTCTACGACGGTTGACCTCATCGCCGTTTCAGTGGTTGTTGTCGATTCTACAGATTCGTCTAAAGAGTAGTTCGGGGCTGATTATGTTTGTTTTTTGATTTCCCTTATGTTGTACTTCAGATTCTCTCTAGGTTGTGTGTGCACGGTTTCTGTTTCTCAGAAATCGTTTTTGTGAGCCGTTGGAGAATGGCTAGATTCTCCCTTTTGTTTATGATATTTCAGCTTAAAAAAAAAAAAAGAGTTTGAAGAACGGTGGCTACATATAAAGGGGATTAGGGTTTCGAAATAATCCTTATATTTATAATATTATATTACTTTAATAGCCCGTTAAGGTCTGATTAGCCACTAACTCAGAATTAGGCCCAACAACTATCGTTCTTAAGGTTTTGACACCTTCTGAACGCAATGGAACGGGTCTCGGGGCCCAATTCCGAAATTTGTATATATTTTATTTAAAATTCCATTAAAATTTAATTAATTAAATATTGACCGTACATTTAAATACGCTGGGGCCACATATGACCTCTAAAAATTACACAAAAATTATTTCTAGTTATGTTTTGACGATACGGTTCTAACGAGACTAATTTCGTCGAATTCTGAGACTGTTTGAAAAATGGTCATTTTCTAGTCGACTAAATTTAACTAAAACCGCCAAAACACGTTTTCTTTTGCCACGCTCACATATTGATTCGAAAAATTATGAAAATTGAAAATTAGCAATAATTTGACATTCCGGTTCCAACAAAAGTGGTTTTGTCGAAAACCGAGGTCGTTTGAAAAATGACTATTTTTAAGGCCAATATATTTAATATTAAAAATACATTTTTAAACAAATAAACTCCGAAACTCAAAATATATAAGTGTTTACTGTTTTTTAATGCAGAAACATCATTCTGAACTCAATGGAAGTGGTTTCGAGTCGAAATTCCTTCATATGTGAAAAGTAGCTTTCGGGCCCTATATAATATATATATAAATTCTACAGCGACCTTTCTAAAAATTGAATTAGCCATAACTTTTGATTTCGGCTATGAAATTTCAATTTTTCAGATTCGTTAGAAAGATATGATTAAACATATTTAAATATTTCTGATTTCGTTCAATTCTGATTTAAAATGAATCCAGTACAGTCAGTCAAAGTTCAAATTCAAATAATTTATTTTAAATTCTATTCGAGCAGTTGAATCATTGTATATTATTCTGATCTGTAATGTGGTGATTGTTGTATTGTTGAATCTTATTCGTTGTGATGTCATGTTATAATTTGACTGGTTGCTTCTGTAAAAGTCTGATGTAATCATAATAAAGTTTGATGTAATCATAATAAAATTTTCAAACTGCAACGCTGTTTTAAACTCCTCATCTAATTAAATTGAATTTATTCGTTTTAAAGAAAAATTGTAGTCGTTCTTATCTAAAATAAATTATTCTAAACATTAAAATCCATTAAAATTTCTAAAATAAAAATTTTAAATTGGCCCTAAAATTCCGGGTCGTTACAATCGCCCACACTTAAGATCTTTTCGTCCTCGAAAAGGAACGTAGCTAAAAGTTGTTTAATTATACCAACTCAACTTGATTTTATTTATTGGTTTCAATTAATTATCATTCTAATACTTTAATTAGTGAAACTAATTATCAACATCACAACCAGCAATCTGATTAACCTTCCAAATATATATGTAACTTTTATATATAATCAAAAATCATATTTTGAGTGCAAATCACAGCAATGTGTCCTAATTAAGTTTTGGTTCTCATACCAGTCAATGGAAATATATAGAAATCCCACCTTCGAGACTCGAACATAAATACTGGTGATGGTCGACCTATCACCAGAATTACCTCCGGGCGACTAGAGTGTGATTCTATATCTATCCAATATATTAAAACTTCGAATATCCGTTAATTACTCGTATATTCGAAACCTTTATATACTCGATTGTCCACATTAAAATATAATAATATACTCAAATACGTATTTTAGGATAAAATTTTCAAAACTAAATTATTATTTTTATTATTAGGGAAAATAATACTCTTCACACTCGTTCTAGGATACTACTGATCATATCTCTAACGAGTTATTCTCATTGGATATTACTAATCCAATCTCTGATCAATTCTTTCGTTCAGTTCTAATGTGTCTTGTCCTCGAGCTCTGTAAACCAAAGCTCTGATACCAACTGAAACGACCCAAACTTCCCAGTAAAGGGAAGCCTGGATTGCTTCGAGAACAACACACATCAGAACACAAACTGAAGAACATTTTATTGCTGATTACAACAATTACATCAGAGTACAAGAATGTAACAGAGTATGAATACTTATTACATAATAGAAATACAATAATATCAGAGTTACATTTAAATAGCAGCGAAAAAAATATTACAAATATACAACTGAAAGGAACATACGAATACAGAGCTTTCCGAATACCGCTTCAGCTGTAAGCCAGGATCCTGTAAATATATCTGCAAAAAGCTACTCGACTGCCCGTGTGGAAAATATGGGCACCCGAGTTTTCCAGTGAAACAAACTACAGGTCAGTCATGGGACTGGTATGAGAAATCTTAACTTAACTTATCTAATAATAAGGCTAATCACAGGACCACACCGCTAACGCGGAACGGGTTTACTCCATTGGATTGCCAGTGCATAAAATAAAGTAGAAACGTTAAATAACGCAATGCTTTTTAGAAAAAATGAAACCATTATAAGACCCAAGTCCCATCACACAATGCAACGCAAACCAGAGGATAGGGTTTTACCTTATAATGGTCAAAAATGCTTGATACGATAAAACGGAGTTAATATTAGTGTGTATATATTCTAATTAAAACATTTCAATCATAATGTATTAATCATAGACGGCATGGGTACCATATTTCATGTCACCATACTAGTTCTACATTCAAAACCGCAAGGTCGTATTGGAAATTGGATTTCCATCATGAGTCGAGGCTAGGGGCAAGCTCCTCTCCGATTCGAGACACTCTAGCAAATGCCTCAGGATCACACCTATGGGCAACCCTTGGATCTTCAGGGTCGGTCCCTACCTACGGGTAGTGGATTAATTATGCCTGAACACACGCTTCCCGGTTCCTTTGAACCTATAATATGACCACTATCGGTCTATAAAAATCCGAGGCGCCTCAAAATCCATCATCCACATAAGTAAAATGACAGGACGTGTTAAAGCACTGACACTACCACTAGCTAGAAAGAAACGTGTGCACTCCCTGCAGTCCATATCCCGTTTTTGACTCATACCGGGGTGTGAGGCTCGCGAAGTCACGATATACACAAAGCTATGCCGTAATAGGCTGTGCTTTGATCATCCCACAAGGCCCTGCTTTTCAACAAAAGCCTTGATCATATGCATCTTGGCGTGCCACATTGACAATTCACGCCATGCGATCAATCACTATTAATATATACCAGGGTGTTAAGTAGAGGATAAATCCTTTACCACCAAACAGACATACATTAACAGAAATCGACTTAATTCACACGGAACGAAATCCAACGTCAGACACACATCCATTTATTAGCTTATGCTCTGGGTCTGAGCGAAAACCAAATCCGAACAATCAACAATAGTCCGGACAGCCACCACTGAAGCCCCTTCAAGGTAGCTACTCCCATCAGGGTCTCTGTAGCAACACATCCATTCGATGTGAAGATCGTCGGTCTTCAACCACCGTCTTCATCTTCGACTCTTCATCGTCGTAGAAATTATTCGGAATGGGTTAAACACGGTCTTTCCGAATAACTCTCGTATTTTGATAATTTAAAATCAAGTATTCTAAAACACATCCAACGTCTCATTCCAATTCAGAATATTCTTTTAAATAAAGTATTCAAATTATTCTATCAAAGATAAACTCTTTAAACTATTCTTAAATTTTAAAGATTTATTAAACCCCCAATTTGGTTTTTAAAACAAAAATCATTATTCAATGATTATTTAAATTTAAGAAATTTATCTTATCTTTAACTGGGTTAAAGAACTAATGTCATTTAAGACATTGTTCACGGTAAACCCAAAGTCGCCTTCCATTAAATATGGAATTTTCACAGAAATCAAGTCAATATATAATCGGTATAAATTTCTGTATCGGACTAATAATATAAATGGAATAACGGCAAAGCCTTTTAAATTCCATATATAGTATCAGTCTTCTTTTACAGAAGCCTATCAAGATTATTATCAAATCGAATTTCCACTCAATTCCAATTTAATTAATATTAAATTGGGAAATTGTCTTTAGAAAATTTCTTTTTAAATCTTAATAAAAAGATTTATAATTCCTAAATCATATTTTCACTGTAAATTGGGTTAAAGAACAAATGTCGTTTAAAACATAATTCACGATAAACCCAATTCACATATCAATTTATCTCAACTACAAAATATAATTGAAACTCTAAAAATCTTAATTAAAAGATTTATCCTAGTTAATAACTAGTTTACTTCAATAGAAATGTAATATTATCTTTTGTCCATCTAAGAATGTACATAGAAATCATTATTTTATCCTTTGTTAAATATTGTCCTATAATATTTGTTGTTTAAAAATTACTTTAAATAAAAAGGATTCTTTATATAAAATATTCTTTATTTTAAAAGGTATGTATATTACAATGTTCTTTATTCTAAATATTCTTATTTTTAAAAGATATTCTTTATTTAAAGAAATCCTGAACTGGAATGTGACTCAATCGGTTACCATATAACTTTAGGTATATGGGTTTCATACATTGTATGTATATTACAGTCAAAATAAATGATCATCAAGCGTCCATTCACAACCAGAGTGAAGTTTATAACTGTGTGAGTATTAAAATGAAAAAAAATAACACTCATCACAGCCTGTCAATCTATCGATCGACATGTAACTAAATATTGGGACTAGTGTATGTAAATTCATCCCAACACCCGTGTGGGGTTTTCAGCCAACAACAATACTTATAAATAAATGATTGGTTAAAGAATTTAACCAGTTTAATTCTACTGACATGTTGATGACAATGGACTCACATGTTATAATATTTCTAATATCGAGTACAAGTATGTTTTTATTCGTATAATTTCCCTATTTATTTCTAAGGTCTAATAAACTGTAATCTATTTATGTGGCATTACTGTGGATGACAAATAAAAGATAATTTTCTATTTTCTTTTATTTGTATGCAAATATATTTAACTTTTAATGTTTTGTTTACATCTAAAGTTGTAAAACAAAATGCATCTTTTTCCTATGGTGTTCATTTGCCTCTAAATGTGCCAATGGAAGATATGATCTTTAACTACGATGTTTATTTGCATCTATATATGCAAATAAAATATAACCTTTTAACTATGACGTTTATTTGCATCTAAATATGCAAATAAAAATATAATCTTTATTAAATATTTTGTTTGCAACTAAATTTATAAACAAACATGTATATTCCTATTTCTAAACTAAAATACAAAAATAAAAATGTAATATTTGTTTGCATCTAAAATTGCAAACAAAATTCAACTCTTTAAATCATATTTTACTTTCAACTCATATAAATTTACAAAAGTGTTTGTTTTGTTTCCACTAGTGTAAATTGACAAAAGTGATTATTTACAATAATGAATGCAAATAATAGAACAAATTCTATTTTCCATGTGCATTTGCATTTGTAGATGCAAATAAAAGAACAAGTTTATTTTCAGTGTATACTTGTATTTGTGAATACAAGTAAAAAGTGAACTTTTGTTTTCAATGTTTTATTTGTATATGTGAATACAAATAAAAGAACAAATTCCAATTCAATGTTTTATTTGTATTAGTGAATATAAATTAAAAGGACAATTTATATTTCAATGTTTTATTTGTATATGTGAATACAAATAAAAGGACAAATTCTATTTTTAAAGTATATTTGCGTTGGAGAGTGCAAATAAAAGAATAGACTTTAATTTCAAAATATATTTATATTTGTGAAGGTAAATAAAAGAACAAGTTTTATTTTTAATATATTTGCATTGGTGGATGCAAATAAAAGAATAAATTTCATTTTCAATATATATTTGCATCGGAGAATGCAAATACAAGAATAAATTTTATTTTCAATGTATGTTTGCATTAGTGAATGCAAATAGAAGATCAAACTTTAATTTCAATTCTAGAATAACATAAAAATGGTATTTTACGTTTACACTTTTCTATGTGTACTAATAACAAATAAAAGAAATCCTTTTATTTGTTTATACTTTTCTATACGTTCTAATAACATATAAAAGAATATTTTATATGTGAATATTTTTCTATGTATTCTAATGTCAAATAACAGTGAATTTATTTGTTTAATAAATTCTAATTTTCAAATGACAAATAAAAAGTAAATTTTATTTGTCAAATAAATTCTGAGTTTCCAATGACAGATAAAAGTGAGTTTTATTTCACTAATCATGCTATAACCAAAATGTGATCTTTATCTCACTAATAAAGTTTGACCAAAGAATGTGATTTTTATCTCAATACTATGTTTTAACCAAAAATGTATATCTTATTTCACTTAATAAAGTTCCAACCAAAAATGTATATTTTATTTCCAATACAACATTTTAAACAAAAATCTCTTTTTATTTATAATGCAATTTTTCTAGCAAAATGGAGTTTTAAATCTAACGTTACATCTTATAACCAAAAATGTACTTTTAATCTCATGTAACATTTTATACGAGAATGTATTTTTAAAGCTAATGTAAAATTATCAAATTAAAATGATGTATATATTTTCAATCTTAAAATGAAAACATAACCACATTAAAAATGTAGTCTTTTAAATGGAAACAATTTTTAAATGAAAACAAATTACATTTAAAAGATGTAATCTTTCTGTTAAAAACAAATTGACATAAAAATGTAAATCTTTTATGCCTACTCTTTATATTAATTCTAACATGTCAACAAAATGCAACCTTGAAATCAAATTTTTTTTATTTTCTTTAATTTGACAATAAAAATACATCTTTAAAATCTATTCTCTTTATTGTCTTTAATCTGACAATAAAAATGTATTTTTAAAATTTCTGCTTTTTTATTGTAAGCAATGTTACATAAAAAAAATCATCTTACTGTAAATAATATTACACAAATATATATATTCATATTTTTGTTGAAAAACTAGTTCAACAAAAAGAGATAAAAATGTTTGTTCTATTTTGTTGAAAATCTAGTTCAACAAATATAACAACAATGTTTGTTTTTCAATTTTGTTGCAAATTCTGTTTTAACAAATTGACCAAAATTCTGTGTTTCACATGTGTTGAAAATTCTAATTCAACAAATTTACAAAATTTGTTGTCTTATACATTTGATCTTTTATATAAACAAAAATTATATATATTTTTATTTGTTTAATCAAATTCTAATTAAAAAGTGTTAATTTTTACAATTCTATCGCCACATAACATCATCAGACAAATAGATGTATATATTATATTCAGCACAGAATAACAACAACATGAATTAACTGTAGATTAACAACAATAATTTCAGGATTATTTATAATTATAAAGGAAAGAAAATAAATAGATTTCTCACCTTGCTTTTATTCAGAATAAATCAGATCGGTAATTTGGTCAAAAATTGATCTGCTCTGTTTCAGTTCAAGTTTGTGTCATAGCGTAGATCTCTGAAATACGATCCCAACGCACTTCATTTCATTGAATTTCATCGCTGTATGTAGAAGTTACAGCATTTTAAAGTTTGTATAATTTAATAAATAATAAAATCCTTAATTAGTTAATTAATATTATCCTTAACCTTTCCTCTCCTCTTCGTTCATCTACAGGCTTTGAACCGAACCCATCTTTGACCGTCATCATCCTTCCTTCGCACGCACCATGGAGCACCAGACCTCGATCCGACACCGCAGCCGCCAAGCCCTTGCCGACGTCGACCTGCGCCCTCAACCTGGAGCAACTCGGTGGGGCCCCCTGCGCGGAAAATCGAGCCTAAACCGCCATCTTTGCATCCAAAATCCGACCACCTTGCTTACTTAAATCCGATCATGGCCGTTGAGATTATAGAGCTCGTGATGCTCTTCGATTTGGAATATGGAGTGTTGAAAATCATCAAGAGGATTGGGAGAATTTAGCAATTGAATTCGGTGCGTTTCTGGCCATTGGAGTTTGAAGAACGGCGGCTACATATAAAGGGGATTAGGGTTTCGAAATAATCCTTATATTTATAATAGTGAATATTAGGCTCACGTCCCTATTTTGAAACTTAATTAGGCTCACATCCGGTCATAAACTTATTGTAAATTAGGTCCCTGTTTTCAAAACTTATAAAATAATAATTAAAAATAAATAAATAAAAAATCGTAAATTAGTAATAAAATATATTACGCATTATAAAAAAAATTCAGTTCAAAAAACAACAAAAATAATGTCAGAAAGAAGAAAACAGCAAAAAAACAGAAAAAACTGCAGTTAAATGCATAATATTATGCACCTTTTTGATTTTATTGCATGCATATATGCAATTATTGCAGTTCTTCCAGCGGATAGATTTAACATAATTTTTCAGTTCATTTTTATTTGCATCCAAATGTGCAAATTTCTCAAAAAAATGCACACATGTGTGCAACATTTTTATAGGATAAAAAGTAGGGACCTAATTTATAAAAAAAAACAAAGTTCTGAAAAATTTTAAACCCGCCCCCTATTTTATTTTTTCCGCCTTTTTGTATTTTTTTTTTAAAAATGTGCGTACGTTCATAAAAAAAAATAAAAAATTCTAAAATATGGAAATAATGTCAGGAATCTACGGAAATCGAAAAAAAATAGTTGCATACATTTATGCAATTATTACTGATAATTGCATATATGTATGCAACTTTTCTGTAAGCTGTTTTCAGATTAAAATCTGAAAATAAACCTGCACAAATGTATGCAAGTATTTGAAATTTTTGCGCACATGTATGCATTTATTTGCATGAATAAAAATCAACGAAGATGTATGTAGTGAAAAATATGCACGGATGTATGCAGGAAAGTGATATATGTGCATACTATTATGCATTTAACTGGAAATTTCGTTTTTTTCTGTTTTTTTTTTATTTTTGACGCCTTCTTTGATGGTTTTTTGTTCTGAATTTTTTAGTGTTTACATGTTTTATTTAAATACGAATTTATGTGATTTTTTTATATTTTTTTTATATTTTTTTATGACTTTTCAAAAAATAGGGACCTAATTTACAATAAGTTTATGACCGGGTTTTTTTTATATTTTGAAACTTAATAGGGACCTCTAAAAAACGCACCCTTTATAATATTATATTACTTTAATAGCCCGTTAAGGTCCGATTAGCCACTAACTCAGAATTAGGCCCAACAACTATCGTTCTTAAGGTTTTGACACCTTCTGAACGTAATGGAACGGGTCTCGGGGCCCAATTCCGAAATTTGTATATATTTTATTTAAAATTCCATTAAAATTTAATTAATTAAATATTGACCGTACATTTAAATACGCTGGGGCCACATACGACCTCTAAAAATTACAGAAAGATTATTTCTAGTTATGTTTTGACGATACGGTTCTAACGAGACTAATTTCGTCGAATTCTGAGACTGTTTGAAAAATGGTCATTTTCTAGTCGATTAAATTTAACTAAAACCGCTAAAACACGTTTTCTTTTGCCACGCTCACATATTGATTCGAAAAATTATGAAAATTGAAACTTAGCAATAATTTGACATTCCGGTTCTAACAAAAGTGGTTTCGTCGAAAACTGAGGTCGTTTGAAAAATGACTATTTTTAAGGCCAATATATTTAATATTAAAAATACATTTTTAAACAAATAAACTCCGAAACTCAAAATAAATAAGTGTTTACTGTTTTCAATGCAGAAACGTCATTCTGAACTCAATGGAAGTGGTTTCGAGTCGAAATTCCTTCATATGTGAAAAGTAGCTTTCGGGCCCTATATAATATATATATATATATATATATATATATATATATATATAAATTCTACAGCGACCTTTCTAAAAATTGAATTGGCCATAACTTTTGATTTCCGCTATGAAATTTCAATTTTTCAGATTCGTTAGAAAGATATGATTAAACAGATTTAAATATTTCTGATTTCGTTCAATTCTGATTTAAAATGAATCCAGTACAGTCAGTCAAAGTTCAAATTCAAATAATTTATTTTAAATTCTATTCGAACGGTTGAATCATTGTATATTATTCTGATCTGTTATGTGGTGGTTGTTGTATTGTTGAGTCTTATTCGTTGTGATGTCATGTTATAATTTGACTGGTTGGATCTGTAAAAGTCTGATGTAATCATAATACAGTCTGATGTAATCATAATAAAATTTTCAAACTGCAGCGCTGTTTTAAACTCCTCATCTAATTAAATTGAATTTATTCGTTTTAAAGAAAAAATTTATTTGTTCTTATCTAAAATAAATTATTCTAAACATTAAAATCCATTAAAATTTCTAAAATAAAAATTTTAAATTGGCCCTAAAATTCTGGGTCGTTACAGTGGGTTTAGGCGGGGAAGGCGAACTAGGGTGTCGGGTCAAGCCTTGTTGACATTGACGAGGTGAGCAGCAGGGATTTGGATCAAGGAAGGGTCGGATCATTTCAGTGGTTAGCGCACAAGGGAGTTCGGCTTCGGTGGCGTACTGTCGTGAGGAGCTCGGGGTCGGCACAGGGGAAACGGGTTGGCAAGGTCAGCAGAGGCGAAGCACTAGGGAAAGGTTGGCTCGGATCGGAGAGAGGAGAGGAGGGAACAACGAGGTCGAGGTGACTGGTGAGGGCATTACGGAGAACAGGGACAAGGACGACGACAGATGGTGGATTTGGGAATGTGACTGCTTTGGGATCATGATGTTAAAGTATGAAATGGGGCTGACCGCATTTAATACTTCTTGAGACAACGCTAACAGATACTTGGCAGACGAATGGTTTTCAATTTGAGAATAACAAACATGTAACCAAGAATAATACTAGAGAACGGACTGACGGAAACGAACCCAGTTTGGCGAACGATTAAAGATACAGAAAGTGAACAGATAAAACAAAATTGACAAACTGATAGGAGAACGGTTTTGAAATATCAAAAGACAACGAGTCCGAAAAATAGAGTTGAACAATGTTTGCAATGATGAAGATTAATACAAATAGTATATCAACAAGAGAACTATTTTGAAATAAAATTGAAGATAAAATTTATAAATATTGTAAGCAAATTAAATATCAATACGAGTTTAAATATTTAAAATAAAATCTAAACTAAATTCAAACCTTAATAATATTAGTAAACCCAATATAATATGAGTTAAATATTTGAATAATAAAAAAATTTCAAATTAAAATATATAAACACAATAAAATTTCATTTAATAAATAAGCTTTGGAATTTCAAATATTAGTTTGTATATAAATAGATATTCATATTCAAAACAAACTCTTTTGTTACAAAAAACAAAATAAATTTAGTATTAAAATCAAAAATCAAAATAGTTATTTAAATAAAAACCAAACAAATAAACAAATGAAATAAAACAAAAATAAAAATTTAATTTTAATAATTTAAATAAAAATACACTTAAAATACCGTTCATTACAAGTTGCAATCCTTGCGAAGTCCTTAATAAATTCCTTATAGTAGCCTTCTTACCCAAGAAAAATCCTAACCTTTGTTGCATTGTGGGGTATCCTTCACTCTTGAACACCCTCTACCTTAGTGTGGTCTACGACTAATCCTTTCCTCGAAACAATATGTCCAAGAAATTTGACTTCTCTCTTACAAAATGACATTTCAAAAACTTGTCCTTAAGTTGATTTTCTCTCAGAATTCCTAAGACCTTTATCAAGTGACTCTTAGGCTCCTTAAAGTCCTTGGAATAAAATAAGAATGTCATCTACAAACACTATCACTATCTTGTTGAGAATGCCACTAAATACCCAACCCATTAGGTCTAAAATGAAAGCGGGGGCATTCGTCAAACTGAAGGGAATAACCTTCCACTCAAATAATCCATCTAGCGTCCTAAACACTTTATTAGGCTTACTCTCTTCAGAAATGCTCAACCGGTGAAACCCAGTAGCCAGATCTAATTGAGAAAAGATATGGGCACCTCCCAAATGGTCAAATAGGTCATCAATCCTAGGAAGGAGGTACCTATTCTTCCTAGTCAGCTTGTTGATTTCCAAATAATCCACACATAATCTTAATGATCCATCAGACTTAGTGGAAAAAACTACTTGTGCACCCTACTCAGATGTGCTCCTTAGAAAAAATCCTTTTTGCAATAACTCCAAGATTTGTCTATCCAGCTCTCTTCTTTCCTTAGGAGCGAAGCGCCTTAACGACAATTCTACTAGCCTCATGTCTTTCTCGAGGTCTATGCTAAATGAATTTTCTCAGTGGGGTGGAAGTCCTATGCTTCTTTGAAGACATCTGGAAACTCACACACAAGAGGCACCAGAGATAGTCCTTCTAAATCAGATGATAAGGAATACAATAAGGTCAAATCCTTATTTCCATTCCTACAAGGGATTTCTAAGCTACGCCCCTCATGGCTTCTCAAGCAAACAACTCTCCTATCACAGTTAAGGATGACCCAATAAAATGATAGCTAATCCATTCCTATTATGAGACCATACCACTCGAATTCAGTACATATGCTTTGCGAAAGAAATCAACATCACCGATGTCTAATATTAGGTCTTTACAAATAAGTGAAAGTTGCATAGCTCCTCCGATAGGGTTAGGCACCCATATCGGATTGCTAGCAAAGACAAGGGAAGATTTAAGGAATCAACAATCTTTCTAGCAATGAAGGAGTGGGTAGCTCCCAAATCAAATAGGGTACACAAAGAAATTCATAAGATAGAGATTATACCTTCCAAAGCTGGTTGTCCTTGATCTGTAAGGGTTTGACTTTGAAGCAGCCCTACTTCCAAAACATAATATTGTTCACTTTGTCCTCCCTTATATTTAGGGCAGTTCCTTGCTAAGTGTCCATCCTCATGATAATTGAAGCATTTCCCTCTGAAGTCCTACTTTGCTAGGTTCACCCTACAGTCCTTGGCCTCATGGCCCTTCTTATGGCACCTCGAACACACTATAGCCTCCTTAAATTTTACTTCTTTCTTTTTCTTTGGCCTAAAAATTTTCTTTTTGTTATTTCCAAAATTATAAGCACTTCCCCTTTCTCATTCTTAACTTCCTTCATTTTCTCTGCCTTATACAGGATAGCTGTTTGAACAAGTTCTTCGAACGGAACTCCAAACGTCACCGGAGCAAATAACATTTTGCTCAATGGAGAATTCAATCCCTTAAAGAACCTAAATGCTTTATTCATTGGGATGTACACTAGTCCTCTCCCGAATTTGGATAACTCCATAAATCTTGCTACATACTCTCTCAAACTTAATCCCCCTTGCTTCAGCTGAATAAACTTTTCCATCTGTATCCTCATCTCATCGTTAGGTAAGAACTTAGTCTCAAAGAAAGTTTTAAACTCTTCCTAAGTAAACAATCTACCCATATTCTCTTCCGAAATCATGTTCCACCACTCTAGGGCTTCTCCCTTCAAATTCCAAGCCTCTACCCTATGCTTTAGCTGGTCATCCCATCCAATAGCCCTGAAGAACCGTTCGCACTCAGTTATCCATGCTCTAGCTTCAAGGAAATTTTCGGTTCCTAAAAATGGTTTGCCTCCCAAACTCACAAAATCTTTGCAAAGTCGAGGAAAGTTGAAAGCCAGGTCAACGGGTTGAGTTGTTGGTACCACTAGAGCTGGATTGGCAGTAGGGGACTTGTTCCATAGTCCTAAGGTATTGTTGGAACCATTCAGGCAAGTACCGAGGCCTTTCCGGGTTCCCTTGCTCGGGCTGATTATCTATCATTTCTACTATATAAAAAAGGGAAAACCCCCCAGTGGACTTCCTAAGATAGTATCAAGGTCAAAAGAAAGAAAGATAAAGGTTGCCTAGTATAATTGCGTATGTCTTTGGGATACAGTACACACACACACATATATATATATATATATATAGTTTTAAATACCTTTTCAAATTATAAATATGTCTCTCTTACATATATTTCCCCATAATCGAGTAACCTATGCTCTGATATCACATGTAACAAACCATCCGAGATAGGCCTAAATTGTAACCGAGAAAAGGCCCATTGGAACTAACAACCATTCTAAACGAGTCGTTGGTTCCTATAGGGAAATACTAAAATAGATACCATAGAGTAATCTAAACGAAATCAGAGTCTCACACAACGAAAGGGATAAGCTATAGTATATCAAAATAAATGCACTATAAATAAAACCATCATAAATGTAAGACACAATTAGTCTCAATAATAAAGGTACATTGACAACTATCCCAGTAACATAATGATAATAATAATGCTTCCATGTATAACTAAAGCCTCTATAATCGGGCTCTGTCTCCAAGCACCACTGATCATTACTGATTCCTAGCGTCCTTACCAACTAACCTGTTTATGTTAAGAGGAGGAAGGTCAAAACATAAAGTTTGGTGAATGAAAATCACATAAGTTAAGGAATGGCTATTTCCTATATTTGGCAGAGTGAATTCTTCATGCTATGTCTACACAAGCAAACATGCACAACTAAACATATGAAGTGAACATCCCCACAGTCACTTAAGGCCTGATACCAACATAAGGGTGGATATCCCTATAGTCACTTAATATTCCACGTGGTAGGCTCTTCCCGATCGCTTAAGGCCACTATATAGACTTAATTAAGGGTGGATCCCTACTATCACTTAATATCCTATGGAGAAACCCTAGCCACTTAAGACCTTGTTTCTAGCGTCAACGTTATCAAACATATACTCTCCTTATAGGTCAAGATATAGTAAGCATACACTTACAACCAGGTTTAGTTAGAAACAACACATCACTAAAGACCCTCCTGGCAGACCCCCTCGTTACTATCTAGCCATCCCTACGGGTGAACTCCTAGCCACTTAATACTTCCCTTAGACGGTGGTTCCTTTAGGCCCCTTATATAAATTGTCCCTAGGTCAACCCTCGTTATAACCTAGATAAGAAGCAGACGCTTTCAGAGAACTACCCCACTTATACGCCATCATCTATTAGGACCATTTAGGGCGGGTCCCGTGACTTTGATCCGAAACCAAGGATGAACCTTAGGAGCGGACCTAGTCCTAACCACTTAATACCCAATAAGGTAGGTCAGCCACTTAATACACTTTCAAGGCATGCCTACTTCACACACAAACAATATATATGTGTATACACTAGACATCTCACATTAAACCAACCACTTATAGATGTTGGATTTGCCAGGCGGTTTCGGGTAGGCTTCTACTACAAGTTGGGCTTAACCTCGCGTCTTAATGTAACAATATAATGGCCTATGACACTTAGACCTCCCATATTAACCAGTCTTACTTGTACATGCTAGATTTGTCAGGCGGTTCTAGACAGGCTTCTACTACAAGTAATGGTTAACCTCGTGTCTATATGTCATTAGTTATAATTGAAAGCCATTTACCTATGAATATATAAATTCCTATTGGTACATTTGAATTCTATTTCCTAGTTTAAAAATATTTAGTATGCATCTAATATGTACACAATAATATTATGTTTAATTATGTTATCAATATATAAATAAATAGGCGTGAATTTAGCGTACGTGAATAACGACCTAACACGTTTGAAACGTCAATCCTAACCATCACAATTAAGGTATACAAGTTGATTTCCCTATCAATTAACATGGTCCAAACATGTATATTTTCATTCAGTGATAAAAAAAGGAAAATACAACATATACGAATAAACTTCCAACCTAGGTTTGAACAATCATCAAATAATAAAAGTATAGGCATGGTACAATAAATCTATCCACATATGCAAAAACCTTGCTTTCGGCGATGCTTTACTTTTTATTTTATGTCGCATACAAAAACTTAAAATCTTAATATATAGTATATAATACGTTCAAACAAATATATTTAAAATAGATGTTTAAACCTATTATTTTATAATACACAAATATTACGTTTTAGTACACAAATATATATGAACATTTAAAATAAGAATCAAGTGAATTAGACCCAAAAACTAAGGGTGCGTTTGCTTTATAGTTTTTAATTTCGAGTTTTCGCACGAACAAAAGTTTGAACGATGCACATATATTGTTAAAAACAATCATTTTACAAAATGAAGTTAACAAACAAAAATAAAAACAACATTTTATTATTTTCCATATTTTAAGAAACAATGGAAGGACGACAAAAAATTCATTCAATCATTGTCCTTTTGTCCCCTTCGTCACACTCTTGTCTTTGATCCATCACCTCCGGTATAATTCAAATCTTTGCAACTTTCACAATTAGCGCTAAAAACTAGAAACTCAAAACACAAAATAAACCAAGTGCTACCTAAGTATTTCACAACACCCAAAGCCTAACATTTATTATTACAATAATACAAACCCAAATATATCACTTTTGATTGACTATTTTTGTCATAACAAAAATATAGGATTTGGGGGTTTATAGTATTTTATTTCCATTTCAATCCAAATCCTTTACGGCATAATAATCCAAATCCGAACTACACAAGATAAAAACTAGCAACTTATAGGGTTTCCACTCACGGTGATTTGAAAAGAAAGAACAATAGGATTTGTGTAGAATCAGATCTAGATTTGGCCTTCGAAATCATACTTTAATCCTTCTATTAATATACATATATATATATATAATTGAAAATGGGTTCTTTATTAATGACGTACAAGAACCGAATAGAGAGATCTGCCTCCTTAAACAACCTTACCAGTGTAGTAAGGAAAAAGAGTGCAGCATCCCCTATTATACAACTCAAATACAATATATGTCCACACCGTATGTAGTATGTATATGTGTATATATTTATATACGTATGTATATATGAGAGTCAAATTTTAGAATCTCATATATATATATATATATAACTAAATTCCAGAATCTAAATCTGTATGAATCTAGGTTATAAAAGATAGAATGGAGGTTAGAGGAATAGAATAGAATCCTAACCTTTTTCTCTAGAATTAGCAATGGTAGAAGGACGGTATAAAGGTGCAGGAAGAAATGAAAGCAATGTTTAGAGTGAGGCTAGAGAGCTATATTTATAGTGTGTATTGATCATTGGATTTTTTAAATTAAATTTGGATAATATATTGATGCAAAAATATATAAATTTACCAATAAAAATGCACACTCAACACTCGTCCCCAAGAGGCGGTCAACCTCCTTTATAAAAGGGCGGTCGACCCCCTCCTATATGGGAAGTCAACCCCTCTTTGTGGTCGAGTCAGGAGATATTGAATCTCCTGTAACATCGTTTTCTATAAATTCTGAATTTATGGCCTTGATTTATTTTCTTATGTTGATTATCTCTGCGCCCTTTGCATACTAATATATATACACAAATTCAAATCCTCTTAGAATATTTTTTATTCTAATATAATAAATTATATTTCGAATTTATATCTAATATATTTGAATTTCAAACTTTGTATGTAAATATTTATGCATAATGTAGCGACCCGAACTTCCCCGTGAAGGAAAGCACGGATTGCTATGAGAACAAGCCACATCGGGACACAAACAGAAGAACATTTCATTGCTTATTACAACAATTTACATCAAAGTACAAGAATATACAGGGTATGAATAAATATTACACATCTGAGATTAAAATACATTACATAGTAGCGGAAAGTAATACAAAACACAACTGAAAGAGATAAACGGATACAGAGCTTCTCGAATATCGTTCCAGCTGTAAACCAGGATCATGTGAATATAAATCTGCAAAACCAAAACTATAGCTGCCTGTGTGGAAAATAGAGGCACCCAAAGTTTAGGTTAAAACAATAAACTCCGGGTCAGTCATGTGACTGGTGTGAGAACTAAAACAGTTATTTAAACTTTACTTTAAAATGGAGTAAATCAAGGGACCACGCCGTATAACACGGAACGGGTTTCCTCCTAAGAATACCAGTGCATAGAATAAATAACGCAATGCTTTTTGGAAAAATGAAGCTATTATAAGACTCAGGTCCCATCAAACAATGCAACGCAAGCTGGAGGATAGGGTTTTACCTTATAATAGCCAAACATGCTTGGTACGTTTAAAACAAATCATTTTGATACTATTATAGTGTAAAGTGTATAAAACAACTTCAAATATAAATGTATCAATCATAGGCGGCATGAGTACCATCTATCATGTTGAGAACAAGATTTTGATCGATGCCAACATATAAAGGTGCAATGAAGATCATTTCATAAAGATAAGGTTTTTACATTGACTCGTGTTAGAAATATGTTAAAATCTATCCTCAAAGTATAACACGAATGCACAAAGTTATATCATATCTTCGTTGCTAAAATCTGTATATTTGAGGAATTGAAAAGTCACAGAAAAAGCCCAAACGGTCCAGGCTCCGACCGGGAAAGAGTGCAGAGTGATATAGACTGTGGACCTAGGTACTCCGGTCCACAGCCATAAAACGGTCGACCGCCCAAAAAACTACCAGTCGACCGGTTACGTTTCTGGTTGGAAACAAAAACATTTCTCAGATCAACCAGTCGACCGGTTGAAAATAACCAATCGACCGGTTTATGTGTTTTTGCACATAACGGCTATTTTTCTGGAATTTTCAATTTTAATTAAATTCAACCAGTCGACCGGTGATTTTTGACTTGTCGACCATTTTCGAACAGCAACCTTTTTTATGAAAGGTTGCTTCTATTTGTGAAGAAATTTCTATTCAATAATCAAAGGGAATGGACATATCTTTTTATAGAAACTCTTCATGAAGAATTACTACCTTTCCTCTATTATATAAACAACTTTAAACTTGTTTTACAAAACACCGAATCATTCTATATTCTCTCTATTTTATGATTTACACTTCTATATATTTTGCAAACAAAAGCTCTCCAAATTTCAAATACTTGTTGAATCCTTGAATCAATTTAATATCATTTGATTCAACAAGAATTCAACTTCCTTAAATCTACGCATTCAAAGTATATACTCGAGGATCAGATTATAGGAAGATTGTACTCAAACTGTTGACTATCCATGTTGAATCAAGAACAAAAGCGGAAGTCAAAACTATCGTATTAGTTGAAGTCCTATGTGTGATCAGGCAAGTGTTGAAGTCTTGTATGTGATCGGGCAAGTGTTGAAGTCCTCATTGTTGTAAGGGGCAAGTGTTGAAGTCCTCGGCGTGGTTAGAGGCACGAAATCCTGTTCTGCTGCTCAGGTCCCCGTTCTGCTGCTCGGGTGTTGTATACATGTTCCTCCGGGTGAAGTGAGGTTGTTGATTAGTGAAAATCCAGATAGAAGTCTGGGACTGGACGTAGGACGGTGCTCCGAACCAGTATAAAAATCCCTAGTGTGATTTTTCTATTTTTTACTGCATTTACTATCATACAGTTCTGTGCTTGTTTATTACTTCATACTTGACTATTGTTCGTCATATTACACGATCCTTGTGTGTATTATACTTAGCACGTACACACACACTTTCAATTGGTATCAGAGCCTGGTGTTCTAGAGATCGTAACAACATCCTAGAACAAATGGCAATAAAGAAGTCTAGTCAAGGGATTAGAAAGTGGAAGAGCAACAAAGCAGAATCAAGAGAGCAAGGAAGCAAATGTCTCATGGCTAATGTTAGATCACAATCGGTATGTGTAGATCCATTATATAAAGATCTTTTGTTAAACCATGAAAAATTATTGAAAGAT
This sequence comes from Allium sativum, assembly GCA_030737875.1. Taxonomy (NCBI): domain Eukaryota; kingdom Viridiplantae; phylum Streptophyta; class Magnoliopsida; order Asparagales; family Amaryllidaceae; genus Allium; species Allium sativum. The sequence continues at coordinate 122,543,276 of CM060920.1, forward strand.
TTTAAAACTTTGAGTAAACTCAATACTGTCATTATATCTAAATCCAAAAATTGTGAGCAAGAAAATTCCAAATTAAAAGATGAAAACAATTTTTTAGTAAAACAAGCCAAATGTTTTGAAAATACCTTAGAAAAGCTTGTCTCTCAAAAAGGTTTCCTTCAAAAAGAAAATGAGCAACTAGAAGATAAAAACAATGTTCTTTTAAAGGAAATTGATCTTTTGCGAAATAGAAATAAATCATTAGAAGATTCTTTAAATAATTCTAGTTCTTTAATATCGTCTCTTGAAAAAGAGAATGGAGCTCTAACTAAAAAGAATTTGGAATTATCTAAAGAATGTGAGTTCTTAAAGGTGAATAGTAATATTTTGCAAAATGAAATTTCTGACTCAAAAGAAAAATTACAATCATCCTTATATAATTCAGAATCTCAAATTAGCTGTCTCGAAAATGAGAATAGAACTTTAAAAAGGAAGAATTCTGAATTAAATAAGGGTATTAATAACAAAGTTTCTTTTGAAAATATCAATCGCGACTGTGGAATCAAATGTACAAATAAGTTCGTGAAATTTAATAAAGGTCAAAATGATTTAAACATGATTTTATCTAGATCTCGACCTTTACATGACAAAAGTGGTGTAGGATATAATAAAACCAATCATAGAAATAGTACTAGATATGCTTTTATGTACAATAAGAATATCACTGCTAGTACTAATGCATATCCAAAACCCAATTATTATAGAAATTCGAATACTTCTATGACTAGTGGTATTTATAATAAATATAGAAGTACGAAAAGGAATATCACTAGAGATTACTTAAGTATTTGGGTTCCTGTAAGTTGGAAAAACAGAGAAAAATATATCGATGATTATTTTGATTCAGTAGTTAATAATGAAAATTTTATCTTTAAAGGTTCCATTAAACCCTCTTGGGTATGGTTACCTTCCATCTAACCCATGGACCCAAACAAAGCAAGTGAGTACCAAACTATATATGTTATATTTTTTGCAGGTACACCACAACAAAGAGAAGGTTATTCGGTATCTCCTAAACGTGCTATAATTATTTGTATTCTCTACTACTCTCGATTACTGTGTTTATTATGGTATTTATTCTTTTTAATCGATGACAAAGGGGGAGAAATATTTTCTCTTATGATGATACATATTATTCATGTTACATATACTATCATTTAAAATTATGTGCTTAACATGATAATAGTATATGTAAGCTAACATTTGTTAATGCAGGAATCAAAAGGTAAGATTATTTATATTATGAACTAACAAATGTTGCAGAAATTCAGGGGGAGCTTTATACTCAGAGGGAGAAAATCTAAGGTGTTGTCATCAATCAAAAAGGGGGAGAATGTTGAGAACAAGATTTTGATCGATGCCAACATATAATGGTGCAATGAAGATCATTTCATAAAGATAAGGTTTTTACATTGACTCGTGTTAGAAATATGTTAAAATCTATCCTCAAAGTATAACACGAATGCACAAAGTTATATCATATCTTCGTTGCTGAAATCTGTATATTTGAGGAATTGAAAAGTCACAGAAAAAGCCCAAACGGTCTAGGCTCCGACCGGGAAAGAGTGCAGAGTGATCTAGACTGTGGATCGAGGCCCTCTGGTCCACAGCCATAAAACAGTCGACCGCCCAAAAAACTACCAGTCGACCGGTTATGTTTCTGGTTGGAAACAAAAACATTTCTCAGATCAACCAGTCGACCGGTTGAAAATAACCAGTCGACCGATTTATGTGTTTTTGCACATAACGGCTATTTTTCTGGAATTTTCAATTTTAATTAAATTCAACCAGTCGACCGGTAATTTTTGACCTGTCGACCATTTTCGAACAGCAACCTTTTTTATGAAAGGTTGCTTCTATTTGTGAAGAGATTTCTATTCAATAATCAAAGGAAATGGACATATCTTTTTATAGAAACTCTTCATGAAGAATTACTACCTTTCCTCTATTATATAAACAACTTCAAACTTGTTTTACAAAACACCGAATCATTCTATATTCTCTCTATTTTCTGATTTACACTTCTATATATTTTGCAAACAAAAGCTCTCCAAATTTCAAATACTTGTTGAATCCTTGAATCAATTTAATATCATTTGATTCAACAAGAATTCTACTTCCTTAAATCTACGCATTCAAAGTATATACTCGAGGATCAGATTATAGGAAGATTGTACTCAAACTGTTGACTATCCGTGTTGAATCAAGAACAAAAGCAGAAGTCAAAACTATTGTATTAGTTGAAGTCCTATGTGTGATCAGGCAAGTGTTGAAGTCCTGTGTGTGATCGGGCAAGTGTTGAAGTCCTCATTGTTGTAAGAGGCAAGTGTTGAAGTCCTCGGCGTGGTTAGAGGCACGAAATCCTGTTCTGCTGCTCAGGTCCCCGTTTTGCTGCTCGGGTGTTGTATACTTGTTCCTCCGGGTGAAGTGAGGTTGTTGTTTAGTGAAAATCCAGATAGAAGTCTGGGACTGGACGTAGGACGGTGCTCCGAACCAGTATAAAAATCCCTAGTGTGATTTTTCTATTTTTTACTGCATTTACTATCATACAGTTATGTGCTTGTTTATTACTTCATACTTGACTATTGTTCGTCATATTACACGATCCTTGTGTGTATTATACTTAGCACGTACACACACACTTTCATACCATGTCACCAATACTAGGCTCTACAATCAAAACCGAAATGTCACGTATTGGAAATTGGATTTCCGTCATGAGTCGAGGCCAGGGATGGCTCCTCACCGCTTCTAGACACTCTAGCAAGTGCCTCAGGATCTCCCGCAGAAGACTCTTGGATCTTCAGGGCCGGTCCTCCCTTACGTTTGAGGATTGGTTATTCCTGAACACACGTTTCCCGGTCCTATCGGACCTATCCATCGGCTCCGTAGAGACCGATATATCCGAGGCGCCTCGCAATCCTACAACCACATAGGTAAAAATAACAACAATGTCAGGGCTAGTAAAACGCTGACACCACCCATAGCTAGAAAGAAACGTCGTGCAGTCCCTACAGTCACGATCCCGTTTTTGACTCATACCGAGGTGTGAGGCTCGCGAATTAACGCCATACACAAAGCTACGATGCATTGAAGTCGTGCTTTGATCATCAACCACAAGACTCTGCTTTTCAACAAAAGCCTTGATCACTGCATCTCAGCATGCCACACAGGCAATTCATGCTATGCGACTGATATCTATCGATATATAACCTCTGAGCTCGTACGTCTCAGAGATGGGCGTTAAGCAAGAGAATAAATTTTCCACTGCCAAACAGATATATATATTTAATAGAAATCAATCAACACATAATAAAATCCAATGTCAGACACGTAATCCATTTACAAGTCCGTTCTGGGTCTGAACGAAACCAGAGGCACCTTATTCCTCGTTCCACATGTCCAATGCAGAAGAGAGGCCCTCGCATATCCGTCGATCTCTAAGTACGTCTGGACGATCACCACTTATTACCTTGTCTCGGGTGTACAGCCCAATCAAGACATCAGTAATCATCTAAACAATGTGAAGACCTCCGGTCTTCAACCACCGTCTTCATCGTCAACTTATCGTCGAAACAGTTATTCAGAATTGGTATAAACCTGGCCTTTCCGAATAACTCGGTATAAAATAAACAAGTGCTACACAAACACAACATACGCCTCATTCCAATCCAGAATATTCTTTTATTCAAATATTCGCATCTTTAGGGATTTGTTCCCATTAATTTTATCAAAGATAAATTCTTTAAAATTTATTCTTAAATCTTCCTTTGGATATCAATTCAAACCATATTAAGGTTTTCCAAATTAGTCGGGATTAGCGCACCTTACTGAAGTAACCATTTGTTTAATTTCCCAATCCCAACCTATTCATCCCATGGAGCAAAACTGGTAATACTCCATAATTAACACCACGGCCTTATCGGTAAAATTAATTACCATTTCCTGTTCAAATCTAATTAAAGATTTAATTATCGCTTGGAGCAAGACTGGTGATACTCCACTCTCGATCATTTCCCAAATTTGATAATTTAAATTATCAATTCACATTTCAATCTAATTAAAGATTCAATAAAACTCCACTTAGTTTTATTCTTCCCAAAAATCAATATTAATGATTATTTAACTTTGGAAACACAAACATGTGGCATCGACAATCTACACCGTACTATTGATTTCTGTCGATATACAACTTCTAAGCTAGTATGTCTCAGAGAAGGGTGTTAAGCAAGCGAATAAATTCTCCGCCACCAAACAGATATATATTTAGCAGAGATCAACCATGCAGTTCAAAATACAATGACAGACATGTAATCCTGCCTTTAACTGGGTTAAAGAACTAATGTCATTTAAAACACAGTTCACGATAAATCGAAATCACATTCCATTAATTATGGAATCTTCACAGAAAAACAAATCAATATATAATCGATATCAATTTCTGTATCCGACTAATAATATAAATGGAATAACGGCAAAGCCTTTTAAATTCCATATGTATTAACAGTCTTCCTCCGCAGAAGTTCACTTCGATTATTATCAATTGAATTCCATTCAATTCCAATTTAATATATTAAATTGGAAAATGTTACTTTGGAAAATTCCCTTTAAATCTTAATAAAAAGATTTATAAATTCCAAATCATATTTCACTGTAAATCGGGTTAAAGAACGAATGTCGTTAAAAACACAGTTCACAATAAACCCAATTCACATTCCATTTTTAATCAGGTTAAAGAACAAATGTCGTCTAAAACACCGTTCACGATAAACCAAAAACAAATTTCAATTCAATTCCAATTAAATATTAATTAATTGGTAACTTCATTAAATCTCAATAAAAAGATTTAATATTTTCTCAACTGGGTTTAAGAACAGTGTCATTTAAAACACAGTTCACGACAAACCCAAAATCCAATTTGATATTAAATACAAGGCTCTGAATAGAAAATATATCGGCTTATATTCAACATCAAATTCTCAAATCAACAAATATCATATTGGAATAACAATATATATATCTTCCAAATTCCTCCACAATATCCGTATAATCACAGAATCCAATATCGAAATATTCCGAATATAATTTCGATTCAAATCCCTTCCAATTCATATATTGGAAATTCTTGTTATTTTTAAAACCATTTCAAATCCAATTTATGTATTTTAAAAATATTGGATTTATAATTCTAGTTCATAAATAGTTCATTTCGATAAAAATATATTTTTATCTTTTCAAATATGGAATTTTTCATACCAATTCTTTCCAAATCATTTATTATGATTTTACACAAATTATTGATATTTTTAATAATTTTATCAAGGCCCGTACAGTCGATTTCCATAAACGGTCATCGAACTGCACTTACAACGACCTATTCCAAATTTGATTTGAACATAATTTCAAATCCAACTGTTAGATTTCAAATCCCTTATATTCTTCGGAAATCTCTTTTCGATACGAACCCAACGGTTCCGGTTTTAGGAGAATCCGAGATCTCCCGTAATGTCCATTCTAAGTCAATGGTCGAAATTCGCGAACTGCCGCGGCGCGTTCTATTCAGGCCATTATATATATATATATTATATATATATTTCGTCGATTTCCATTTAAAACGTATTTTATAAATCGTTTAAAATTCGTTTTCAAAACGATTTCAACTTCATATTCAATTTCAAATCAAAATTGAATATTCCATATCATCGATATATAAATGATAGTATTTTCGAAACATTAGATTTTGAAATCAATTCCTTTTCGATATTCATTATAAAAATGAATAAAATCATTATAAATATCGTTCACGTCAAAATGGAGTTAATCTAATCAACACGGCTTTATATATTTAATTATATTCGTGTCCATCCCAAATCGGACATCAAAATTAGATTTTGATCTTTTAATGAATATTATTTTAAAATATTCGTTATTTTAAAAAGTTCGTTATTCTAAAATATTCTTTTCTTCTGAATTGGAATCAGACACAGTCAATTACCATATAATGTGATATATATGGATTTCATACACACATATATACAACAACAAACACAGTTAACCATCATCCATAGTGCATTCTACACTGCATAAGCATTAAATATAAATATTCAACGCTTACACAGCTTGTCAACCAATCGATTGACATACAACTAAATATTGGGATTAGTGTATGTCCAATATCATCCCAATACCCGTGTGGGGTTTCAAACAACAAACACAGATTTATTTGTGCAGTTGGGCGATGTGTAAAATTTATCGTCCCAATCAATAAAAGTCAAATGTGTGTACAAATACAAATCATCCGATTTGTAAATGAATATTTATTTTATTCATATACACGTTAAAAATTATATTTTTAACTATAAAGTATTTTTAACTATAAAATATTTTATTCCATTCCACATCACACAATCAACTTTCACAACACAATCAAACAAACAAACAAGTCGTCCATGGTCTGTGGACGACGGGTGTCGGGTGCTGCTAAGCACCGTCTGCATCCTAGTATATATTTCTAACTAGAAAATAAATTAAAGTGAGGAGTTCTCACCTTTGGTTTCCACTCCGCCATTTTTATTTCTGAATTTCTGAATAGCTTTGATTTGCCCTAAATTCAACGTAGTCTTCTCTACGTTATTCATATTAAAAATCACATTTTTAATATGATGTTCATATATTTAAAAATCATTATTTTTATACCACTACTCATATAAAAATAATATTTTTATATTCTCCATTATATAAAAAAAATCCTATTTTTATATTACGAAAAATCATATCCTTTTACACACTAAAAATCATGTCTTTCATAAACTAAAAACCATATTTTTACATATAGAAAAATCTAATCTTTAATGTTTTAAAAATCATACCTTTCATGTTTTAAAAATCTAAATTTTACATTATATAAAATATAAACTTTACATTATATAAAAAGCATATAAAGAGGGAAAAAGAGTAAACAAAACTCACTAAAACGAAGAGGGAGGAGGAGGGGCTATTGCGCTCGACGGTGGAGGGGGGTCTTCCTGCAGGCGGCGGTGGCGGGTTGGTGGCAGTGGCGGAGGTCTGGGTGGTTAGTGTTTTCAAGTTGGGGCTCGTTCGCAGATTAGAAGAGGAGTAAGATGAGAGAGAGGGAAGGAGGGCGCAGGTTTGGGGAGGCGGTGGCAGTCGTGCAGCGCGCGATATTTTTTTTTTTTTGTTCTTTGATTTCGATCTGGAATGAAAAGGGAAGAGGGAGAGAGAAAGTCGGAGGATTATATAATATATATATAATTATTTTAAATTCCATAAAGTCTCCTTTTCGTTCGGACCCCAAATCAGATCCAACGACTGTCCTCCCTAGCTAAATACCCCCATCCCGAACACAATGGGACATGTATCATGAGCCAGTTCGGCTATTATAGTCAATTTCTGTTAAATTTAAAATTTAAATCTATATATTCAATTTTAAACGTACATTGCAATTTATCGGGGCCACATGCGGACCCCAAAAATTCCAGAAAAATAAATCTGGTTATGTTTTGACGATACGGTCCTAACAAGACTAATTTCGTTGAATATGGAGACCGTTTGAAAAATGGCCATTTTCTGGTCAATCCAAATTGACTAAAACTGTCAAAAAAACGTTTTACTTCGCCACGCTCTCATATTAATCCCAAAAATTATGAATTTTGGAATCTAGCATTAACTTGACTTTCCAGATCCAAAAAAAGTGGTTTCGTCGAAAACGGAGGTCGTTTGCAAAATTTCCATTTTTAAAGGCTAAAATTCCATAGCGACTATTCTGAGTTTTCAACTGGGCATAACTTTTTATTCCCGCTATAAATTTCAATTTTTCGGATTCGTTGGAAAGATATTTTCGAATAGATTCTAATATTTTTGGTTTCACTATAATCCGGTTTATTTTGAATCCTGTACATTCATTTGAAATTCAAAATCGAATTTTCAAACTACTGCGCCATTTTCAACTCCTTTTATAATTAAAAATAAATATTTATATTCTAACTTCGATTCAAATAAATATATACATTCTAATTCTATTTAAAATAAATTTCTCGTCGTTATTATTTAAAATAAATCATTTTAAATATTCAAAATTCATTAAAATTGCCAAATAAAAAATTTAAATTGGTTCTGATTTTCCGGGTTGTTACACATAAATTGTTTCATTAATATCTTCTTCATACGGACTCTGTTTTCAGTAAATAAAATATAAAAATAGATCAGAATCTCACCCAAACGCTATAGTATTACTTTAATGGCCCAATTCCCAATTATTAAAAATTATGTTTTTCATCCCGCTAATTTATTGCTAATTATTATTATTTATTTTAAATTAAATTACCTTATGTCTAATTTAGGTTTATTTTACAAGGTGCTATAATATATCACTACCTATGTCTCTACCAATGTTACGTCTAATATTAATTCAAATCTGATATCATTATGATTTTTAGTTTGTAACCGATATTTATTTATATAAGGATATGAAATTAGAAGATTTTCATACTCAGTGATGTGTTTTTTTCTTGTTCCGATTATGCCAGTTTTCTGTACTATTGTGTTGCTTTAATTATTGAAACTGATGGGATTCTTCAACAATGATATGTGTTGAATTCTCACTAAGTAGCATATTCTCCTCTTCTTGAGAGCATTTGTTTGATGTTTTTGAACTCTCAGATGTTTCTTGAGAGACTTCATTTGTATGAAATCACCTTTTTTTTCTTGTTTTAATTCCTTTTCCTTGAAAGAATTATGATTTTACTTTGAAGCGTCCTCTTGATTACTGCTTTCTTGATTTTCTTGAATATTTTTCTCCTTGGGAACCCGTTCTTTCTTTAAACTATTTTAGCTCCTATAATGACTAATGCATAAACAAATATTGCATTTAGGAGGAAGCCATTCATATTCCACCTGTTTACTATGTTTCACCATTGCACAACATTAAATTGATTTCATTTGGAAGTTCATCATTTGCTGCTTCGATAAAAATTTAATCGTGTTTTCTTAGCTATAACTACATCATATTTAATTAATTTTCCAATAACATTAGTCATCGTCTGAAAGCCTCTTGATCCCAAAAATTTATATTAGCATTTGGTAGTCTTATACATATATGCATTATTGTTTATGGATTGTGTTCAATTTAATGCTACTATATCACTTTCTCATTATGATGAGTCTTTCATTATAGAAATAAGGGTTACATTTGAGGATGTCATATTCTAATGACTCTTTGAAGTTTATAAAAAAGATCAATTTTCCATGGATTATATTTCAAACTCCCTATTGCTTTCCATACTCTTTGAGTATATGCGTTAAGATAGAAAAAATAGGGTTCGGCTGCAAGAACTGCATTTTTTCACTCTTCTTTGGTTCTTTTGCAGACTTCTTCTTTAGTAATACTTATTTTTTGTCACTATTTTTGGTACATGAAATGTATTCTAGATTGCAATTATAAGATTCTTGATTTATTGATTCACTTATAAGGATGTCTTTCCATGTTTCCAGTCCTTGATTTTTATTCAGTGAAATGGTATATCGCTTTCCAATATTCTTCGTTGTTTCCCTCCATTGATCAACGCGCTATTTTGGAGGATTTGGGCATGCCCATCCCTAGGCATAGGCAGCCTGGTCGGCCTCTTACGCCTCCGATTTTAGGCGGCCATTGGCCAGGGCCTCAGATTAATTGAGGGGCTTCAAACTTGTATATACTTGTATGTATATAAATGTTAGTAGTACACAAGTAATTCAGAGGTTGATGAAGTTGTTTAGTCATACAACTTCCTTTGTGGTGGGTTGCAGTTCGATCCCTTACAGTTGCATGGGGCCTTTTTTCCTCCCTATTCCTTGCCACTTTATTGCCTAAGGCCCCAATAACCTCAAGGTCGGCACTGGATTTGGGATCTTTAATTACTTCTTTTCTCGAAACTCCCTCTAATCTTGTTATCATCAACCAGCGACTTCTCTCTTAAATTTTTATTGTAACAACCCGTATTTTCAATAACCTGTTATAACATAAATCGAGGCAGAATTTAATTTAAAAATCTGGATCAAGGGAAACGGGCTATGCCATTGCGTTCGTCTCGGAAAAATACGCGAAATAGAGTCCGAGTTTTCGAAAATCGGAGTCCGTATGACCCAGTTAAGGCCCATTGAAGTTTTCAGAAATTTCCATGTTAAAAACAGATTTAAATTTTAAATTAAAAACAAGGATTAGGGCTAACTGGCGTCAGGCGGGAAAACTCCCGCCAGGACCCCCATGTCGACAGGCATGTCGACAGGGGTCTAAGGGTGTCGACTGCCCTGTCGACACGGGGTGGCCGGGCAGTTTTGCCTGGCGCACCATCTTTGATTTGGGTCTGGTCTTGTGGCTTGGTTCTAGAGAGTTCCGAAATCTGACGGACCTAAACTAACCTAGGGTTAATCCTAGGGCTAAAAACACTCTAATCTTCTATAAATAAGCCCCTAATCCTACCCTAAATCATTATTATTCATTCTAGCAACCAAACTATGTCAAATTGAATTCTCAAATGGCCTCCACTTAAAAACCCTAGCCTCCAATCTCTTCATAAATCATTCCTATGAAGATTATGATGTTCATACAAGCATTTCTAAGTTGTATGAATGATCATTAGCTTGCATACATCATCAAGTTGCAAGTTTTATTTGCTAAGCTAGAGTTTTGGGATTTTTGTTAATTGGAGCTTTGTTTTGGGTTTTTATATGCTTGCATAAAGGGCTTCTCAATCTTTATTAGTGGATTTGTGTCTTCATAATATTTGTAAGCCCTCTTACCTTCATTTTAGAAACTCTAAAGTTAATATGTGATGAAAGTTGGGATTTATGCATGTTTAATAAGTTATGCATGCTTATGCGAGTTCACTATGCTATGTTATGCATGTTTGATAAGTTATGCATGCTTATGCGAGTTCACTATGCTATGTTATGCATGTTTAATAAGTTATGCATGTTTATGCAAGTTCACTATGCCATGATTTGCAAGTTTAACAAGTTATGCATGTTTATGCAAGTTCACTATGCCATGATTTGCAAGTTTGACAAGTTATGCATGTTTATGCAAGTTCACTATGCCATGATTTGCAAGTGTAACAAGTTATGCATGTTTATGCAAGTTCACTATGCCATGATTTGCAAGTTTGACAAGTTATGCATGTTTATGCAAGTTCACTATGCCATGATTTGCAAGTTTGACAAGTTATGCATGTTTATGCGAGTTCACTATGCTAAGTTATGCAAGTCCAACATGTTATGCATGTTTATTATGATATGCAAGATTCATCATGTATGTTGTGTCAAGTTCCCTCTTTCTATCCTTTATGCGTTATAACGAATATGTAAGCGATAGAATGACGTTGGGGGGTTTGGGTAAAACTTAAAATACATGAAAATATAAGATTGGGAATTTACCTATTAAGTTAGGTCTACCCCTTGGGAATTTACCTATTAAGTTAGGTCTACCCAAGTATTTGTTAAACTTGTAATGATGGTTTGAAAATAAAGTGGACATGACACTTAGAAAACATAAGTGTGGCCAACTCGAGGTTGGGTTGAGCTTGTAGCATAAACCTACCCGGAACCAACCGGCTTAACTAGTGGCTACAAGCAATAGGACCCAATGTGAGTAGTTGGTCATGTGGCACGTGAAACCCGAGGTTAGACTAAGTTGTGGTGTAAACCTACCCGGACCCGCCCGGCCTAACTAGTAACCACAACAAGGTCTAATGTGAGAGGTTGGGTGCATTAAATTAATTAATGCCTCATGATTAAGGTTAAGTCATGGCCCACTAATACTTAACAAATTTTGGGGAATACAAGGGATTAAATGGGGTTAAGTGGTGAACTGTTGGTTACACTTAACTAATTTAATCCATGATTAGTGAGGGGTTAAACCACACTTAACCCTCTTAGAAAACCCTAGCAACGTGGTCTGTTCCAGCAGTAATCCCAGTTGGGTATCATTCACAACCCTAGAGGACTAGGCTAGGGCGGGGGCACGATTACTGGACGGATGTAAGCGACCAAAGCGACGGATGAGTGGTACAGCGGTGCGGGTCCAGGCGGGCTACGGACGTGCACGTAGTCCGGTGTTGGACAAACTCGAGGCACGGGTACCAGTAGGTTTAGACTGTGCATTATTGCTTAGGTGTCTGGGGTTGACACCCGAGGGCTTGATACACCCGAAGGTGGACCCAGCACAGTCTGACTACAACCATTTGAGGGCCGTATGGGCACCAACACTTAACGTGTTAGGTTTATAGGGAGCCGATCGACTAGACCGTTGGGCTGGACCTTGTATTAAGGTCACTTCATGTTATTGGGCCAAAGTTTTGGGCTGAGGGATCAATACCTGTCATGTTAGTTTGCTAGTACACTGCGGTGCAAAGCTTAATCTTCTTTATGTGATGACACCTTTATCTATTGCCAGTATGTTCATCTCAGTTTCCATCATGATGTTAGCTTTATTAGTTTATAGACTGATCGTAGTAGGGCTTACCAGTCTTTTTGACTGACCTGTTTTCTTTCGCTTCTTTTCTTCCGTCCCCCCCCCCCCCCCCCAGGTTCTCAGGGAGGGAATAGTGGTGCTTAGCTTGGATCGCTTGCTTGTTTGCTGGATAGCTCATGTATGCCTGGACATTGAGCTCGCTATGGTTTATCATTTTCATTTTGGGGATAGCACTATGTATTTCAGTATTCCTGTTTATGATGTACTAGACATGTTTATTTTGGCAGTTGACTTTATGATGTACTAAACTTGTTTTGAGATGGTTTGAGATATTCCGCTGTTTACTCTGTTTTACATATGTATTTATGTTCTTGTTCTGCCTTGATATATCATTATGCATGCTTACCCAGTTCTAATGCCCCCCAGAAGCTAGTGCCCCCGAAAGAGTGACCCTAGCGGAGGTGGGGTGTTACAAATTTGGTATCAGAGCATATGGTTTACAAGAAAGAACAAAAAGTTTTTAAAAGACTTTTGAAAAACTATTTTCAAAACAAGTATAAAGTATTTTCCAAAGAAAAGTCTAGTATTTTAAAAGGCTATTCCCCAAAAAGCCATTAGCGTTATCCTTCGTTCCCTTGACCTAATCTTATCTTTCGTTTCAGTATGGCTGAAAATCTTGCCATCCCGGATGGAGTAAACGTACCACTCTGGTATAGGAGACTTCTAGAAGCTAGGGCGGTAGCCGGCCCCGCAAACCCTACTCCCACTCCTCCTCCTGTAGTTGAGAATCCTCACCCTAATGTCCCTCCTCCGGTGGTTCCTGTTCCTCCCCCTCCAGTTGCTGAGGCTCCTCTTCCTCCTCCTCCCCCTCAGCATCCTCAGGTTGAGTTCACGAAGGTTTGTAAAGACTTCAAGGCGATGGGAGGCAAGAATTTCCTAGGCACGGAATCTTTTGTTGAAGCTTGGAATTGGCTGAAAGACACTGAGGACTTGTTTGCTATCTTTGGGATTGATGACGAGAGGAAGATCTTATTGACAGTGTGGCTTTTGAAGGACGAAGCAGCCTATTGGTGGGAGGTCACCAATGGGACAAGGCCCGTCGAGACTTGGGCCGATTTGAGGACTAGATTTGTGGCCAAGTTCCTATCTGTTGCTGAGGCGAATTTACGGATGGAGAAGTTCATTGCATTAAAGCAAGGTGATATGTCTGTCAAGGAGTATGTGAACAAGTTTAATCAGCTGGCCCGTTTTGGTTTAGATATGGTAAACACTCCTGAGAAGAAGGCTCTTCGATTCGCTAGAGGGTTGAATGAGCCGCTGCAGGGCTTGGCGATGTCACATATTCCGCATGGAGCTACTTTCGAGAGTTTGGTCGATATGGCTCTACTTCAGAGTGATGGAAAGAAAGAGGTCAAGTCGAGTGATACTCAAGCAAAGAAGACTGATTCTCAGGGTAAAGGCAATCAAGGTGGTCAAAGCAGTCAGGGGAATCAGAGCAAGAACAAGAAGGGGAACAACAACAAAGGCAAGGGAAAGTGCAATTACTGTGGTGCGCCTGGACACTTTGCTAAGGATTGTAGGAAGAAGAAAAGGAAGCTTAGTGGTGGATGTTTTTCCTGTGGTGAGACTGGACACTTCAGCAAGGAATGTCCGAAGAAGAAAGGGCAGGCTGGACCTTCAGGAGGGCAAGTTCATGCTCTCAATACCGCTCCAGTTCCCGATCGAGGTAGTGTTTCTGTTGAGAACCTTGTTTATATTTCCGATCTTCCAGTTCGTACCTTGTTTGATTCTGGTGCATCACATAGCTTTATTTCATCTAATCTTGTTGATAGTTTGCACCTTAGTACTAGCTTAGTGGATGATCCCGTTTGTGTTTCGAATCCCATTGGGGGTTCTGCTCATCTATCTATGATATGTGAGGATCTAAGGATCTCTATACTCAGTGTAGAGTTCTTGTGTAGTGCGTATGTTCTTGGTTTCAGGGGATACGGATTGATATTGGGCATGGATTGGCTGTCCAGATATGGAGCCATTCTTGATTGTGAGCATAGGGTTGTGAGGCTTGTGACTCGCCTTGGCAACACCCTAGAGATTTCATGCAATCCGAAGGATCCCGTCATGTTGTGCTATCTTGAATCTCTCGACTCGTCAGAGGAAGCCCTTCAGTCTGTAAGGGTGGTCCGAGATTATCCAGATGTTTTTGAAGAAGTTAAGGGGTTGCCCCCTAAACGAGAGATTGATTTTCGCATTTATCTGGTGGATAATGCTAAGCCTGTTTCTTTGCCCGTTCGGCACATGGCCCCGCGTGAAAGGCGGGAGCTCAGCAAGCAAGTGAAGGAGTTGCTTGAGAAGAACTTCATCAGACGAAGTATATCCGAATGGGGAGCGCCTGTGGTGTTTGCTACTAAGGTAGATGGTTCTCTTCGACTTTGCGTGGACTATAGAGAGTTGAATAAGCTGACTAAGAAGAACAGACGCCCATTACCGAGGATTGATGATCTTTTTGACCAACTTGTCGGTGCTTCTGTTTTCTCTCAGCTTGATCTTGCTACTGGATTTCATCAGCTCAGAGTGGCTGAAGATAGTATAGACAAGACTGCATTCAGAACTCCAGATGGATTCTTTGAATGGCTGGTTATGCCGTTCGGTTTGACGAATGCACCCGCGTATTTTGTGGACTTGATGAGTAGGGTGTTTCGAGAGTTCTTGAACAAGTTTGTCGTAGTATTTGTGGATGATATTCTGATCTTCTCCAAGGATGAAGAAGAGCACGCGAGGCATCTTGTAGAGGTGATGGATACGCTTAGAGCGCATCAGTTAAAGGCCAAGTTCTCCAAGTGTCACTTTTGGAAAAGGGAAGTTCGGTTCCTTGGGCATATAGTATCTAAGCAAGGCTTGGCGGTGGATCCCGCTAAAGTAGTTGCTGTGCAGGATTGGAAGACTCCAAGGAATGCAACCGAAGTAAGAAGTTTTCTAGGTCTTGCAGGTTTTTACCGGAAGTTCATCAAGGACTTCGCGAAGATATCCGCTCCTCTTACTAAGTTGACAAAGAAGAACTTAGTTTTTGCTTGGGATATGGATTGTGAGCTTGCTTTTCAGAGACTCAAGAGAGCCCTTACCTCAGCACCAGTTCTAGCTTTACCCGATGGTGGTAAGATGTTTACCGTGTACACTGATGCTTGTGGCACGGGATTGGGCGCCGTTCTGATGCAAGAAGGCAGAGCTATATGTTTTGGTGGTAGGCAACTTAAGGTGCATGAGAAAAATTATCCCACTCATGATCTAGAGCTGGCAGCGATAGTATGTGCACTCAAGGCTTGGCGTCATTATCTTCTGGGAGAGAGATTTGAGCTATATACTGATCATAAGTCTTTGAAGTATCTCTTTTCGCAGAAGGATCTGAACTTGAGGCAGCAAAGGTGGATGGAATTCTTGGCGTCCTACGATTTTGATATAGCCTATACCGCTGGTAAAGGGAATGTTGTAGCGGATGCGTTGAGTAGAAAAAGGTTGACACTAAGTCCTCTATTTGTTGAGATGAAGAATTTAGAGTTCTTGGCAACCTTTGATTTCTCTTTGACAATTGAGTCGATGACCGGTTCTTTAGCATCTCTAGAGCTCAGGCCTACCCTTCTGGATCAAGTTGGGGCTTCGCAGAAGGAAGACCCTCAGATAGTTTAGATTATGGATAAGCTGATTCGAGGAGATACGTCTAGTCATCTCGCTCGATATTCTATTGATGACAAGGGTTGGCTGAGGAGAGATGGAAGGTTATGTGTCCCCATGGTAGAAGATTTAGTAAGAAAAGTTCTGGAGGAAGCGCATCGCTCTAAGTTGACTATACATCCAGGCAGGGATAAGATGTACCAAGATATGAGGCGTATTTTCTTTTGGCCTGGGATGAAGAAGGATGTGGCGGAGTTTGTCTCTAGATGTATCATTTGCCAGCAAGTTAAGGCCGAGTCGAAGAAGCCCGGTGGGCTATTGCATCCTCTAGAGGTCCCGCTATGGAAGTGGGAGAGTATCTCCATGGACTTTATTGATGGGCTTCCAAGGTCAAGGAAAGGGAATACGAGCATTTGGGTTATTGTGGATAGACTTACGAAGAGTGCTCATTTTATTCCGGTGAAGAGCAAGAGGACAGCATCTTGGCTAGCGTCTGTATATCTTCGTGAGATTGTGAGACTCCATGGAGTCCCTTCTAGTATTGTCAGTGACCGCGACCCAATCTTTACAAGTCAGTTCTAGAATAGCTTGCAGGAGGCCTTGGGCACGAGGTTGAATCTGAGTACGGCTTATCACCCACAAACGGACGGTCAGACAGAAAGGGTGAATAGAGTACTTGAGGACTTGTTGAGGCTTTGCATTCTGTTTTTTGGTGGTACTTGGGAAGACCACCTTCCTCTTGTAGAATTTGCTTATAATAACAGTTATCAGGCGAGCATTGGGATGGCACCATTTGAGGCTTTATATGGGAGACCGTGCAAGTCACCTACATGTTGGTGGGAGACTACAGATAAGCTTATACTTGGGCCTGATATGATCAGAGATACATCCGAGAAGGTCGAGTTGATTAGAAGACGGATGAAGGCGGCCCAAGACCGACAGAAATCCTATGCTGATAAGCGAAGATCTGATTTGGAGTTTGATGTAGGGGATATGGTTTTCGTGAAGGTTTCTCCTTTGCGGAATGTAGTCTGATTTGGAGCCGTTGGGAAGTTAGCCCCGAGATTTGTTGGACCATTCCCCATTGTTGAGAGGATCGGGCAGATGGCTTATAGAGTGAAGTTGCCCGAGAAGCTTGCTGGAGTACACAATGTTTTTCATGTCTCGCATCTCCGGAAGTGTCTGCATAAATCAGCGGAGATTGTGGATCCAAGTGTTTTGGAAGATGTGGAAGTGGAGAAAGAAGCTACCTTGAGGAGAGCTCCGATTCGTATCTTGGGGACGGAGACCAAGAAGCTAAGGAATCGATAGGTCAAGTTGGTGAAGGTTCAATGGGGTGAAGCCGAAGAAGACGCAACTTGGGAAACCGAGGAGAAGATGCGTGGGCTTTATCCATTCCTTTTTTAGGGTACACTCTCAATCTCTTTCCTTTTGTTAGCATATCTTTCTCTTTGCTATCCATGTTTATCTAGTTATCGTGCTAATCTTGTCATGAGAACCTTAGGTAGAAACCCTTTGGATGAAACATGTGTTTGAAACATGTTATGCTTGATGGTTGCAAGTGGTTGCAAGTGTTTGCAAGTGGTTGCTCGTGGATGCATTATACACGATTAGGCACTAGATCGGCTCGCACACTCCTCATATTGCATATGCATGAGTGTTTATGCTTATTCATGGATGAAAATTGTGTGTTATCACATGGATGTTGCATATGGGTGTATGTTATGTGCACACATATAGATATTATACATTATGTTAGGAATTGCATACATGTGGATACATTTCACTAACATATTTTGCATTAATCTTTGCATTAGATAAGTACATATACACACACCTTTGCATATGTTCATACAACATTTAGAATCTTGTAAGGACAATGATTGCTCGTGGATGATGTTTTGAGTAGATGGATGATTGGATGGTAGGATACGTTCTTCCTAACTTGAAGATTTCGGGGACGAAATCCTTTAAGGAGGGGAGAATGTAACAACCCGTATTTTCAATAACCTGTTATAACATAAATCGAGGCAGAATTTAATTTAAAAATCTGGATCAAGGGAAACGGGCTATGCCATTGCGTTCGTCTCGGAAAAATACGCGAAATAGAGTCCGAGTTTTCGAAAATCGGAGTCCGTATGACCCAGTTAAGGCCCATTGAAGTTTTCAGAAATTTCCATGTTAAAAACAGATTTAAATTTTAAATTAAAAACAAGGATTAGGGCTAACTGGCGTCAGGCGGGAAAACTCCCGCCAGGACCCCCATGTCGACAGGCATGTCGACAGGGGTCTAAGGGTGTCGACTGCCCTGTCGACACGGGGTGGCCGGGCAGTTTTGCCTGGCGCACCATCTTTGATTTGGGTCTGGTCTTGTGGCTTGGTTCTAGAGAGTTCCGAAATCTGACGGACCTAAACTAACCTAGGGTTAATCCTAGGGCTAAAAACACTCTAATCTTCTATAAATAAGCCCCTAATCCTACCCTAAATCATTATTATTCATTCTAGCAACCAAACTATGTCAAATTGAATTCTCAAATGGCCTCCACTTAAAAACCCTAGCCTCCAATCTCTTCATAAATCATTCCTATGAAGATTATGATGTTCATACAAGCATTTCTAAGTTGTATGAATGATCATTAGCTTGCATACATCATCAAGTTGCAAGTTTTATTTGCTAAGCTAGAGTTTTGGGATTTTTGTTAATTGGAGCTTTGTTTTGGGTTTTTATATGCTTGCATAAAGGGCTTCTCAATCTTTATTAGTGGATTTGTGTCTTCATAATATTTGTAAGCCCTCTTACCTTCATTTTAGAAACTCTAAAGTTAATATGTGATGAAAGTTGGGATTTATGCATGTTTAATAAGTTATGCATGCTTATGCGAGTTCACTATGCTATGTTATGCATGTTTGATAAGTTATGCATGCTTATGCGAGTTCACTATGCTATGTTATGCATGTTTAATAAGTTATGCATGTTTATGCAAGTTCACTATGCCATGATTTGCAAGTTTAACAAGTTATGCATGTTTATGCAAGTTCACTATGCCATGATTTGCAAGTTTGACAAGTTATGCATGTTTATGCAAGTTCACTATGCCATGATTTGCAAGTTTAACAAGTTATGCATGTTTATGCAAGTTCACTATGCCATGATTTGCAAGTTTGACAAGTTATGCATGTTTATGCAAGTTCACTATGCCATGATTTGCAAGTTTGACAAGTTATGCATGTTTATGCGAGTTCACTATGCTAAGTTATGCAAGTCCAACATGTTATGCATGTTTATTATGATATGCAAGATTCATCATGTATGTTGTGTCAAGTTCCCTCTTTCTATCCTTTATGCGTTATAACGAATATGTAAGCGATAGAATGACGTTGGGGGGTTTGGGTAAAACTTAAAATACATGAAAATATAAGATTGGGAATTTACCTATTAAGTTAGGTCTACCCCTTGGGAATTTACCTATTAAGTTAGGTCTACCCAAGTATTTGTTAAACTTGTAATGATGGTTTGAAAATAAAGTGGACATGACACTTAGAAAACATAAGTGTGGCCAACTCGAGGTTGGGTTGAGCTTGTAGCATAAACCTACCCGGAACCAACCGGCTTAACTAGTGGCTACAAGCAATAGGACCCAATGTGAGTAGTTGGTCATGTGGCACGTGAAACCCGAGGTTAGACTAAGTTGTGGTGTAAACCTACCCGGACCCGCCCGGCCTAACTAGTAACCACAACAAGGTCTAATGTGAGAGGTTGGGTGCATTAAATTAATTAATGCCTCATGATTAAGGTTAAGTCATGGCCCACTAATACTTAACAAATTTTGGGGAATACAAGGGATTAAATGGGGTTAAGTGGTGAACTGTTGGTTACACTTAACTAATTTAATCCATGATTAGTGAGGGGTTAAACCACACTTAACCCTCTTAGAAAACCCTAGCAACGTGGTCTGTTCCAGCAGTAATCCCAGTTGGGTATCATTCACAACCCTAGAGGACTAGGCTAGGGCGGGGGCACGATTACTGGACGGATGTAAGCGACCAAAGCGACGGATGAGTGGTACAGCGGTGCGGGTCCAGGCGGGCTACGGACGTGCACGTAGTCCGGTGTTGGACAAACTCGAGGCACGGGTACCAGTAGGTTTAGACTGTGCATTATTGCTTAGGTGTCTGGGGTTGACACCCGAGGGCTTGATACACCCGAAGGTGGACCCAGCACAGTCTGACTACAACCATATGTGGGCCGTATGGGCACCAACACTTAACGTGTTAGGTTTATAGGGAGCCGATCGACTAGACCGTTGGGCTGGACCTTGTATTAAGGTCACTTCATGTTATTGGGCCAAAGTTTTGGGCTGAGGGATCAATACCTGTCATGTTAGTTTGCTAGTACACTGCGGTGCAAAGCTTAATCTTCTTTATGTGATGACACCTTTATCTATTGCCAGTATGTTCATCTCAGTTTCCATCATGATGTTAGCTTTATTAGTTTATAGACTGATCGTAGTAGGGCTTACCAGTCTTTTTGACTGACCTGTTTTCTTTCGCTTCTTTTCTTCCGTTCCCCCCCCCCCCAGGTTCTCAGGGAGGGAATAGTGGTGCTTAGCTTGGATCGCTTGCTTGTTTGCTGGATAGCTCATGTATGCCTGGACATTGAGCTCGCTATGGTTTATCATTTTCATTTTGGGGATAGCACTATGTATTTCAGTATTCCTGTTTATGATGTACTAGACATGTTTATTTTGGCAGTTGACTTTATGATGTACTAAACTTGTTTTGAGATGGTTTGAGATATTCCGCTGTTTACTCTGTTTTACATATGTATTTATGTTCTTGTTCTGCCTTGATATATCATTATGCATGCTTACCCAGTTCTAACGCCCCCCAGAAGCTAGTGCCCCCGAAAGAGTGACCCTAGCGGAGGTGGGGTGTTACATTTATGGTTGCAAGCTACCCTTTTTCAGTTGTTCATGGTCTGTGTAAAGACCCGAAAATTCCCGCTCTTTGGGATCGACCATAAACCACACAGGTCAGACCCAAAGGTTGGAAATCCTCGAATACTTTAACTTTGGGAATACAATACGTCAGAACAATAACAACAGACTTTTATTACATCATGATAATATAACATCAGAGTACAGAATATATCAGAGTACAAATAAACGACAGCGGAAGATAAATTTTACATTAAATATGATACACAGCAGAAGACTTAAACTGATACAGCGGGAGGCGATCAATGCACTGGACACAGCTTTAAGCTTCGATCCAGGATCCTACTAAAGAGATAAATATCTGCAAAAAGCTACCCGACTGCCCATGTGGAAAATATGGGCACCCGAGTTTGCCAGTGAAACAAACTATAGGTCAGTCATGGGACTGGTATGAGAAATCCTTCTATACTAACTAACAATATGGCGAATCATAGGACCACGCCGCTAACGCGGAACGGGTTTACTCCATTGGATTGCCAGTGCATAAAATAAGGTAAAACGTTAAACAACGCAATGCTGTTTAGGAAAATGAAACCATTATAAGACCCAAGTCCCATCACACAATGCAACGCAAACCGGAGGATAGGGTTTTACCTTATAATGGTCAAAATATGCTTGATACGATAAAACAGATTTAATATTAGTGTGTATATGTTTTAATAAAAACATTTCAATCATAATGTATCAATCATAGACGGCATAGTACCCCCATCCTACTATGTCGCCATACTAGTTCTACAATCAAAACCGCATGGTGTCGTATTGGAGATTTGTTTTTCCATCATGAGTCAAGGCTAGGGAGGAGCTCCTTACCAATTCGAGACACTCTAGCAAATGCCTCAAGATCACACCTATGGGCAACCCTTGGATAGCAGCAGGGTCGGTCCACTCCGAAGGGTCATGGATTGGCAATTCCTGAACACACGTTACCCAGTCCTTTTGGACCTATAATATGGCCACTAACAACCTATAAAAACACGAGGTACCTCATAATCCATCATCCACAATGAGTAAAATGTCAGCGCTGGTAGGTCCCTTACATTACTCTAGCTAGAAAGATAACGTGTGCACTCCCTGCGTTCCCTTCTCCCGTTTTAGACTCATACCGGGATGTGAGGCTCGTGAGGTTACACTATACACAAAGCTATGCCTAAACAGGCTATGCTTTGATCATCAACCACTAGGCCTGCTTTTCAACAAAAGCCTTGATCATTCGCATCTTGGTGTGCCACGTTGACAATTCACGCCATGCTATCGATAATTATTAACATGTACCAAGGTGTTAAGCAGAGAATAGATTCTCCACCACCAAACAGGCATATATTAATACAAGTCGATTTAATTACATGAAATGAATTCCAACGTCAGACACGCATCCATTTACAAGTCCGTTCTGGGTCTGAACGAAACCGGAGACACCTGAGAGGTTCTCGCTTATCCGCACGACCAACACATACGTCCGGACAACTACTGCTTCAACCTCGTCCTGGGAGCAAGTCAGTCCAAGGCATCAGTAGTCGTCGTCCATTCGATGAGAAGATCGCCGGTCTTCAACCATCGTCTTCTTATATCTTTGATTTAATCGTCGTGCAATTATTTGAAATGAGTTAAACTCGGCCTTTTCAAATAATTGTCGCATAATTATCATTTAAAACATTTCATATATACTTATGACCATTTATCGCTATTTTTATTTATTTGAAAATAGCTCAACATAAATAAACGATGCTTCGGGTCAGTGGGCGGCCCTGGCGCTGTTTTTACCACATTTTGATTTACACGTATCTTAAAATCTAACTGTTGGATTTTGATGAAATTTATATCGTTGGAAAGCCCTTCCCAAAGCGGTTCTAACGGTTCCAGTTTTGGGAAAATCCAATGGATGGATCTTTCGGTATAATCGTTTAAAGTTACGATTGTCGATACGCGAACTACCGCGCTCGTTTCGTTAAATTTATATTTATATATATAAATGTTAGACCCAAAAGTGGTTCTAACACCCAAATTGATTAAAAGCAAATAAGATGAGATAAAAATAAAAATGAACACACAGGATTTATAGTGGTTCGGCGAAGAAATGCCTACGTCCACTTATCTTTCACTATATTCAATGATTCAGTTGCAAATACAATGTAATTGTCACTTGATTTCACTCACAACTCGCTTATATTCACTCAATAGATTAAAACAAATAATGAAAGAAGATTTGGATTCTCCGGGAGCAATGGAGTTCGGATTATGGAGGTAGTTGAATTCTCAAAGTGCCTAAAAAAGATCCTTCTCTTTGTCTCCAGACGGGGTATTTATAGGTGTGAATTTGCTCAAAACTTGATCCGGGTCGGGGCCATGTGTCGTCCATCCAACTATCCTCGGGTTCGAATGAATTATTGTGTTGACAACGCATCAATATAACGGACGTTATGAGTAGGAACTGGTCACAACCGGTCCGGATATCCAAGCGCTTTTGCAGGAGAATAACATGGAACATGGGCTCGGGTCGGAGACGCACAGATAAGGGGTTCGGATCGGGATACCCGATCCGACCCGGATCGGCTTGGATGCAACGCTCTCTTTTTCTCTAATCTGCTCCGCTCCGATCCATTTTCGTGGCAAACAGGTGGCTCTCCGATCCAATTGAGATTATGTTGCCCTCCGATCCGATTAGATATACCTTACCAATTTCCTCATCAGCAGTTCACCGATCCGAACAGAAGATTCTATCCGACCCGAACAACAGCAGCTATCCAATCTAGGTTGTGGTGTCTTTTCCAATCCGAACCGAAGTCTTCTAATTAAAAGTGCTCTTCAATGTCTGATTTCTTGACTTTGTGTTGCCTAGTTCACAAAGTAGGCTAACACTTTGCCCCCTCAAAGGATGCTTCTGTTGGAAACGGAGCATGCTTTGACTGTCATAACACAAAAGCTTCATCCTCCCTTTCGAATTCACACGCTAAGTTGTCGTACTCCATCCTGTTCGGTTCGGATTTCGACCCGAACAGACTTCTGGCTTGGGTTCCAACCCGAACAGATCTCCTTCCTCCTGTACTCTGCGATGAACCAGTGGGCCAAGCTGTGTTCATGGGCTTTTCGAGCCGGTCCGATCGGGAATACGAATAGTCAACTTGTTGTTTATATAAATTCACTTCTTCTTTCTTCTTTTCTTTCATTCACTGTTTTCGTTTATCCGAACCGATTCCGTATCGAAGCTCCAGCCTTTCCAAGAAACTTCAAAATTTTCGCTTCCACCTTCGAATCAAATACATAGGTAGTCTTGTAATCTTGAATCTGGTTGTCATAATCATTTTTAATTTACATCCGCGGTTAGTTTGAACGACTTTAACAAAGCAATTGAATAATTCCATCACTACGCCTTCTTCCATCTTCCGCCTTCGTCGTCAATGACATCGACGCCATTTCGAAGCGTTGGAGGAAAGTATTGACACTTGAGTGCTTAATCTCTCGACTTTAATTAAAGCTTGGGATGTTGAGTTGGGTTCGCTATTTAAGAGGAGGAAGAGGAAGAAAACTGAAGAAGGTTGGTTCGGGTATGGGAACAGTAGGAGAAAAAGGAAAAGAGAGAGAAATTTACAGAGCCGGATCGGGTCGGGGCAATAGGGCCAAGAAATGGGTCTTAAACTGTTTGACCGGGTCGGGTCGGATCTACGAATACAACGAAGGTCACGACTTATGCGCTCGGATCAGACCCGGTTGAAAAACAAAAGAGAGAATAGGGGTCTGGTTATCCAAGTTAATCCGACCCGCTCCGGGTGTCAATCTCCGAACCGATCCGGATATATCTTTCTGAGTATGGGCCTTTGCTCATCCGATCCGAACCTGGTGTCTGCATCCGAACCGAACACTACTCAATCTCAAACATAAACTCTCGTCCAACTATTTAAAAGATATTACTTCCAACTTCATGAACAGTTAGGATAGTGCCTTGCGGACATAAATGAACATTAAGAACTACTCTGACCATCACTTTCTCTTCAAAGTTTCGTCTTACATTGCTGCACTTTTACTTTGCATTTCTCACATTCGCGGCACACATTTTAGTTCACACACACACACAGGGGGGTACGGGCTAATTTACTCTAATCCGTGCTATTGCTTCTTCAATAGTTCTATGACAATGAGGCCCAGACGCTCTTCCCGACTAGCTGAGAGGAAAGAAGCCCCGGAAACTTCTAACAAAATCACTCTTGAGGATATATCTTCTTCGTCTGATCCAGAATGGGACAGCGAGGGTCCAGACTACGGGGTTGGAAGTCGAGAAAGCAACGAGGCGTCTTCGGAGAACGAGGTTTCTCTGGGTTTTGAGGAGGAAGGAGGGATCGGTGACGATCGAGCCCCTGACGAATTTGAATCAGCCATTATATTGGAATCACCTCCAGACTCCGTTGAATCGACAATTGACAACGATCGACTTGTCCGAATTTGCTTAAAGTATGGAATAATGAAAAGGGACACTCTAGTGCCTTCACGCTCTGACCGTCCTCACAACCCTCCAGAAGGATATATGACGGTCACTCGATTGATGTGCATGGTCGGTGCCATTCCTCCATTCTCTCCCTTCATTGTTGACTTTTTAAGACAAATGCGGATTGCCCCCATGCAATTGCACCCCAATTCATATGCCTATTTGCACACCTTGTACATAGCATATCGTGAAATCTTAGGCATAGAGCTCACGTTCGATGACGTTCACTTCTTCTATAATTTCAAGCATCGGACTCGAGAAACTCCATCCTTCTGCTACTTTGAATCAGTCCCAAAAAGTAAGATAATCTCTGCACCATTTAGCAGTAAAGCTGGAGATTCCAGACTAGAATGGTTCTACGTGAAGCGACAGCCTGGATGCGCCAGGAGGTGGACAAAATCAAGTAAAGCACTGATTTTTTTAAATCCGGGCTCTATACATTTGAATCATCGCCTTGACTTGTTTTTCCTTTTTGTTTGCAGTTGACAATCCCAAACAAATATCAGACCAGGTGTTCTTCGATCGGATGCACCGACTCCTTAATGGCGATCAGAAATTCTTGACTATCGACGAAACCCTTAAGGACGAATACCTTCACTTTCATGGGCTGTTGTCTGTTTTTCGTAGCATTGGTCATGGGACGGTTCCATATGCATATATTCCTCCATTGGAGGTAGTCCCAGAAACAGGAGAAGGCTCAGGAATTCCTACAGCGCCTCTTCACACTTCACCTTCTCCATCTTCTACGCAAGATGATGAATTGGCTAATCTGGCCGAGAAGCATCGTGAAGGATATATTGCCCCTGAGGAAACTACTTCTCTAGAAAAGTCAAAATCTTCCCAATAGTCACCACTTCACGCTTCTGAGGGGGATGTCCCTAGCACTGATGATCAAATATTTCAGGGTTTGGGGGATCTCCCCTTACCTGAGACTATATACACTTCAGAGGATTTCAGGAAGGATCCTTTAGTCTTCACCTCTTCTGAAGAGACCACTCCCGCTAAGGCCAAAGAGCCTGCCCGTACTAGTCTAGCTTCAGACTCGGGTTGGTTGGGGGGAAACACACCACTTAGGATACACTTTACATAACAGCATTAACCTTCATTGCACCTCTCTCCTCGTGAATCCATCAATTCTAAATTTCGTTCGTTTTATCGTGCAGGTACAATGTCTCGATCCTACTACGATATAAGAAAGCTTCGTCGCAGCATGTCCAATCCTCCTCACGATTTCGAGTATGATCGCCGGGATGATCGTGGTAGGGAGGAGAGAAGGCCTTATGATCCCTATCGTTCTCGACCCTCACGTTCTCGCTCACCTGTTAGGCCGGAACAAGAGAAATACAAAGGTTACCAAAGCCGTAGGGAGGAGGATAGACCACAATCCAAAGACTCCTCCTCTTCCTATGAAAAACACAGTAGAGAGAAAAGTCCTCCAAAGGAAACCGGGTCTCGAAGTAAGCAAAAGGTCCCTGCTACTAAACGACCTAGGACAGACAAAGAGACTACAGAATCCTCTTCAGGAAGGGACACCGAATTGACAATCCTCGCTCCTCCCCCACCAGATGCGGGAACTGCAATAAAGCGGGCATATTTGAAAGAGCAATTTCCCGAACACTACTTCGAAACTCTGACTTTTCTACCTTCCCTTGAACCTATTTCGTCTAATTGGGCAGATGAGGCCAAAGCAAAGATTGATGCGGTGCAAAAACAATATACTGAGATGTTCAAATATTCACGCAATCTTTCTAGAATCATCCGCACTCTAATCACAAATACTGATTCAATGCAAAAGACCGCGGAGGAGGATGCTAAGGCCTTAAAAGCTCTAGGAAAAGATTTGGAAGACACTCAAGCTCAGCTAGCGGTCGCTCAAAGGGACGCTTCTAATTTCAAACAACAATTCGAGGACATGCAAAAGCGTTATCACGATTTGCTTGAATCTCATACTCAGGAGCGTTCTGAATTAAAAAAGCAAGCTGACGAGGCCAAGTCAGAAGCTGCTAAGACACGCCTTGCTTATGCTGAGCTTGAACGGAGAAACGCCGAGTTAGCAAAGAGGAGTGCTGAATTAGAAAAGAAGAATGCTGACTTGGCTTCGAAGTTGTTGGAGGCAGAAAACAGGGCTGCTCTGGCCGAGGGCAATGTGGAGTGTGCTATTAAATCTGCGGAGGAAACCCGCAAGCAACTATCAGAGGCGGAGGCTGATATTCAGGGCTTTGGCGAACTAATGATTGAATTCTTCGCACACATTATTCGTCGTCGAAACATTTCTTGGATCGAGGACTATCCATCCACTCTAGTTCAAGTATGGAATCAAATCGTTGAGTGGGAAAAAGAGGAACTTAAGGTCGATTCCCTCGATGAAGATAAACTGATGGAGAAATACTTGAGAGATGATGAACCGGAGCGTCTAGCCGAAGGGCGCCGCCTTATTGCTGAGGTCATGGAAGAAGAGAGACAGAAGTCTAAACAAAAAACCATTCTTGAAGCTGGTTCCTCTTCCTCTGCCCCTGCAACTCCCGAAGTAGAAGGGTATGATCCCGAAAATCCGGGAATTCCCCGAACAACTCTACTATCCCCTATTCCTGAAATAACCCCAGAGGTAGTAGTCACTCCCGCCGAGAAGTCTTCGGAAGGTATCCCCATCTTTTCTCCTCAATTTGCCAAAGCTATTACTACCTTTCGCTATGTGATTGAACATTCGATGAGAGACCCATTGTTTTCGCCTGAGTTGATAACTGTTGCTTCTCATTCTGTAGGTGTCGAATCATCCGAAAAGACAGATGTAGCTCAAGGAGCTGCCGCTGGGACAAAGCCCGCAGATGGGGCCAAAAAAGGGGAAGACAAGGCTGCTTTTATAGACTTGGGAGAAGGAAGTGAGCCAACTAAGGTCTCCACTCCCCATGATGAAGAAATGATAGCGGCTTTAAAGGACGATGGCGGAGACGGGGGGCATGAAGAGGAACCAGAAGTCGCAATAACCGGGGAGTCAAAAAGTGCTGATGACGTTACCTTGGCGGCAATGAAGGCTGATCAAGACAAGCGCTTGCAATTAAAGGCCGAAGGACTAGACCCTGAGGTCCTCAAGCCCCTCGCAGTTGTGGATGCGGGTTCAAGGTTAGTTGTTAAGCTCTCAACTAGATCTATTACAGAAGAACTTGCTAAAAAATCTTCTCTTGATTCCAGTGCCCCGCCCTCCGGGAAGAAGTCTACTGGCTCCAGTACCGCATCTTCAGGGAAAAAGAAATCAAAACGAATCTTGACCGAAGCCGAGAAAGAAGCAAAGGATGCGGAGAAAGCCGCCAAGAAATCCAAGGCTCATTCCAAATCTAAATAGTGGATTGCCCTGTATCTTTTTAGCATCTTTATGAACCAATAATTGCTGCTACAAAAGCAGCTCCTGCACTTTCTTTTTTAGCTATTTCCCTGTACAAATTCATTCATCTGTAAATAAAAATAATTCACTTTTTGCAATGTTTGTTTGTTAGTAGTTCTGCATTTATGCATGTCTACAGTTGTGAAACGAAGTTGTGGAAGGGGGAAATATGCGTGTACATAAGTGTCCCCAGTCAATTTCCACAAGTTATTCAATGCTTAACCAAGCAATCTGAAAGCTCCCGATTTTCTGACGGGATAGCACTTCCTGTGCCGTCAGTACCTGTCGTTTTTTCTGGCATTTCTTTTATACTCTCCCTCTTTCTCTTGAGAGTTAGAGTTCGAGTTCAGTCATCTGTTTATTCCCCGGTCTTTCAACGGGGAAAGATTTCTTTCTCAGCGCTCAGTCAGAGACGCTTTTATACTCTCTCTCTCTCTCTGGAGAGTTAGAGTTAGGAGGAGAATCTCTTTTTCAGCGCTCAGTCGGAGACGCTTTTATACTCTCTCTCTCTCTGGAGAGTTAGAGTTAGGAATAGAATCTCTTTTTCAGCGCTCAGTCGGAGACGCTTTTATACTCTCTCTCTCTCTGGAGAGTTAGAGTTAGGAATGTCGTTTTCTCATTCTTTTATGTCTTATCGCACAAATAGTCGTTGTGCTTCTTTTTATGTCTAAACCGTTTTCAACCTTTTTAGGCTGTGAGTCACCCTGTACTTCATACCTACAACAGAATAATTAACAAATGTATATATACATAGTGCATAAAGGTAAATAACACACAATATTTTTATAGTGGTTCAGCTAAGTCGTAGCCTACATCCACTTTATAGTCCTTTATTCATATCGTCAGATTTTCCCAAGGCAAGTCGTGCCTTATTACAGAGTTCATAAGAAAAATAACACAAAGTACAGTGTTTTTTAATCCAAATATCGCATTAAGTGTTGGGCGTTCCATGCTCTGGGGACTTCTTCGCCATCCACGGTCGTTAACTTGAAGGTTCCTTTTTCAAGTTTCCGTTGAATGACAAAGGGTCCTTCCCATTTTGGACCAAGGTGAGGAAGGGATGGAAAGACTCTCTTTAGCACCAAATCTCCTGGTTCAAAAGTTCTGAGGCGAACTTTTTTGTCGTAATAGCGTGCCATCTGACGCCGATGTCTTGCTGCACGCAATTCTGCTTCGTCCCTTTTCTCTTCGACTTCATCAAGAGACTCAAGTAAAAGTGCCCGATTTGTCATCGGGTCATAATATGTCACCCTATGGGAAGGAACTTCTAGTTCAACTGGAATTATAGCTTCTGAGCCAAAGGAGAGAGAGAAAGGGATATGACCGGTGGCCGTTTTAAATGTTGTTCGATATGCCCACAAAGCTAGGGGCAATTCATCAACCCACTTTGCCTTTGCACGCTCTAATCGCTTCTTGAGGATGGATTTTATTACTTTGTTTATTGCCTCTACCTGCCCATTCGATTGCGGATAGGCAACTGCAGTATATCGCTTGTCTATCTTATACTTTTGGCAAAAATTTCTGAATTCAGTGCTATCAAATTGGGTCCCGTTGTCAGTTATAATCGTCCTTGGGATCCCGAATCGACATATAATATTTCTAACCACAAAACTTATCACCTTTCTTGTTGTGATTTTGGTCAAGGGCTCAGCTTCCACCCACTTCGTAAAATAGTCCATGGCTACTATTGCATACTTAGCTCCTCCTTTAGCAATTGGTAGAACTCCAATGATATCAATTCCCCATGTGGCAAATGGCCAGGGACTCACCATTGATTTAAGCTGGGTCGACGGTGCCCTGGGGATTTTGGCGAATCTCTGGCACTTATCGCAGCGTCGTGAATAATCAGCTGCATCTTTATTGATCGTAGGCCAGAAGTATCCGTACCGCAATATTTTCTTTGCTAAAGTTTGACCTCCTGTATGATCTCCACACTCACCTTCGTGTACTTCTCTTAGTACACGCTTGATGTCGTCGTGTGCTATACATCGTAACAGGGGCATAGAAAATCCTTGCCTATAGAGAGTATCATTTTGTATGACATATCTGGTAGCTTTGCGAACTACAGCTCTTTTCTCACTCTTCTTCGATGGGAGTGTCCCATTCTTAAGGAAATTCTTAATTGGAGTCATCCATGACTCCTTCTCTGGTTCTGCTTCAAAAGCGAACTCAATTTCCATTGACTCAAAGCTTGGCGACTCCAACGTTTCAATTGGAATTACTTCAGTCTCTTCTGGATTGTCGGAACTAGCCAGCTTTGCCAGTCTATCCGCTTTCTGGTTTTCAACTCTGGGAATATGTGTTATGTTGTACCGATCTAAGCTATTCAATAGCTCTTTCACTTTCTTGAGGTAGGCGATAAGTCGAGGTCCTCGAGCCACGAATTCCTCTCGCACTTGACAAACAACAATTTTAGAGTCACAAAATATGTCTATCATTTTTACTCCGAGGTCTTTAGCAAGCTTCAGCCCGGCGATCAGGGCTTCATATTCTGAGTCATTGTTAGTTGCCGAAAATTCTAATCGCAGGGCGTAATATAACGACCGTCCCTCGGGAGTGACTAAGACAATTCCAGCTCCGGACCTTCGGTCATTCTTGGCTCCATCTGTATATAGTTTCCACGGATTCATCTTTAGTTCATCCTCGGATTTAACCACTCTCATTGATTATTTCCTCCTCTGGAATGGTGAATTCCGCAATAAAGTCTGCTAGAGCTTGCCCCCTGATTGACTTTCGTGGTTGAAAATTCAAATCAAACTGACTTAGTTCTATGTTCCATTTGATCAACCTTCCTGATGCTTCGGGCCTCTGTAACACCTGCCTTAAAGGCTGGTCGGTGTATATGGTTATTGGATGGGCTTGGAAATAGTGACGAAGTTTTCGGGATGCGATCAGGAGGCTGTAAGCAAGCTTCTCAATTTTTGGGTAGTTGCGCTCTGCCGCTGCTAATTTCTTACTTACATAATACACCGGCCTTTGTACTTTGTCTTCTTCTCGAACCAGGGCTGTGCTGACAGCGTGAGCCGAGACTGCCAAGTAAACAAATAATTCTTCGTGATCTACGGGCTTTGATAAAATCGGCGGTTTCTCTAGCAGTTCCAACAGATTTTGAAAGGCCTCAACACAATCCGGAGTCCACTGGAAGTTCTTCTTTCCCCTTTTTATCAAATCAAAAAACGGAACACATTTATCTGTGGCTTTGGAGATGAATCTACTCAGCGCCGCTACTTTCCCTGCAAGACTTTGGACGTCTTTAATTCTCCTTAGTTCTTCGATGTTTCTAATCGCTGCTATCTGGCTAGGGTTGATTTCAATTCCTTGGGAACTCACAATGAAGCCAAGGAACTTTCCCGATGCCACTCCAAATGAGCATTTCAGAGGATTCAATTTCATCCGGTACTTTCGCAGGATACCAAACATTTCCGCCAAGTCTTGCGTATGGCTGGAGGAATGCTTTGATTTGACAAGCATATCATCCACATATACTTCCATAGTTTTTCCTATTTGATCATAAAACATTCCGTTTACCAAGCGCTGATAAGTAGCTCCAGCGTTTTTTAATCCGAATGGCATTACAACATAATAATATAACCCCAAATTCGTAATGAAGCTCGTATGTTCTTGGTCTGGTACGTGCATAGGAATTTGGTTGTATCCAGAATATGCGTCCATGAAAGAGAGAAGTTCATGACCTGCTGTCGAGTCTACAAGCTGGTCAATCCTGGGAAGTGGGAAACTATCTTTCGGGCAAGCTTTATTTAAATCTGAAAAGTCAATGCAAGTCCGCCACTTTCCGTTTGGCTTCTTTACTAAGACGGGATTCGATATCCAGTCGGGATATGTCGAATCTCGAATAAATCCATTCTGCTTCAACTTCTCTACTTCCTCTTTGAGAGCAGCCGACCTCTCTGGGCCCAGCATGCGTCTCTTTTGCTTCACAGGCGGATGCTTCGGATTTACATTCAATTTGTGACTTATAATGGATGGTGATATCCCACACATGTCAGCATGGGTCCAGGCGAACACGTCTAAGTTTGCCTTCAAGAAGTCCGTTAGTTCTTTAGCTCGACGTGGATCCAATTGAGAACCAATCTTCAAAACTTTTGTCGGATCAGCTTTATCAATGGGAATTTCCACTGTCGCTTCATTAGGAGTTGCATTCCTAGCCTCTGGTTCCTCGTCTTTTCTGGGATCCAGGTCTTCAGGCGTTCCTTTGGGCAACTCCCTCGGGGTCAATCTCTCTAATTGCTATGCCGAGTCCCCCTTTGAGGGAGACGAGGCATCCTTACTCTCAACGTTAAGTCCTTTCATCAACATCTTTAACTCGGCCACATAGCAGGCCCGTCCGGAAACCTGATCCCCTCTCATTACTCCAGTTCCAGCTTCGGTTGGGAACTTAAGTAATAAGCACCAAGGGGCGATACAAACTCTAAATTCAGCGAGGGCAGGTCTTCCCAAAAATGCGTTATAAGGCGAATCTACGTCCAATACTACGAACTGAAGCATTCGCACTCTTCTACGTACACCTTGCCCCAGGGTTACGGGCAACTCTATGTATCCCATGGGAGCTGTCGACGCCCCGTTGAAGCCTCTGATCCATCCTTCACAAGGCTTCAGATCTTCGGACTCAAGCTTCATCTGATCAAATGACTTCTTGAACAAAATATTAACGGAACTTCCATTGTTTACTAATACCTTATGGACCAAGGCTGGCCCGATGGTGGTAGTAATAACCAACGGATCATTGGTGGGTGATTGTACCCCAGTGATGTCTCGGCTACGAAATACCACGTCGTCAAACATGGTCTTCTGTTGTATTATGGGGGTGACATCCTCCAAATCATCACCTTCATTCACGTCTAGATGCTTGGCAGCATTCACATATTGATCCATTGATCTGAAACTTCGGATTGCTGGGTGAGGTCCGCCTACTATGGAATTGATAACAATTCCTTTACCTTTCTGCTGTGCTGTAGGCTTGGGAGCAGGTAGAATCTGTTTTGGAGCCTGCTCTCCTTTCCCCCTGTCTCTCGGGGCAACCTTGTACTCATCCAACTTCCCTTCACGCAACAGTTTCTCAATCACATCCCTCAAATGCCGACATTCGTTAGTTGAATGCCCGTGAGTTCCATGAAACAAACAAAACTTCCCTGTCGCCATTTCTTTCTCAGTCGAATCACGAGGTGGCGGTCTTTTATATTGTAACACATTATACGTATCCAGGTAAATATTTTCCAGGGTGTCGTTCAATGGTGTATAATCCTCGTAGTTCTGGAATCGGGGTCTTTTGTTAGGGTCACTTCCCCTATTTCTGTTTCTTCTGTTACCGTTTGGATTACGGTTATTGTTGTTGTTACCCCCACTTCCAGCATTGTTGTTTCCACCCTTGTTTCCTACATTTACTTCAACCTTGCCAGAACTTTCCCCAGACTGCTTAACGGCGATGTTACTCTGCACATTCTTCTTTGAAGCCGTCTCAGACTTTCTCTTTCGGTTTGCCCTGGCCTCCTCTCGTCTTAGATAAATATCGGCTTTTTCGTAGAATATCTCCCTTGTGGAGGGTGTTTTCCCAGAAAGGTAGTCTCCAAACTCAGATTCAGGATCGACTCCTTCCTTCAATGCCATCAGAATAGTGGGCTCATGCGGGTCACTGACCTCAGTTACAGCTTGGTTAAAACGATCAAGATATGCCCTTAAAGATTCTCCTGGTGCCTGCTTGATTCTCGATAATTCAATAACACTTTTGGACTTTCGGGCATGTAGTCGGAACTGGTTCATGAAACTCTCGCTTAATTCCTTGTAATTCGAAATCGAACGAGGAGGAAGTCGGGTAAACCAGAACAATGCCACATCTTCTAAGTAGATTGGGAATGCTTTGCACTTCACTTCATCAGGGGCAGCAGCGGCATTCATGAGCCACGAATACCGCATCAAATGCTGTCCCGGATCAGTCCTTCCATTGTACTTGTCCATCTGTGGCAAGTTAAAGC
Source organism: Allium sativum (assembly GCA_030737875.1). NCBI lineage: Eukaryota > Viridiplantae > Streptophyta > Magnoliopsida > Asparagales > Amaryllidaceae > Allium > Allium sativum. The sequence continues at coordinate 122,578,293 of CM060920.1, forward strand.
GTCGGGGAAATTGGAAGTCGAGGATATCGTCGGTGAAGGGAGTATGGCTTCGCTCAATGCCATAATCTTCATTTGTATAATTCCGGCTCTCGGACATGATCTGGCGAACCATTGCCTGTACATCAGCATTAGTTAGGGGCCGCTCAGGTTCCCTGGCCCTAGCATCCGAGTTCCTTCTGGGCTCTTGTTCAGGAGATGTCCTTCTTCTTCGTGCTGCCTCTGCTCGATTCCGTTCCTTGCGCTCCCGGTCGATCTCGGGGGGAGGGGACTGGAGTCTTTGCCCCCGAGTGGGGTCATTGTTTCCTAATGCTCGTGCAATATCCTCACGAGATCCCAAAGATCCAAATGTCAGCTGCTCCACGTTCTGAGGTCGTTCGAGTGGCCTTCGTTCACGGGGCCTCTCTTCCTCGGAAGATGAAGATTGATCCACTGGTGTGTGCCGAACCGGTGATGGAGTTCTCTGTCGACGGAGTTCACTAATCTCCCGACTCATGAGCCTCATATTTTCCTGCATCATGAGATTAGTTCGCTCGTGAACCTTCATAGCCTCCCTTGTGCTCTCAAGCATGTCAAGCAAGCGCGAGAAATCTCCTTGAGTGATGGGCGCAGATGGATTGACCTGATCACCAACCCTGGTGGCTGGAATTGGAGCATTCGTAGGGACTCGAGTAGAGGTTCCAGCTTCACCAAGCATCGGGTCGGGTCGGAGGTAGGAGGTCGGATCGGATCGGAGCTGGGGAGCCTGGTCGGATCGGTACGTGGCAAGCAGCTCGGGTCGGTTCAGATTGAGGGAATGCACTACTTCAGAATCTCCTACCCGGATCGGATCGGAGTTTTCCCCCTGCTGGCGGCTCGGATTTCCTGCATTGGTTCTTCCTGCTGCTGAACTCTGCCCCCGAGACCTTGTTACAACCGCATTTTGCTGATCTTCGCCAGCTCCATTTCCTCGAACAGACTGAACTTCTTTGCCTTTTCCTTTGGCCATGACTCTTTGACAATCACTTCAACAAATATAAAAAAGCGGAGAAACTTAAGGATTTACTTCTTTGAACTCAACGGTCCAAAAAGTAGAGAGAAATACCGGAAAATAAAGAATTTAGATGAGGTTCTCAGTGAAAGCACAAAAATGTTAGACCCAAAAGTGGTTCTAACACCCAAATTGATTAAAAGCAAATAAGATGAGATAAAAATAAAAATGAACACACAGGATTTATAGTGGTTCGGCGAAGAAATGCCTACGTCCACTTATCTTTCACTATATTCAATGATTCAGTTGCAAATACAATGTAATTGTCACTTGATTTCACTCACAACTCGCTTATATTCACTCAATAGATTAAAACAAATAATGAAAGAAGATTTGGATTCTCCGGGAGCAATGGAGTTCGGATTATGGAGGTAGTTGAATTCTCAAAGTGCCTAAAAAGATCCTTCTCTTTGTCTCCAGACGGGGTATTTATAGGTGTGAATTTGCTCAAAACTTGATCCGGGTCGGGGCCATGTGTCGTCCATCCCACTATCCTCGGGTTCGGATGAATTATTGTGTTGACAACGCATCAATATAACGGACGTTATGAGTAGGAACTGGTCACAACCGGTCCGGATATCCAGGCGCTTTTGCAGGAGAATAACATGGAACATGGGCTCGGGTCGGAGACGCACAGATAAGGGGTTCGGATCGGGATACCCGATCCGACCCGGATCGGCTTGGATGCAACGCTCTCTTTTTCTCTAATCTGCTCCGCTCCGGTCCATTTTCGTGGCAAACAGGTGGCTCTCTGATCCAATTGAGATTATGTTGCCCTCCGATCCGATTAGATATACCTTACCAATTTCCTCATCAGCAGTTCACCGATCCGAACAGAAGATTCTATCCGACCCGAACAACAGCAGCTATCCAATCTAGGTTGTGGTGTCTTTTCCAATCCGAACCGAAGTCTTCTAATTAAAAGTGCTCTTCAATGTCTGATTTCTTGACTTTGTGTTGCCTAGTTCACAAAGTAGGCTAACAATAAACCATTTGGCGATTCCCACTGTTAAAATCCATTCTTTTTATTCTATAAAAACAATATTTTTGTTCGCCAATTCTAATGCGACAAAAATGACAGTTTCAACAATGTGTATTTTTATATTCAATAAAAATAATATTTTTGTCGGCCAATTCTAATGCGAAAAAAATGACGGTTTCAATAATGTATATTTTTATATTCAATAAAAATAATATTTTTGTTCGCCAATTCTAATGCGACAAAAATGACGGTTTCAACAATGTGTATTTTTATATTCAATAAAAATAATATTTTTGTCCGCCAATTCTTATGCGACAAAAATGACGGTTACAACAATGTATATTTTTCTTTAATTACATAAAAATGTTCTTTTTCTCCAATTCATTTTTATAACATAAAAATGTACTTTTACCCTATTTATTTTTAATACCTAAAAATGTACTTTTTTTTATCCTATCCATTTTTAATACATAAAAAGTACTTTTTATCCTATTCATTTTTAATACATAAAAATGTACTTTTTATCCTATTCATTTTTAATACATAAAAATGTACTTTTCTCCTATTCATTTTTAATACATAAAAATGTACTTTTTATCCTATTCATTTTTAATACAAAAAAATGTACTTTTCTCTAATTCATTTTTAATACATAAAATGTACTTTTTATCCTATTCATTTTTAATACAAAAAATGTACTTTTCTCTAATTCATTTTTATAACATAAAAATGTACTTTTTATCCTATTCATTTTTAATACATAAAAATGTACTTTTTATCCTATTCATTTTTAATACAAAAAATGTACTTTTTATCCTATTCATTTTTAATAGATAAAAATGTACTTTTTCTCTAATTCATTTTTATAACATAAAAATGTACTTTTTCTCTAATTCATTTTTATAACATAAAAATGTACTTTTTCTCTAACATAAAAATGTACTTTTTCTCTAATTCATTTTTATAACATAAAAATGTACTTTTTATGTCTCTATATAAAATGTAAATATTTTATATCTTTTTCTTTTACATTGAAAAATGCAAATTCTTATCTCTTTTCTTTTATAAAAAAAAATGTAAATTCTCTAATATTACATTAAAGGTATGTTTTTAAAAGTAAAACATATTTCTTAATAAAATGTGATTCTTTTACTACTCTATTTATTTCATGTTATACTTGTGTTGCGAACACAACAACAAAGAAAAATGAACTTATTTGTCTAGGTGATATTTGCATTGTAAAATGCAAATAAAAAGGTGAACTTTTTATTTCAAAGTTTTATTCACATTAAGAACTCAAATAAAAAGTTAATTTATTTTTCTATGTAATATTTGCATTATAAAATGCAAATAAAAAGGTGAACTTTATTTCTAATGTAAACATCTTTTCTAGTGTCAACATTTCTAATATAAATATATTTTCTAATGTCAATACTTGATTCATTTCAACTATATTAACATGACGATGAAATTTTTGATTCATTTCAACTATATTAACATGACGACGGAAATGTTTGACTCATTTCAACTATATTAACATGATGATGAAATTTTTGACTCAAGTTTTATGTCAACACAACAACGACAACATATGATTTGGTGTATAACTTTCATGAATCAAAATAAAGTTCTCATCTTTATATTGTAAATCAAAATAAAATATCTAAACTTTATTTATCTTTTAATTAAGATTTAAAAGATCTAAACTTTCTTTATTTTATAAATTATAAATCAAAATAAAGATTCAACTTTTGTTCTTATTTTGCAAATCAAAATAAAGATTCAACTTTTGTTTTTATTTTGCAAATCAAAATAAAAATTCAACTTTTTTTTTTATTTTGTTAATCAAAAATAAAAATTCAACTTTTGTTTTTATTTTGTTAATCAAAAATAAAGATTTAAACTTTTTTTTTGTTAAATCAGAATAAAGATTCAACTTTTCATTTTATTTTGTAAAACAAAATAAAGATTCAATTTTTAGAAAGAAATACAAATAAAGAAAAAAAATAGAAATAATAAAGATGAGAACTTTATAGAGATTACATCAGAATTTATAGATCTAAACTAACATGGCTATATCATGACATAACAACACATATTAACAACCATACAACAATCACAACATCGCAGATCAGAAATAATAACATACAATGATTCACGTAACAAATATAATTAAATCATTTAATTATTCAAAATTTAGAAATCTCACAGTCGTTCGCGATTTGGTCCAAATTTCAAACAGTTCATAATGGTCCCTTTTCAGTCTAGGAATGTAGATCTTCGTCGTACGATCTTGACGGATCTGAAATCATCGAATTTCGAGTTCAAACGAATGAGTTATGATTAAATGAAGTTGTAAAACATTTTAAATTAAATTAATAAATTAAATCAAAATGGATACCCTTCTTCCTCTTTTGAACAGACCAAGGCCGATGCTTTTTAGTTTTTGTTCAAAATTTTAATCCAATTTTTCACCGAATCGGTTGCAAAGTACTTCGATCAGGAAGGGGGACGTTGACGAGCTCCGAGCGGCGAGCTGGCGCCTGGAACAACGTCGGATTCGGTGGCTCAGGCGAGGCGGGGCGGGCGTCGACGGCGGCCGACTTTGGGTGGTCGGTTCCGGCGCTACAGGCCACGGTGAGGGGTGCTTCGGGTATGGGTGGAAAGATCTTGGAGAGGGTTTCGGAGTGGTATATGTGTTGGGGTCTAATCTGTGGAGGTGAACGAGAATTCAGAGGGAGAAGAACGGAACAATATCGGCCATGAGTTTTGAGGAAGGCGGCTACACGATGACAATGAACAGTGCTTTGCTAGGGTTTATTTTTCCTATTTTGTTACTATTTTAATGTTGTTTTACAATTAAATCCATAATTCCTAAACTATTTCGATTCCATCCCAGAAGAAGGTGCCCCTAGCCAATAACCCATATTCTGGACCCAACGGGACAGGTCCCGTCAGCTCAAATGGCTGTCTATGGCCTGTTTTATTTAAATTTAATAATTAAATCCTTTATTAATTTAATTTGTCTGCATAAATATATTCACCGAGGCCACATACGGACTCAGAAAAATCTAGAAAAAATATATTTGTCTTTGTTATGACGATACGGTCCTAACAAAATTAATTTCGTCGAATTCTGAGACTGTTTGAAAAATGGCTATTTTTCAGTCGATTAAATTTGACTAAAATCGACAAAACACATTTTCCTTCGCCACGCTCACATATTAATTCGAAAAATTCTAAAAATTGAAACCTAGCAATAATATGATATTCAGGTTCTAACAAAAGTGGTTTCGTCGAAAATAGAGATCGTTTGAAAATTGACTATTTTTACTGGCTTTAATATTATTTAAAAATGAAAATTTTAATTTCTGCCACATTTTTCCACCAAATTATTTAAAATAAAAATTTTAAATTGGTTCGGATTTTCCGGGTCGTTACAATCTCCCCCACTTAAGAGTTTTTCGTCCTCGAAAAGGAACGGAGCTGAAAATTGTTTAATTAACCTATTTAATTTTCATTCTTCTAATTTTATTAGTCGATTAACTTTTTAAATATATATGACTTTTATATATTCAAAATCATATTTTCTGAGATCGAATCACAAATACGTTATTTATAAACTCATTACTCTCAACTCATTCTAGGGCATTTCTAACCCCATCTCTAATGAGTTTTCTCATTCTAGGATACTATTAATCCTATCTCTAATGAGTATTCCTATTGGATATTACTAATCCAATCTCTGATGAGTCTTCTGTTCAGTTCTAACGAGTTGTACCCCAAAGATTTGAGCTAACCAGAGCTCTGATACCAACTGTAAAGACCCGAAAATTCCCGCTTTTTGGGATCGACCATAAACCACACAGGTCAGACCCAAAGGTTGGAAATCTTCGAATACTTTAACTTTGGGAATACAATACGTCAGAACAATAACAGCAGACTTTTATTACATCATGATAATATAACATCAGAGTACATAATATATCAGAGTACAAATAAACTATAGCGGAAGATAAATTTTACATTAAATATGATACACAGCGGAAGACTTAAACTGATACAGCGGGAGGCGATCAATGCACTGGACACAGCTTTAAGCTTCGATCCAGGATCCTGCTAAAGAGATAAATATCTGCAAAAAGCTACCCGACTGCCCGTGTGGAAAATATGGGCACCCGAGTTTTCCAGTGAAACAAACTACAGGTCAGTCATGGGACTGGTATGAGAAATCCTTCTATACTAACTAACAATATGGCGAATCACAGGACCACGCCGCTAACGCGGAACGGGTTTACTCCATTGGATTGCCAGTGCATAAAATATGGTAAAACGTTAAACAACGCAATGCTTTTTAGGAAAATGAAACCATTATAAGACCCAAGTCCCATCACACAATGCAACGCAAACCGGAGGATAGACTTTTACCTTATAATGGTCAAAAGATGCTTGATACGATAAAACGGATTTAATATTAGTGTGTATATGTTTTAATAAAAACATTTCAATCATAATGTATCAATCAAAGACGACATAGTACCCCATCCTACTATGTCGCCATACTAGTTCTACAATCAAAACCGCATGGTGTCGTATTGGAGATTTGTTTTTCCATCATGAGTCAAGGCTAAGGAGGAGCTCCTTACCGATTCGAGACACTCTAGCAAATGCCTCAGGATCACACCTATGGGCAACCCTTGGATAGCTGCAGGGTTGGTCCACTCCGAAGGGTCGTGGATTGGCGATTCCTGAATACACGTTTCCCGGTCCTTTCGGACCTATAATATGGCCACTAACAACCTATAAAAACACGAGGTACCTCATAATCCATCATCCACAATGAGTAAAATGTCAGCGCTGGTAGGTCCTTGACATTACTCTAGCTAGAAAGATAACGTGTGCACTCCCTGCGTTCCCTTCTCCCGTTTTAGACTCGTACCGGGGTGTGAGGCTCGTGAGGTTACACTATACACAAAGCTATGCCTAAACAGGCTATGCTTTGATCATCAACCACAAGGCCTGCTTTTCAACAAAAGCCATGATCATTCGCATCTTGGCGTGCCACATTGACAATTCACGCCATGCTATCGATAATTATTAACATGTACCAAGGTGTTAAGCAGAGAATAAATTCTCCACCACCAAACAGGCATATATTAATACAAGTCGATTTAATTACATGAAATGAATTCCAACGTCAGACACGCATCCATTTACAAGTCCGTTCTGGGTCTGAACGAAACCGGAGACACCTGAGAGGTTCTCGCTTATCCGCACGACCAACACATACGTTCGGACAACTACTGCTTCAACCCCGTCTTGGGAGCAAGTCAGTCCAAGGCATCAGTAGTCGTCGTACATTCGATGAGAAGATCGCCGGTCTTCAACCATCGTCTACTTATATCTTTGATTTAATCGCCGTGCAATTATTTGAAATGTGTTAAACTCGGCCTTTTCAAATAATTGTCGCATAATTATCATTTAAAACATTTCATATATACTTATGACCATTTATCGCTATTTTTATTTATTTGAAAATAGCTCAACATAAATAAACGACGCTTCGGGTCAGTGGGCGGCCCTGGCGCTGTTTTTACCACATTTTGATTTACACGTATCTTAAAATCTAACCGTCGGATTTTGATGAAATTTATATCGTTGGAAAGCTCTTCCCAAAGCGGTCCTAACGGTTCCAGTTTTGGGAAAATCCAACGGACGGATCATTCGGTATAATCGTTTAAAGTTACGATTGTTGATACGCGAACTGCCGCACTCGTTTCGTTAAATTTTATATTTATATTTATATATATAAACCATTTGGCGATTCCCACTATTAAAATCCATTCTTTTTATTCTATAAAAACAATATTTTTGTTCGCCAATTCTAATGCGACAAAAATGGCGGTTTCAACAATATGTATTTTTATATTCAATAAAAATAATATTTTTGTCCGCCAATTCTAATGCGACAAAAATGACGGTTTCAACAATGTATATTTTTATATTCAATAAAAATAATATTTTTGTTCGCCAATTCTAATGCGACAAAAATGATGGTTTCAACAATGTGTATTTTTATATTCAATAAAAATAATATTTTTGTCCGCCAATTCTAATGCGACAAAAATGACGGTTTCAACAATGTATTTTTTTCTTTAATTACATAAAAATGTTCTTTTTCTCCAATTCATTTTTTTAACATAAAAATCTACTTTTACCCTATTTATTTTTAATACCTAAAAATGTACTTTTTTTTAATCCTATCCATTTTTAATACATAAAAAGTACTTTTTATCCTATTCATTTTTAATACATAAAGATGTACTTTTTATCCTATTCATTTTTAATACATAAAAATGTACTTTTCTCCTATTCATTTTTAATACATAAAAATGTACTTTTTATCCTATTCATTTTTAATACAAAAAAAATGTACTTTTCTCTAATTCATTTTTAATACATAAAATGTACTTTTTGTCCTATTCATTTTTAATACAAAAAAAATGTACTTTTCTCTAATTCATTTTTATAACATAAAAATGTACTTTTTATCCTATTCATTTTTAATACATAAAAATGTACTTTTTATCCTATTCATTTTTAATACAAAAAAATGTACTTTTTATCCTATTCATTTTTAATACATAAAAATGTACTTTTTCTCTAATTCATTTTTATAACATAAAAATGTACTTTTTCTCTAATTCATTTTTATAACATAAAAATGTACTTTTTATGTCTCTATATAAAATGTAAATATTTTATATCTTTTTCTTTTAAATTGAAAAATGTAAATTCTTATCTGTTTTCTTTTATAAAAAAAATGTAAATTCTCTAATATTACATTAAAGGTATGTTTTTAAAAGTAAAACATATTTCTTAATAAAATGTGATTCTTTTACTACTCTATTTATTTCATGTTATACTTGTATTGCGAACACAACAACAAAGAAAAATGAACTTATTTGTCTAGGTGATATTTGCATTGTAAAATGCAAATAAAAAGGTGAACTTTTTATTTCAAAGTTTTATTCACATTAAGGAACTCAAATAAAAAGTTAATTTATTTTTCTATGTAATATTTGCATTGTAAAATGCAAATAAAAAGGTGAACTTTATTTCTAATGTAAACATCTTTTCTAGTGTCAACATTTCTAGTATAAATATATTTTCTAATGTCAATACTTGATTCATTTCAACTATATTAACATGACGATGAAATTTTTGACTCAAGTTTTATGTCAACACAACAACGACAACATATGATTTGGTGTATAACTTTCATGAATCAAAATAAAGGTCTCATCTTTATTTTATATTGTAAATCAAAATAAAATATCTAAACTTTATTTATATTTTAATTAAGATTTAAAAGAACTAAACTTTCTTTATTTTATAAATTATAAATCAAAATAAAGATTCAGCTTTTGTTCTTATTTTGCAAATCAAAATAAAGATTCAACTTTTGTTTTTATTTTGCAAATCAAAATAAAAATTCAACTTTTGTTTTTATTTTGTTAATCAAAAATAAAAATTCAACTTTTGTTTTTATTTTGTTAATCAAAAATAAAGATTTAAACTTTTTTTTTTTGGTAAATCAGAATAAAGATTCAACTTTTCATTTTATTTTGTAAAACAAAATAAAGATTCAATTTTTAGAAAGAAATACAAATAAAAATAGAAATAATAAAGAAGAGAACTTTATAGAGATTACATCAGAATTTATAGATCTAAACTAACATGGCTATATCATGACATAACAACACATATTAACAACCATACAACAATCACAACATCGCAGATCAGAAATAATAACATACAATGATTCACATAACAAATATAATTAAATTATTTAATTATTCAAAATTTAGAAATCTCACAGTTGTTCGCGATTTGTTCCAAATTTCAAACAGTTCAAAATGGTCCCTTTTCAGTCTAGGAATGTAGATCTTCGTCGTACGATCTTGAAGGATCTGAAATCGTCGAATTTCGAGTTCAAACGAATGAGTTATGATTAAATGAAGTTGTAAAACATTTTAAATTAAATTAATAAATTAAATCAAAATGGATACCCTTCTTTCTCTTTTGAACAGACCAAGGTCGATGCTTTTTAGTTTTTGTTCAAAATTTCAATCCGATTTTTCACCAAATCGGTTGCAAAGTACTTCGATCAGGAAGGGGGACGTTGACGAGCTCCGAGCGGCGAGCTGGCGCCTGGAACGACGTCGGATTCGGTGGCTCAGGCGAGGCGGGGCGGGCGTCGACGGCGGCCGACTTTGGGTGGTCGGTTCCGGCGCTACAGACCACGGTGAGGGGTGCTTCGGGTATGGGTGGAAAGATCTTGGAGAGGACTTCGGAGTGGTATATGTGTTGGGGTCTAATCTGTGGAGGTGAACGAGAATTCAGAGGGAGAAGAACGGAACAATATCGACCATGAGTTTTGAGGAAGGCGGCTACACGATGACAATGAACAGTGCTTTGCTAGGGTTTATTTTTCCTATTTTTATACTATTTTAATGTTGTTTTACAATTAAATCCATAATCCCTAAACTATTTCGATTCCATCCCAGAAGAAGGTGCCCCTAGCCAATAACCCATATTCCGGACCCAACCGGACAGGTCCTCAGCTCAAACGGCTGTCTATGGCCTGTTTTATTTAAATTTAATAATTAAATCCTTTATTAATTTAATTTGTCTGCATAAATAAATTCACCAAGGCCACATACGGACTCAGAAAAATCTAGAAAAAATATATTTGTCTTTGTTATGACGATACGGTCCTAGCAAAATTAATTTCGTCGAATTCTGAGACTGTTTGAAATAAATTTGACTGAAATCGACAAAACACATTTTCCTTCGCCACGCTCACATATTAATTCGAAAAATTCTAAAAATTGAAACCTAGCAATAATATGATATTCCGGTTCTAACAAAAGTGGTTTTGTCGAAAACAGAGATCGTTTGAAAATTGACTATTTTCACTGGCTTTAATATTATTTAAAAATGAAAATTTTAATTTCTGCCACATTATTCCACCAAATTATTTAAAATAAAATTTTTAAATTGGTTCGGATTTTCCGGGTCGTTACAGTCTGAAAACATCTTCATTGATAAAGATGTCTCTTTGTGAAGAATCTCTAATGTGAGAGGGATTATTTGGTCTAACAAGGTTTGAATTAGGAATTGATGTAGGTTTTTGAGAGGAAGATTGTTTTCCCTCACGATAAAGAAGAGATCCTAAATTTTAAGATAAAACAGAGCTATAAATCCTTATTTATTAAATAAACTGTCTAAACAGAACTGTATGTAAACTCAAGCAAGGTTTTTATAAAATCATTTCAATGTAAATGGCTTTTCAAATCACTTATTCCTTTATACCGAAGACAAATTAAAAACATTATCGTTTTACTTACAAACTCGCATCCCTTTAAACAATTTGGAAACCCAAGCGACTCAATGTCATTTTTATTGTTTAAAGGAAACCGTTGAGATAATACCATTGCCATTTTTACTAAGTTTTTGTTCTTTATTCGAACATGCTATGCGCCTCATTAATCTCATCAATCATATGTATACAATTATTGTAAGACTAAGCAAGAACAATTTCACGCTTTAAGATCACAAACAACTCATTCCATTCAATATCTTCAAATGAACCTCAAGTAACACAATGCACTCCGAAGGTCTCTCTATAGAAACCGAATTCAATAAAGAACTGGGAGAAGTCCTTAAGCCCCAACCCTTAACGTTCATCAACCTCTCGTAGTACATCCTACCTCTATATGCTGCAATATCTGCATAATAAACCGACGTAGCTAGAGACACAAGCTTCGTACATCTTGCATATGTAAAACACAATCCGTACAAAAATCTCTGCAACTCATCTGAGTTGAATTCATGTTCATCGTGTGGAACATAATAATGGGTCATTCTGCATGTTCCCAAACTCCATAATGGCTGCATAAGCAGAAATTGAAAGATGTCGGGTCCACTATTCCCGTGCCACCACAGTTCCTAGTGGTACATTGCCCGTTCTCGTGATATTTTCTAGTGGTTGTAAGCTGCCCCTTTTCGGTTTCACATGGTTTGAAAACCATCTTCATCGATGAAGATGTCTCTTCGTGGTAAATCTCTAATGTGAGACGGATTATGTGGCCTATTAAGGTTTCACTTAAGAATTGATGAAGGTTTTTAAGAGGAAGGTTGTTTACCCTCATGGTGAAGGAGGAATCCTAAATTTTAGAATGAAATAGAACAAGAAATATTTATTTATTCAATAAATTGATCAAACAAAACTGTAAGTAAACTCAAGCAAGGTTTTTATACAACCATTTCAATGCAAATGGCTTTTCAAATCACTTATTCCTTCATACCAAAAACAAGTTATTCTCACTTTACTTACAAACACATCCATTTGAATAATTTGGAAACCCAAGAAACTCAATGCCATTTTTATTACTTAAAGAAAACCTTTGGGATAATACCATTGTCATTTTTACTAGGTACTAGTTCTTTATTCAAACATGATATAGGCTTCATTAATCTCATCAATCCTATGTATACAATTATTGTAAGTCTAAGCAAGAACAATTTCACGCTTTAAGATCACAACCAACTCATTCCATTTAATATCTTCAAATGAACTTCAGGTAGCACAGTGCACTCTGAAGATCTCTCTGAAGAAACCGAATTCAACGAAGAACTGGACGAAGTCCTTGACCCCGAACCCCTCACGTTCATCGACCCCTCGTAGTACATCCTACCTCTATATGCTGCAATATCTGCATAATAAACCGGCGTAGCTAGAGACACAGGCTTTGTACATCTCGCATACGTAAAACACAAACCGTACAAAAACCTCTGCAGCTCATCTGAGTTGAATCCATGTTCATCGTGCAGAACATAATAATGGGTCGGTCTGCTTGTTCCCAAACTCCCATAATGGCTACACAAGTAGAAATTGAAAGATGACGGGTCCACTATGCCTGTGTCCACCACAGTGCCTGGTGGTACGTTGCCCGTTCTCGTGATATTATCTTGCATCGGAAAGAGACGAGTGTGGTGTCTCTTCTGCGCGACTATGACCGTAAATGTTGGTTTATAGTCTTTCGTTTCTATTGCAGATTTGATGGACTTCAGCTCTTCGTTGAGGACCATGTCAAATTGGCCATCACTAACACCATCACGCAGATATATGATTTTCTCGGGTTTTAGATTATTAACATCTCTGTAAGCTTCTATTAGTTCCTTGCACATCGAACCCGCTTCCAAGATTTTTTCGACTCTATGGGTTTGCATTCTTAACCTTGATGCATACCTATATAATTTTTTTCAAAGGAATTAGTACAACCACTTTGAAATTTCAAGTAGGTTAAAATGGAAATAGTAACCAACAAAAGACACACCTATTAGATTCCGGCCAATTGATGCTGCCAACCATGGACGCAATGGACGGACAAGTTTTGTTGAACCCAGCCGGGTGATTCACATCCGCACCGATAATCATAAATGGGTTTCCATCCTTCTCCATCTTGGGCATGAGACCATCAAAAAGGCCCACGTTGCACCCGCCCATCTTCGCGTTGATTTTCAAAGCCAAATTCTCAAAAAATTGATCCCTTTTCTTCGGATTGGCGCAGTTCGCATGAAAGCTTATGCAGCACTGCGTCACGATCCCGATCTCGGTATCGCATATGAGCTTCAGCGTCCTGTAACCTTCATGCCGGTCCGACATTGGGCATATCAGAAGGTCGACCCGCTGACCGTCGTCGCTTTGCTGGCAGTTGAAGAGCTCCTCCTTGAGCGCCGTTGGATTTGAAAGTACTTTCATTGCCGATTCGCGGATGAATAGTGGAGCGGAGCGTAATTTGATACCGAGGTCGTGGCATTTTTGGACAAGGTTGGTAACGAAAGATTGAACGTGGAGAGGTTGGTGGGATGGGTGGGTTGGGCAGTAGCTGAAGTCCAGGATAGCCCAGTGGGAAATGGACTTGGGTTTTAGGAGCTTATTTTTGAAGAGGTTGTATTGGCCGTCTGAGTTTTTAATTTTGAATTGGCAGGGTTGATTGTTCTTGTTTGTAAGTTTTAGGATTGGACGGTCTAGCACTCGTGCGGTTGTTTTTGTCATTTCTTTCGTGATGGAGATGTTGAAGTTTTTGGCCATGTCTCCACTGCAAGGTAAATGAAGAAAATGGTTTGATCAAAATAAGTTTTAATGTCAATTGATAGAAAAGCAAATAGTTCATTTATAATCTTGCGCTCTAAATCAATATTCTAATGGTTTAGACTTCAAATCAATTATGCATTTTATCAGGTTTTCAAATTTACTTTGATTTTAACTATCTGTCCAGTCTACTTCTAATCAAATGTCGCCTCGTTCAATACAATCTTGAAAGTTCATATTAGAATTTATCGAGATTCTTACTACCATACCGAAAAAAGACTGAATTTAATGTGTACATATGCAGATCAGCCTGGAAGGCTAAAATCTGGTGATACATCGTGGATGCAGGTAAAGTCCTATACGTTCAAGCATATTGCAAAACCAACTCATGAATGTAATACTTGTAGCTGTTTTTACTTTGATTTTCAACTAGGAACTTTCTTATTGCTATTTGAGTAAGTTTACCTGCATGGTCCATTATCAGCATTAACAACATCCATGATCATCAAACTCCTCCTTCTCGGCCCATTCGTTCCCAAATCCCTCAACTTCCTCTCCTCCTCCTTCCAAAGCTTAGACCTCAAATAACTTTGCCCCTCTACCACATCGCATAACTCCATTGGCACATAGTTCATACAGTCCCTACTCAAGTCCAAGCATGGTATCCTCTTATATTTAATTTCAATTCCATACCTACTCTTATAGTACTGCAGAAGCCTCTTCTCCTTCTTTGTTACATCGTCCTTAAACACTATATCCTTCGCCCCCAACTTAGTCAACCCATTGACCGTAAACTTGAATTTTGCATTCCTATGCCTAACGGTAACCTTCAAACCCTCTAGGGCATCATTTATTCTTTCCCTTAATTGTACGCTTATACTTTGCACATCTCTTAGGTTCACGCGAAGGTTCTCTTCGAGATAGTTCAGCACAGGTCCTTTCTTTATGCATGGGACGTAGGCCAAATCAAGAATAAGCATTGGCCCTAGCTCTGTTAGTCGAATAGTTTGGTTTGACCCTAGAAGTGCAACTATTCCTCTTCCTAAATAGTGTCCATTTTCACTCCCTTTGGAGAAAATTTTCTTACCTACAGTGATTTTATTGTTGTTGCATGTTGATGCTTGGTGCACGATTATATCTAGACCTTGTAAGACCTCCCTTGAGATAGGCATGTCTTTGAGCTTGGAGAACAATAGCTCCTTCTTGAACTCTATGATAGCATAATAGTTCTTTTTTTGCAATTCGACTTTGTATTTTCCTACTGGGAGTTTGGTAACACTGTACATAAACCTATGTCCGTCGTAGGCTATGGATGACGATGGAAAGAGGTTTGGTTCATACATGAAAAGCTTGTTTTTTATCGAGTGGTATTTCCCTTTTGACAATTCAGAGATAATCTGAGTTTTTTCGAGTCCTATAGTCATCTCGTAGTGGAATATTATTGTTTCTTCGTTGTATGTGATTGGGAACTGGTTTGCATGGAGTTCGAATGACTTGATGCTTGTCGTTCCACCTTTGTCCGGCCGTTGCATTGGCATCATTTTTTTTATCGCTTCTGCTGAAATTTGTAGGCTTTTGAGTTTTGTGGCCAGTGGTGCTGTTTACAAAATAAATAAATAAACGGCGTTGGTAACATGGAATTTTCAAAGCAAGGGCCAAAATGACTTCAGTACACTTTTTAAAATCCCATTGGAGGCATTATGCTCAGTTTTATGCAATGACACAAAGAAGTGTTATTGACAACAAGGACTTAGCTTTCTGCTATATTGTGATCAACAGTTTTTATTCAGCCAAAAATGCTTTAAAACAAACATAAGGATTATGAATCAAATTACCTTTAGAGTTTTCCATGACGGTAGTGGTTAGAGCAGCCATGATTTTCCCTTGATGTTTTTGCTGATGATCTATTTTGCCACAGTGATGTAGTATTGGATTATTCCCATTTTGGAAGAGTTTTTCCTTCTCCAGTAGATTAAGTTTTTTATTATCATAAATGATCTTATTGTTTGAGTCTGGTTTTCGACCTCTGTTGCTTGTTCTACCTTTCTTTATTGGGGAATCCATGGGGATAAAATAAAGACGAAGCTGCAAGAGGAGTGGATGAAGACATTAATGTGTGATTTATATATACCTATATATTGACTATGGCGGGGGGATCCAGGTATACAAATACAAAATAAACAATTAAAGAAGTAATATGGTGTGGCCCTTTTCTTCAAATGGAAATACTTTTATACTGATTAGCCTACAATCAGTAACACTCGCACAAAGAAAAGAGGAGAAGACATTATTAATGGGTGTCAATGGGTCGGGTTGGGTCGGGTTCGGGTCGGGTCAATTCGGGTTCGGGTTGATTTTAAACGGGTCGGGTCAACCCGTTTATTAAACGGGTCAGAAATAGCTCAACCCGAACCCGACCCGTTTATAAACGGGTTGACCCGACCCGACCCACGTAACCCGTTTAATTTGGCCAGGTCGGGTCGTAAACGGGTCGGGTCGTAAACGGGTCGGGTCATAAACGGGTCATGACGGGTCGGGTCGTAAATGTGTTATAAACGGGTCGGGTCAACCCATATAAGGTATAAACGGGTCATAAATGGGTCATAAACGGGTCATAAACGGGTTCACGGGTCATAAACGGGTTCACGGGTCATAAACGGGTCAAATTCGGGTTCATGGGTCAAACGGGTTGTAAACGGGTCGGTCCAACCCATATAAAAATAAAACAGGTTCATGGGTCATGACGGGTAGTGGACTGGGCCGGGCCTATGTTTTGTACATTGTAGAGTAATAAAAATATGTTCTATAATTAAACGGGTCATGACGGGTCAGAAACGGGTTCACGGGTTGGGTCGGGTCAACCCGTTTATTAAACGGGTCAGAGCGGGTTGACCCGGAATTGACCCGTTTATAAATGGGTCGGGTCGGGTTTTTATCGTGCAGGTTACGGGTCGTGTTTCGGGTCGTGTACGAAATTGACGGCCCTAATTATTATTATTAGCTTGTAAATATTCACTATAGTATGGCATCCTTTCCAAATTTACTTTTGTTCTTAAATCTAAAACACAAACTTACTAGACGATTTGGACTCCAATAGATAAATAAAATTTATTGTTACATGTTGATGTATGATAGCACATATTCGCTAAATCAAATGCTTACTAAAATGCATAAGACCTTATTTAAAGTTAAAAATTTAAAATCAATTGGTGAACTTCCCTAAAAAGCAAGGGATCCAATCTATAATTAGTTGTTCTTTGGGTTACATTATGGTTTTATTGACAATGTTGGAGACCTGAGTTTCAACCATAAAATTTATTACATTTTGTGAACAGCTTGAAATATAATAGTTCTACTACATTCTTATGTAGAAGTTTAGCTTACTACCTGGTTATTTGGTTTTATATGGTTGTATTGTTATATAATTGCGATTCTTATCTATAAATTAAGGCAACGTAACTAACTGGTTTGTAATGGAATATAATTTGTCTCATTAGAATATATGGAGCGGATTTAAAGAGTTATAGGGCAATGGCAATCATAGAAGTAACCGCTAATTATGATGCATTACTAACAAACAGTATTTCGTTTATTTATGTCATTATTAGATAGACAAGTGATTCATTATAGTTCTATTTAATTTTGGGGCGAAGATAATTTCAAGAAGAGATTACGCAATATATACCAACACCATCAGCCTTTTTTTTAATCAGTTATTTGTATAACCAATAAAAGGCTAATATTGAAACATGGTTTGAAAGCCTAGTTTAAACTTCTAATGTTATCTTGAATATTTCTTGTTTGAGAAATGCTACAATACCCGAAAATGTTTTTGTCAAAAAGTAAGAAATAGGGGTAAATCTGGAATTCAGGGGTGGTAAGCATTGAATTCAGGGGTATTTGTGTAATTCAAGGGGTGGACCTCCTATTTTTTTGTCTTTACCGTAGTTTTTGACAAAATGAAAAGCGGACAAAGTAACATTTCTCTTCTTGTTTTTTGCAACTGGTTATGCTGATTATATGGTTTTTAATTTGGAATAGCCAAACGCACCACTTGACCAAACTTTTTCTGTCGCTTTATTTTCTACATAATTTCACAAAAATAATTTCGGATTGTCAATTTTAACAGTGAAAAAAAAAGTAAGTAAAGCAAGCAACATTATTCTTATAAAAATAAATACAAGATTGAAATAATTTCTAGAAAAAAAGGTTATTTTATTTTGTCTGAAAATTGATTACTCTGTATAAAAGGTATCTCCAATACCTTGAATCCAGTCCAAAGCTTCTGGAAATAATAAATTCTTAAATATAATTATTTTAATATAATTCAAAAATATTAAATATTTCAATCAATAGAAATGAAAAGTAGTATAATAACATTCTCCAATTAGAGTACGGAAGACCCATCAGTGGGATCCATATGTGCATCAACATATTACTTATTTTATATTATTTGATGAATTAAGTATCATATAATATTTTAATTTTACTTAATTATTTTCTATAAATTAATAGAGATGATGCTCATAGAGTATCAATCTTTTGTTGCAACTGGGTGCTTGATGTAACCAAATAAGAATATTACAAAAATAATACTCTACTTTAATTTTAACTGAAGATGCTTGGACCAACGGAAATAGTTTTAATAGAAGTTTTTTATTTTTCATTTCTGCAATGTCATCATTCAGCAATAGCAACTGTCTTTACTTAAAACTTTTAAGCAGAATATATGCTGTGGAATATCCCTCTTGGATGCCCCACCACATATTTAAAGATGAATCTCAAGCCTGTCTTATTCCACCTTTATTACTTTATTCGAAGAAATGTTATGTATTCTAAACGTATGATACCCAATGTAAAATATTTCAACAAATGAATTTATATAAAATATGATTTTCCCATCAATTCGTGTTAAAATCTTTGAAATGGAAATGTTTTGTTGGTTTTTGGCATATATATATTGTCAAACTGATTTTTTTTTTCATAAAAGTCTGAATTATTAAAAGCAAAATTTTCTCTTTTAGTATTTTAATAGGAATATTTTTATGTCATATTTTAAATGTAAGATTGAAAATCTAGTGGTTCAAATTAAATGAGTCTATACATATAAATTTCTTGAAAAGATAGCAACTTATTTAATTTAAATCATTGAATAGTTAGACATCATGATAACACCTATTATAGTTTTATACATACTTTGCTAATCATATGCCTAATCCACTTAGTTAAGAAAAGAGTGGTACAAGGAAAAACAAAGAAATTAGGGAGCAAGTTGGCCTTGAATACATCTATGTTTCTTGGTAAGCAACCACTTCGAATGAAAGTAACCACTAGAAAGAGACTTACTAAAAGTTTATGACAAAAAAGTTAAACGTTATGGTACTTGCTTTGGGGATATCTTTTAGAGTGGTTGCAACACAAAAATTCCGGCAATATTTGATTATAATCCCACTTAGTCAACTGCATTGCCTAAGTGTACATCAACTTAAAAGAATCTTTTCAATGGAGAAACCATTAAATAAAATAAGCTTCGTCCATTTGTTATGGCTCGTTTGCTGCTTTGCATATAACTCATTAGTGATTAGTGGTTAGTGATTAGGTCTTCGTTGTCTAAATTAGCTTAAGACTGTAAAAATACAGGACCTTTGGGTATAACCTAAAATAAATCTTGTTAGATCTTTATATGCTTAAAAAAAAAAAAAAAAAAAAAAAAAGTGAAAGATCACTGAAATGAGGAATGAGTTATGTTTAATAGAATCCTGTTGTTGTATAATATGGTAGGCCGAAAGAGTCTACTTTTTTTCTCTTCCACTTGCTTTAATTGAAAATTTGTAGTCGAGTTGTTTTATATTATTATTACTGTTAAAACAACACAATTTTTTTGTTATACCATTTGAGATTACTTTTGGAAACTTTATTCAGTTTCATGCAGCTTTTAAACTACTTACAAATAAAAATCGTTTTCTGTTCAGGTGGCTGAGAGACTAAAATGCAAATAGGAAGTAGCGTCAATGAAAACTCATAAATATAATTTCATGTTACACTGTAGTTATTTGAAATGTCGGAAAAAAAGTTTACTCGGTCATTATTTGAAATAATGTTAATGTGTTATTGTCACATTCAATCATATATCAAAACATGATCTGTAATTGTCCATAGTTTTCAAATTTGTCTAGGCTTTAAACTAGTTTAAAAAACAACCTATTTTGATAAATTTTCCTATAGTATAACAATGGTGTAAATTTGGATTTAAATACCCAACTCAATCACAAACTCACAGTCATTGTGAAAGACGAGATCGATGATAAGCTTGCAAAAAGAAACTGATCTCATTTACCAAAACAACATATAATCAATCCAAATAGCAATATCTCAATCACAACTAATCTATATCGACCAATAACACTGAAACAAATTACACATCAAATTTATACCGGTTTCACTAACGATTTGTTATTGTAGATACATTATAGAAAGATACCACAATGAGATGAGTACAAAAGATCGATACAATAATCACTCTAAAATAATTTTGTGGAGATTAGAATCAAAGAAATTAGACCAACGTTAAACTCTAATTTTCTTTGAATAAATCCTTGATCAAGCTAGAAAGTACTTCCTTTAAATATGAAAATAGCTTATATTAGGAGTATTTTCATGATGACAAATTACCAGTTTGCCTTTTGAAGCTTCCACAAAAAACCCACTAGCAATCTAGGCAAAATTGTCAATTTTCAACATCTCAGAAATCTAGTTAAGGATGTCGGACGTCTGACCAGAAATAACATCCAAAGGCTACAGTTGTTTGCCCAGACGTCTAACCCTCCTTGTTAGATGTTTGGCACTAGTCTATGGAATGAGACTACTAGCCACCAGACAATCAGATGTCTGGTCCAGGATATCAGACATCTGATTTAGCTTTTAGAAAATACCCTATAGACTACCAAGCATCGAACTCTCATTGTCATCCGTTTTAGGGGGTGTCAATGAGTACCTACAAAATTCGATATCCATCCGCATCTGTATCCGAAAGTACGAGATATATCTGTTATTCGAGATGCGGATATGGATATTTGATATCCGAAAATTCTTCTGGATATGGATATGGTTAGTGGTTTCCATGTCCGAAAAATATCCTTTCGATTTTCTGTTGTGTATCTGTGTGTGTACATATGTATATAATATTTAATTTACTCCTAAATTTATGGTGTGTTTGACCCAAGCGGAAATGGAGATTTGAGCGGAGTATTAAATCGGAGAATTGTAGCTAGCGAAGAATGCGTTTGGTGCGTTAAGCGGAGTATTTAAGCGGAGAATTTGAGCGGAGCATTTTATTTATATTTTGTAATTTAATTAATTACTGATTAAAACATGATAATATAATTATTGCAGAATAACACAATTAACAAAACATAACAGTTCATTACATAAAAACAGTACAGAAAGTGATACACTGCAGAAATACAAAGACGTACAAATCTATCAGTGCAACCCTGCTGCAATAAGCTCGTCACTTATTCTATCTCGATGTACTGCCATATCAGCGCTGCCTTGATAACATTGAGCCGGTGCAATGTCATTATTGTCTATGTTTCTCAAGTCGGCATATTCTTCTGCATACTCATCTGGAATAAGATCGGGATCATCGTCATACGTTATAAAATCTGGATCACCCATGTTGTATTTGCGTATATAACTGTGTATAGCCATTGTAGCAACAACAATTTTTGTTTGAGTTTGGAACTTGAAGGTTGACATATTTCTGAGCATAACAAATTTCTTTTTCCATATTCCAAAGGTCTTCTCAATTGCCATACGTAAACTAAAATGGTAGAAATTAAAATTTTCATTATTCGACTTCGGTTGATTTGTGGTTATACGAAACTGTGGGATGTGATATCTAACATTTCGATATGGTGGTATATACCCAATTGTTAATGGGAAACCAGAATCCACAACATAATATACTGTCTAGGAGGAGGATGAGAAAAATTGCAATTTCTGTCATTCACTACAGAATTCAAAATTCGACTGTCGTTCGCAGTACCTTTCCAACCAGCTATAGCATACGTAAATAGTAAATCGAACGAGCATGCAGCTAAAATATTCTGTGTAGCATATCCTTTTCGTCCAATAAACGGAACGATTCGATCTGGAGGTAAGTGTGCTACTACATGTGTACCATCTATGGCACCAATACAGTTTTTAAAGTACAGATAGTAACAGTTATCATTCCTAATTTCAGCTGGAATTGAGTTAAATTGAGGATCAACTGCCTTTATAATAACTGTAAATAATATTAGGATGACATTCAAAACAGCATGAAAATAATGAGAGATTGTGCTTCCTGAACGTTGAAATCTTTCAGCCACTTGTCTATTCGAATTAGATGTAGCTATAGTGTATAAAAATATACCAACCGCTTCTCGAACACTAACGTTTTCCAATGCAGCTAAACCGCAACTCTTCAGCCTATTGCATAAAGAAAGAAAACATAACCGTTTCATATGAAACTGTCTTTGACATCTTTCTTGATGACCGTTTAATATTTCGTCTATCCATATTAAACCAGTAAACTCCGACGTGTGCATCCGACGGTCTCTTTTGCTACGTCTTTCACGTAAATACTCTTCAATTAATACGATATATTCTATTATCTTCCGAATCAGAATCACCTTCGTCTGGAAACAGATTTTCCATTACATGCACTTGAAGGTTGAAAAGGAAATAAGTGGGAGAAAGCAGTGAAGAGATGTGGATTGGAGAAGGGGTTTAAGAAAAAGGGGATATAAAGAATAAGGGAAGGGAGCTCAACGGCTCAAATTGGAGCGGTTGGGCAAGCGGTCCATAATGGACCGTTAGCAACAGGACGCGTCCGATGCGTCAGACGCGTCCTTTTGCCATACGGTCCGTTATGGACCGCCGAACACACCCTTAGATTAATATATAAGTTTCCTTAAAATAGCTAAACTAATCTTGTTTGAGCAAGTGCATTTTGACTAAATTATGTATGATGTCAGCAGATAATGGAGAAAAAAAATTCTCCGCATCATTATATTGAAACTGGCAATTTTTTACTTTAAAAGGTAAGATTTAAAATTACTGTGTTCAGAAAGGAAAAAAAGTCTAGCAATATTTATGTTTCAGTTTGGCACACCTCGGCAAATTTTTGGAAATGATCTAATTATTGTTATTATTATTTTGAATTTTCAGTCCAAGACAAAAATCATAAGAGGCGATTGATATGGAACTGAATGCCTACGTGGTGATAAGAAGTACCTCTCTGTCTAATATATTTGTAAACACATAGCCTATAGGTAGGGGTGTCAATGGGTCGGGTTGGGTCGGGTTCGGGTCGGGTCAATTCGGGTTCGGGTTGATTTTAAACGGGTCGGGTCAACCCGTTTATTAAACGGGTCAGAAATAGCTCAACCCGAACCCGACCCGTTTATAAACGGGTTGACCCGACCCGACCCACGTAACCCGTTTAATTTGGCCAGGTCGGGTCGTAAACGGGTCGGGTCGGGTCGTAAACGGGTCGGGTCGTAAACGGGTCGGGTCATAAACGGGTCATGACGGGTCGGGTCGTAAATGGGTTATAAACGGGTCGGGTCAACCCATATAAGGTATAAACGGGTCATAAATGGGTCATAAACGGGTCATAAACGGGTTCACGGGTCATAAACGGGTCATAAACGGGTTCACGGGTCATAAACGGGTCAAATTCGGGTTCATGGGTCAAACGGGTTGTAAACGGGTCGGTCCAACCCATATAAATATAAAACAGGTTCATGGGTCATGACGGGTAGTGGACTGGGCCGGGCCTATGTTTTGTACATTGTAGAGTAATAAAAATATGTTCTATAATTAAACGGGTCATGACGGGTCAGAAACGGGTTCACGGGTTGGGTCGGGTCAACCCGTTTATTAAACGGGTCAGAGCGGGTTGACCCGGAATTGACCCGTTTATAAATGGGTCGGGTCGGGTTTTTATCGTGCAGGTTACGGGTCGTGTTTCGGGTCGTGTACGAAATTGACGGCCCTACCTATAGGCATGGTCATGGTTATATTTCATGTTTGCAAAATAAATCGTAGATGCATAGCCCTACTAAACAACCAGTCACCCAGACTATATCATATAAACGTTCAGAAATTACATTGTTAGCGCTTTTTATAGGAGTACTTTGAACTGATCAATATCATAACATTCATTTCAGAAAAGGTAAAATGAATACCTTGTTGATACGAATTAAGGTCGTCATTTGTTTGAAGCCTTCTGTTTGAAATGGTTTTGAAATATCGTGATAACTGGTATTCAAACGTGCAGGTTCTACTTTGTTTGGTGACTATGCTGGGTGTGTAAGGGAGAGATCAATTCTTCTGTACCCAACTTCGATGCTCCCGTGTGCCCGACAAATCACCACCACACATCAACCACGCATATTATTAATAATATAATGAACGAGTCCTACAATCCACTCAAAACCATTAGATTTTGTTCAAATCAATGGATAAGATTGATCCGACACATGGAAACACCGGAGTTGGGTATAGAAGAATTCATCCCGTGGGTGCATGCATGTTAAATTTTATAAACTCAAATTGTAGGATGAACCTCCAAACTCCACTAATTTTTCTTAATCCATTGTACAAACGCTATCCATCCAAAAGAAAATAAATGACTCCTATTGACAATAGGCTTTCCCATTTGGTTCACGTATGAAGGTTATACATATTACTATGTAAAATGTTGGAAGGATTTGTTTTAGAAGAATATTTCAAATTTTTGTATGTTCCTTTGTTGGTATAATTGTGATATTAGCAAATCAAATCTGAGTCCTCTTATGTGCACAGTTAACCTTCCCACTTTTTATAGTGTTAAGTTCGCACGTAAGTTGTATGCGACTGTTAAAACTTATTTAAATGACAAGTTGAGCCCAATTTTATTTGTGTTTCTGCTATATCCTTCAATCTAAAATATTCAAGCCATTAGAATTTTTATATCATACAGCAGTGTTTGATGCTATCTTTTTCCTCTTATTTTTATGGATTTTTTTTGATTCGGTCACCTTTCGAAAACTAATCATTGAATTAGCCTGTTTTAAAATTTGTTACGGTCGTAGCCTGGTTTTGGCCATGCATGCAAAAACAATTATTTATTACTTGCGACATTCGAGATGACGCAAAAATGCACTATTTCAAATAGTGCCCTAATTTTATTTTTATTTTTAAACTCAATGAGCGGCATTCGAGATAACGCACCGACATAATATATAGAAAGCAACAACTGTCTTCCTCTTTATTTTTTCACTCCTTCAACTCCATCAAAAACGAACCCCAAATCTTCCTAACCATAAATCTATCCCAAAACACCAAAATTTAAGTTTTTTTGATCAAAATCGATACCATGGCAAACTCGTCAGCCTAAGAAGCTCCAAAAGGTAAAAAATCATAATTTTTTTTTGACTCTTTTTCAAAAATCTAGGGTTTTTCTATGATTGAGAAAACTTGTGAATAAGCTAATATTTGGTTTCATGTGATCAATGTAGTTGAAATCTTATAGTTTCAGCATGTATGTAGTTTTGTTCGATACATTTTTGTAGCACTTATGTTGAAAATATGATTTGTGTAGAGATCGTTGAGATGGAAACGGGACCTATAGATGGTAGTGTGCTATACTTGCAAGGAAGGCATAGAACGAGCAAATTTTTATTTGATGTCGGTATGTTTTTACGTTATTAGTTTTTTGACATATTTTTTTTTTTAATTTTTTTTATGTATTTCTTACATTGTGCTTAAATATTTTTACAGAGTAAGAATTCAGTTTAGATCATAGATTACACGTCTTCCGTTGACTTGGTGACCTTCAATCATCCAGGAGTACTAACTTTACTTGATCGTGCAGGATTCTTATTAGTACACAGGTTGGGTTACGTCCAACTGGATCGTTATTTCATCACTATATTAGTCGATAGATGGAGACCGGAGACATCCACATTCCATCTTAGAGTTGGTGAGATGGTCATCACTTTGGTTGATGTGGCGGTCCTACTTGGCTTGCCCATTGATGTTGCTCCGTTGAGGACTCCGAAGACGGGGGACTATATGAAGATGTGCTAGCGGCTTCTAGGTATCACTACTCCCGCCGAGCAGTGGCAGGAAAACGAGCAAATTGTGACTGCTAATTCATGGCATCTGTTACTATATGGCTTACAGTACCAGGATTTGATCTATCAATTTCTTCAAAATACGATCGTAACGATGAATACGACTCGGCCCAATCTCCATAAATCATCACAATTGCTTTGCTTAGTGAACTCCACGCTTTCATATAACCAATCTTAATAAACAGTTGTTCTTCTATCAATATAACTTGAACTGTTCTAACTGTTATGTTTAAATCTGACTTCACAAAAGGCATAATCTTCAAAACCAAAAATGTTGTTGTGGCTTGCCTATGGCTTGAATTTACTGTCGGATTAACGCAAGTATGGTCTCCCCTATATTTTTTCACAACCCACATTCCCGACTGTGTTTTTTTAGAATCAATGGCATGAATTCTCCATTGGCATTTATCGTCGACATTGCAAATGGCGGTATACATTTCGTTGTTCGACTTGATGGGATTAAAAGAAACGACATGTAAAATTGACCACTCACTTAGTTGTTGTAGAAATTTAGCTTTGCTCTCGAAGACAGGACCAGCTTTAAAACCATTTTGAACGCATGAAGGCGAGAATAGTTCTTCATTGCATTGCAAGTTCGCAACAACAGATCTAGCTAAAATTTGCGCAGTACACAGGTCCTCATTAGCGTAATCTTCATTTCAGGTTCTTCATTACTATCATGTTCATCGTCATCATCCATCTCTTCACCTCCAAAATTAAAGTTCAGTAGATCATTATTTACTTGCATGCTGTTAATCTATGTGTGATCGTTATCGGGTATCGAAGCAACCGTCATGTTGTCAGAAGCAGGTCCTGTATTCATTTGTACGTCAACGTTTCCATCTAACTGAATAGCGTCATCTCATGCATTCTCTTCGAAGTGCGACTGCTCTTCCATGAACTGCTGCGGAAAGCTGTGTACATACAATTACGCTCGACTCAAATCACATTTCATTTCAAAAAAAAACTTGTTTTTGACTCATATGATATAACTCAGAAGGCGTTGGCTGCAACAGCTCCGGTACTTGTGTAGACAGTCCAACAATATTTTGCGTGGGATGATAGTACGGAACAAAATTATACAATACAAGACAGTCGATATCATACATTAGCAGAAACACAATATAAGTTGTTTAGATAGAATACCAAGTTGGCCTTACCTTTGACTCATGCAAGCAACATTTTTCTGCATGGGATATAGAAAGCTACAATGAGAATTTTGTGTATAATTCATAAATGGAGGATAAGCATAGAACATTTGTAGTTGTCCATACTGTGGTACGTTCGAAGAAGAACTATTATTTAGGGATGGAATTGGTTGAGATGGACACAATGATACTGCTTCCACTTGTGTTGAAGCAGTAGGTGGTTCTACAACTAACTTGATCGTTTTCACAAGGAATAACTCTATAGATTTACCAGCGGTAGAAAACATTAACTCAACATCATCGTCTACAATTTCAATTGCCTCAGAACCAGAATCAGTTGGCCAGTTGCAAACTAAGTCAATATCAAATTGTTTTGGGTTAATCTTTGTTGACTTGTAAATCTAGGCTTTTAATTGCTTCAAGTTACAATCTTTGAGAACTTTTACCGGTTTGTAAGATCCACCTTCGTATTTCCGACACTTTCGATCATCAATAACCAACTCACCATCAAAATAGCATATAATCGCAATAAAATTAGGAGATTTACAACCACAAAAGTGAACATATTACTCAAAGTTAAGATCCCAAAAAGCTTTAGGGTTTTGAAATTCATACCTTGAAATGATTCAAATGACGAAGAGTAGGATACCATTGACGTAAATCTAAAATTGTTGATGATTTGAGTTACAAATAATAAAGGATTTAATTTCAGAATATGATTGTAGATTTTGGATTTCTTTTTTTCTTTTCTTTTTTTAAAGAGTTGGAAAGTGAGAAAGAACGGGTTGAGTAGGTGCTGTTAAACACGTATATGCGACATTTGAAAAAGCGCAATTTGCATCATCCAAGAAGCCGCACAAAGATATTACTTTTTAAATTCCTATTATCATTTTGCGCTATTTAAAATAACGCAGGAACCCGTCATCCTAAATAAAGCCCTTCTATATATTTTGTTTCAGAAACAATCGTGCGCTATTTAAAATAGCGCATTTTTGCGTTATCTCGAATGTCGCAGGTAATAAATAATTGTTTTTGTCGACGTGGCCAAAACCAGGCTACGACCGTAATAAGTTTTAAAATCAAGCTAATTCAGTGATTAGTTTTCAAAAGGTGGTCGATTTGAAAAAAAATCCTATTTTTATTAGTATGCGCTGCTTAATTTCCAATATAACAGATTTTGTTGCACTATTTGATTGTCATCATCAAACCGACCGTTAGAGAGGTTTACTTACTGTCATTTGCACTATTTTGATTGTTGCACCATTTGTTGCCAACTAATTTCAAATTTTCCATGTCGGCGATTTTTGAAAATTCATCAGTTGGCGACTTCTGAAAAATCGCCAACTAAAAAATCTCATACAGCTGCACATGTGGTTAAAAGTGACATATTTCTGTAAATATTTTCAAAAGTGGCCCAAATGTGTAATAATTTTACAAAAGTCACCTACATTTGCAAATTTTCCTATTTTAAACGTATGACACAAATATAAAATATTTCAATAAATGAATTTAATCAATGCTAGGCAAATACGGAGAACCATTAAACTGCGGCTATGTTTATTTATATGAAATATGATTTTCCCATCTATTCTTAGTCAAATCTTTGAAATGGAAATGTTTTGTTGGTTTTTTGCATATGTATTGTCAAATTGATATTTTTTATCACAAAAGTCCATGAATTATTAAAAGCAAAATTTTCTCTTTTAGTATTTTGATAGAATATTTTTATGTCACATTTTAAATGTAAGATTGGAAATCTAGTGGTGCAAATTAAGTTATGACTTTCTTGAAAAGATACAAACTTATTTAGTTTAAATCTTTGAATAGTTAGAAATTATGATGGCAACTATTATAGTTTTATACATACTTTGCTAATCATATTCCTAATCCACTTAGTTAAGAAGAGAGTCGTCCAAGAAAAAACAAAGAAATTAAGAAGCAAGTTGGCCTTGAATACATATATGTTTCATGGTAAGCAACCACTTCGAATGAAAGTAACCACTAGAAAGAGACTTACTAAAAGTTTATGACAAAAAAGTTAAAACTTTATGGTACTTGCTTTGGGGATATCTTTTAGAGTGGTTGCAACACAAAAACTCCGGCAATATTTGATTATAAGCCCACTTAGTCAACTACATTGCCTAAGTTTACATCAACTTAAAAGAATCTTTTCAATGGAGAAACCATTAAATAAAATAAGCTTCGTCCATTTGTTATGGCTCGCTTGCTGCTTTGCACATAACTCGTTAGTGATAAGTGATTAGGTCTTTGTTGATCTAAATTAGCTTAAGACCGTAAAAATAAAGGACCTTTGGGTATGACCTAAAATAAATCTTGTTAGGTCTTTATATGTTAAAAAATAAAAATAAAGATAGCTGAAATGAGGAATGAGTTATGTTTAATAGAATCCTGTTAAAATAGCACATAACCCTTTTCTCTTCCATTTGCTCCAGTGGAAAATTTCTAGTCGAGTTGTTTATTATTATTACTGTTAAAACAGTACATAAATTATTATTTTATACCATTTGAGACTACTTTTGGAAATTTTATTCAGTTTCATGCAGCTTTTAAACTACTTACAAATATAAATCGTTTTTTTTTTTTTTTTTTTTTTTTTTGGTTTCAGGTGGCTGAGCGACTAAAATGCAAATAGGCAGAAGCATCCATGTAAACTTACACTACTACAAAAGTGGGCATATTCGACACTAATTTGTGTGCGTTGCACGAAAAGTGTGGCGAAAGCTATGCTTTCTTTGATCTTCTGCAACAATATTCATATGTTGTTGCATTAGACGTGAATGCACTGTTGCAGTTGAAATTCTTGTGTTGTGACGTGCAACTCCTGTTTAAAGCGTTGCATTACACCAGTTAAAATTACACCTCATCAATTCATGCCCTCATAAACAAAAAATCACAACCATTGATCTATCTTGATCAATCCACCTTACCCTTCTCCTATTTCCCGCAAATATTTTCATTGCCGCCCTTCCTCTATTTCCCGTTCCCGCTAAGATTTTCATTGCCGCGATACCATTTGGTTGGAGAAAAAAAATCAGGATTTGCAAATTGGGGAATAACAAAACCAAATCGTGCAATCAACATCTATCGTCTAATTTGGATTTGGATAATTGGGTTTGCTATTCTAAAAGCGTAGATCCAAACCAAATCATTCTCAGTACTTGTGTTCGCGGAGTATCAAACCCAAACCCTAATTCGGTCATTCCTTGATTTCAAAGTAGCGAGGGGCACAAAAAAACATACTTGATAAAAACGCACACAGAAAAATAAATGGCAGAAACTCGTGGTGAGTGGAATCCAATCAGTAAAAAGGTGCGCAACTAATTATGAAGAAGAAAGAGACAATGAGCACGTAATCAGATCTGGTCTTTGGTTTCAAAAATAGGTAACCCTAATTTATGAACTATCCTATTTTAGTATGCCTTGATTTCAAATCATATGTTACTCGATTTAAATCGATTTGTAACCAAGTAATCTGTATTTTCAAAAAAAAAAAAAAGTAATTTGTGCATAATAATTTAGTTGCAATGGTTGCTTGTAATTGGACAGTCTGTGACATGGTTCACTGTATATTTTATTTCCTTCTAATTTAATAGTCTATAAGTGATTCTTCTCATGAAATAGTTTGAGAGATGTAAAATGGTTGTGATAGCAACTGGATTGGACTTGTTAAGTTACTCGGTGTGCATTCTGCTTTTTTTGTATATTCTATATAATCTTCATAAAACTGACTAGAAACGGATCTGTTAAGTTTATACTGTGTATTGGTATTGGATGTTGTAACTGGATGACAAAAAAAGTGAATCTACAAGTGATTCATTGATTCGTTATACGTTTAGCTGATGTGTTGGCTCTATGATTCAATTTCTTGCTTTTTAATTAAATACATTATAAATTGTTGTTAAATGAAAGTTTAAATGTATATTAATTGCGGAAGTTAATTTGTTCACCGATTAAATTCTTTTGGTTACGATGGCAACATAGTTGCAATTTCAATAGTCATTACAAGTGTTTTCTGAATTCGGACGTAGTTGGAGTTAGAGAAAACAAAAATTCCACGAATTTAATTAGCTAGATAACGGAATAAATTTTCCATATTATCTGCTGTTGTACTCGTTCAAACTAATTCTGGTAGAATAATGTAAACATGAAATGAAATTCTCATTTTATTTGCAAGAGCACTACAGTTCTCAGCTTATTACAAGAAAAGAAGCATTACTTGTAAAATTCAAAACAACAGACCAAATTAGCACCATCTTGTAGGAAAAGTAACACACGATCAGGCTTTACTAATCACTTCAATTCTTTGAGCAATATCAGTAGTCCAGTTTTATAGAACCGTGTACAAATTTTGTCAAATAATTTACTATGTGTTACAAATTCAATAGTTACAGAAAGTCGTGCCTGTTTTTGCATGCATCATCTTGATTGTTTCCGCATCCCACATCATTCCGTGAATGGCTAAACATTGTAGTTCTGCAAAATGGGAGTAAAAGTCATACAATAGGAGTAAAATCCATACAATAGGAGTAAAAGCCATACAATAGGAGAAATATGAGGCAGATTTCTTTATTTGACTTTGAATTTCACTTGTGTGTTGGTACATGTGGCATATACGGTGCATCAGCACGAATGAGACTCAAAGAGCACACGTTTGAAGAATCAAAAAAGAGAAGAATTAGACCATGGGGATGCGACGGGCTAAATCAGAGGAGCAGTAGGTAAGGGGGCAAAAATATGCGACAACTATAATTCACTGTTTCTGTTTTATGATGTTATAGATCTCCAGGTTGTTTGGGTTATTTCCTTTGATTAATGTTAATCATATTTGATAAATATAGGAATTTTAGTTGGATTGCGTATGGAATTGCTGGAGCTTCTTATGTGTGCGCAATAAATTAGCTAACAATAAGAGTTGAACTTTTTATGTGTGCGCACTTGTAAAACATTAAGATGCCACTTAAAAACCACACTCATATGTATCCATTTTATTATCTGACATCAAAAATATCAACAGACAGCCATTGCTGCTAGCTATTCAAAGTTTGTCAGTCGAGAAATGAGCAAAGCTGAAGCACTCTAGATACAAGGGAGTTTACTTGAATAGAATGAGCTCTGATATCGGCTAAGTATTTCTGTTATCATCAAACCTGTTTGTGACTGCAGGTTATATTATCTCCTGTTGATTCTGTTGGAAATACATAACGTGCTCTTCTTCCTGAGGGCACGCCTTCAGAATTCCATAGAATACTTGACCTCAAGGTTTGTATGTATCTATATAACCTTTTATTTTTCTTGTTGTGTAAGTAGGGATACGTGTCTTGTTCTAAAACTTAATACGCGGAAAGTATTTTCAAAAACTTGTTTTAAATCACCTCTTTTAAAATTATTTTGGTTGCTCCCTTCTGTTCTAAAATTTAAAGGCATTTGTGGTATCATAAATACCCTGCATCCGTCAAACAAGAAAGTAAAAGTATTATAGATCAATGATGCTTCACTCAATCTGCTTGCCTACTGCCCTATAGTTTTGTTTTTTTCTCCATTTATCTATTGTTATGTGCATATATTATCTTGCGTCATATTTAGAATGCTGCTTAGTCCCCTTGAAATTAGGCTTAATTTATCCTTTTATTGTCCAGTTTTAGTTATGCATGCATGCATTGGATTGAATGTTTGATCGTTACAAAACATGTTATGTCATGTTGGTTTGTTCATCATTATTTACTGTAGATACATTGGTGGAAAGGAGTCCGAGGGTCATTTTGCACTGATAAATGAGGCGTATTCCATGTTAGTAGGAATTTTATAGGCTTATATTAGATTAACATGAAATGGGTGTGACATTTCATCTTGCTGCATGTAAATAAGGGATGGTTATCTGGGGAAAAGTATTTATTCGTTAGTTTTACACCTTTGTCTGTTTCTATAAAAAAAGACTTTCAAAAGTTAAATAGGGAGCTTCAAGTGTATAGAAAATTGTTCAATAAAGCTTAGATATCTGACTGTAACATATCACATATTGTTGCTATGGCACACAACTGTAAGTTGTAATAAATGATGTTGTTGGAAGCTGAACTTTGAGAAATTTGTGCTAGGTTGATGTTGAGTTTCACCACTTGATGCTTGTGTTGACTTTGTGTTTCTCAGTTGGTTTGGCTTGTAATCTACAGCATACACGACATTCTTTAGTCAAATATTCAATTTTGTAATCAACTTGTGGATTATCTAGTATCTACATTGCTAACAATATCTCATCCTAGGTTCTCACATACAAATCTTGCATCAAGATGTATTTCAAAGTGTGGCACGGTTTGAGGCAGAAGTGGTTGCCATGACCGCTACACTTCTTGGTAGTAAAGATCAGAGATCTGGAGTTCAAATTTGTGGAAATATGACATATGGGGGGACTGAAAGTATTTTCATAATATGGTCTTATTCTAGATATAAAATCAGCATGTTTCTTTCCTAAGTGATCTGTGTTGCCGTCCATGAATTTGGGCATGTCGTTGCTGCTGCAAGTGAATGCATACCCATGGAGTGCATAACCATATTTTTGGCAATCATAATTCCAGGTGCTTTGGTCAGTTTCAAGGTGCATTGCATAATTTTAAATTCTTTGTATTCTTTTAAAAAAAATATTGAATGAATCTGATTGTATGGTCATGTATTATAATTGATATGGTATGTAGAATATTTTGGATGGTTTGAATGTGATGAAGAATGTTTTGGATAAGTTTCATATATGTACAAAACTGATATTGCAAATTTTTTAATTAAAGCGTTGTATTTGTTTTCTTCTGATGTAGCATTTGTCTTCTTTTACTATTGCATTTGTTTTTTTTTCTGATGTTGCATTTCAAGATAATGGTGTTGCATTACATAATACAGTGGTGTTGCATGAAATAAAATATATAATCCACATGACACGTGGGCCCCACAGCTGACGTAACATGTGACACGTGGGCAGCTGACATGTAGAGCTGACGTGGCGTGTGACATGTAGGCATCTTACGAGGCAGCTGACGTGACACTCACTATCATGACCTGGAAGGCAGGCTCTAAATTATGCTTAAGGCAACGCTGCGTTTTGTTGCATTACTTGCTAATAGTGTTGCAATACA
This sequence comes from Allium sativum, assembly GCA_030737875.1. Lineage (NCBI taxonomy): Eukaryota > Viridiplantae > Streptophyta > Magnoliopsida > Asparagales > Amaryllidaceae > Allium > Allium sativum. The sequence goes on from CM060920.1 coordinate 122,612,919, forward strand.
GTTATAATGCAACACTTTCTTTCCATGGTCGTAGATGGGCAAAAGCGTTGCCTTAGATGGCTAATGCAACGGCCGCAGATGCCACGCCCCCTGGTATTGCTCATTTGAAAAAATGGCCTTCGGCAACGCTTTTTGGATCTACGGCCATAGAAAAATAGTGTCGAATATGCCCACTTTTGTAGTAATGTTATAGATATAATTTTATGTTACACTAGTTATCTGAAATGACAGAAGAAAAGGTTGCACGGTCATTACTTGAAGTAACACTAATGTGTTATTGTCACATTCAATCATACATCAAAAAGTGATCTGTATTTGTCCATAATTTTAAATTTATCACAATAACCACTTAACTTGCAATTCATTTTTTCACTGCCACAAATAACAAGACCATGAAAAGACATACCTCTAAGGTATCTCAAAATTGCCTCTCGTACTTCCAAATGCGATTTTCTTGAATTAGCCATATACCGACTAACCATCCAAACGACATTTGCAATATCATGCATACATTAAACTTTCAATCACACTTGTATATGACACATTTGCCATATAAGTCTTGTCTTTGAGTCTTTCTCCAAGATAGATGGTCCCTTACCGAAAGTTTCATAAGTAAAGGTAAATTTGTATTTAGGACCTTTACATTTTCTATGCTAAACTTGCAAAATACTTTCTTAATGTTCTCCTTTTGAGTCAGTTTTAACTCAAAATGCTTTCGATTTGTTTTAATCTCCATGCCCAAGGTTTTGTTTGCCTCTCCGAGATCCTTCATTTAGAATTTCGATTTTAAAAGCAGTTTTGACTTGTTGATTTCCTTCTTGTCTTTAGAAGCAATAAACCTTCATTCACATATAGAAGTAAATACACCCAACAACCATTTTCTAACCTCTTGAAATACACATAAACATCATTGATGTTTTTATCACAATCTTTTCTCAAGTATAAAATGATTAAAATCTCTTGTATCATTGTCTAGTTATTGCTTTAAACTATATAATGATTTCTTTCACCTATAAATAAAATTTGACTTATTATGTACAACGAACTCTTTCGGTTGTTGTAATAGATGTCTTTATTCAAGTTTCCATGGAAAATGTGGTTTTCACATCAAGTTGTTCCAACTTCAAGTCATGTATAACAACTACTAATATTCAGATCGATGTATAAGGCACAATTGATGCATATATCTCATCATACTCTTTTTGCTTCATTTGTGCAAACTCTTTTATCATTAGCCTAACTTTGTATCTTCCATCACCCTTCATCTTATAATTCCATTTGCACCCTATAGCATGGTTTTTTTAGGAAATGGAACCAAATCCAAAGTTTGGTTATTCATCATTGATTGCATCTCTTGCTCCATGACATAGGTTCACTTCTAGCTATCACTGGAATACATGACGTCGTCAAGTTCTGTCGGCTCTTCTTAAACTACGTGTAGTGCATAATTCACACTATCACAAAGCTAAGACAGTTTCAATCACCATATCTTTCAGATGACCTTAAACTTTTATAGCACGTCGGCCAACCCAATAAGTGATAACATCATCTAAACTCCTCAGCTCCACTATGACCCAAAACTTCTCTATTATTATGTAAATTACCAACGCTACTAGAGGATCCGTGTGGATTAAGTGATGCTTCATCAACCACTTTTTCACAAACATATTTATCAACTCTATTACTTGGAAGGAATGCGAGAATAACCTCATTCTCCTTTGGTTCTTCATGAACCAAATTCAGAACATTCGATAAGCTATCGTTCTCTTTGAACAAAGCCGACTCATCAAAAGTAAAATAATGAGAATTCACAACCTTCTTCCTTTTTGGATTCCAAATATGATAATCTTTCACGCCATTCATATATCCATGTAGAACCTTTTCCAAAGCTCTAAGCTTAAGCTTATCATTTTCGTGATCATGCACATAAACCGAACAACCAAACACGTGAACAAACTCAATTCAATGCTCTTTCTCTTTCGCACTTCATCTAGAATTTTGTTACCAATAGTCGAGCATGTAATTTGATATACAGTGTATGTCATGGTTGACAAAGCTATGACTCAAAGTCTCTTAGATAAATCCAGTGTCAATCTCAAGCATCAAGTTTTTTTAAGTAGGGTCTTCCACTACTCTATTAGTTTGCTGATCTCCTGGTGTAGTAAAATACCTTCAAATGACATGTAATAATCTAAAAGTTCTTCGGAAACATACTCTTTGTCTTTATTAGATTTTAGAACCTTAAAAAACTTAGCACTTTCATTCCAAGAAGAGCTTTCCACGCTTTGAACATTGCAAATGTCTACGACTTGATCTTCATTACATACAACCATATCTTAAGAGAAAACTCATAAATGAAAATATGATAATAAAGAGCTTTGTCTTCGGTGTTGGTCGCTTAACGTCCAAAAGAACATACTTAAAAACACCTCTCGAGTCATGTTTTCCTTCTAATTTTCTTTTCCATGACGCATTCTTCGTAAAACTCAAGCTTGTTAAAACTCTCTCCATCGGCTATTTACCTCTTTCGAACAATATCCAAACCCTTCTCTGAGGCATAACATAACCTCAAATACCATAACCTTCTTACATTTAAGCCATGAGAACTATTAACACCTACATAAGTTTCACCTTTCACGGTAACTTCTTGAAGTAAATAAACATCATGGATCCTAACACCTTTCATAAACACAAGCGCGCATTTCGAATCCCACATACTATCATTTCCAATAGCGATCTTACATTCTAAACAATTCATTTGTCATTAAAGAGATAGGAAATTTCCGAAGTCAATATAGCGTACATTAGTGTTAACTACTCCATTAAACATTCCTTTTTGCATGAGGCCTATACCTATTGATTTACAAATAGTACCATTTCTCATAATGATTATATTTCTTTTTGTCGACATAAAAAGAAAAACAATTCTTTTCTGATATCATATAATAAGATGGACCCGAATCGAGTATCCATTTACTATCCGAAACATCCGAGCTACCGCCGTTAATAAAATATCATCCACCTTGACTCTCCTATGAATCAAGACATTACTTCCTTCTTATTCTTGTCCATACATCTATTCTTTCAATGACCGAGTCCCATAGATAAAACATTTATTATTTCTTTCCCTCAATTTTCCTCGTCAACCGGGCTTCCTTGATCTAGAACGCCTTAGGTTTTCTCTTACATTCTTTTTGTTCTCCATAAATACCATAATCACTACTAGTTACATTACTACCATCAGTCAACTCCTTCATTTGATCTCTTAATTCCTCACTAAGAAGAGCTGTTTTGACATCATCAAGAGTCAATGTTTCTCAGCTATATATCATAGAATTTGAGAATCCCGTATAAGGTCTGGCAACAAGCACAACAATATCATCGCTTTTTGTTCTTCCTCGATCTTTAAATCTACCACTTTCATCTTCATTAACAATCCATCATAGTGTCTTAAGCGAAATTCCCTCTTTTGTCTTAAATGTGAAAAACATGCGCAACAAAATCAAACGATTTGTAAGTGATTTCTTCATATACAAATTGTCCAACTTGTCGCATATCACTTTAGCGGTAGTATCACCATTAAATTTGAAGATCACGTTCTCTCTGTAGCAAGTTGAAGTGCAGTGAAACTGTGAAAGTCAATTCTTCCATTTTCTCTCTCTCAACATCCGAGGTATCCTCAGATGACAAATGTGTGTCAAACATTACCTGATGCATCCTATTCCATTTTAGAACCACTTTCATCTTCCATTGTCACTTCTCGATATCATTATCATCATTCACTTGTTTATAACCAATCGAGATGTTGAAGCCGTGTATGAATCATGTACATATAGCACTATTACTACTTGGACTATCCATTGAGGGTCTTTTTGAAATATTACCCAATTCCGGCATTTTCACAAATGCCCACCAACACCGATTGCACTGATACCAACTGTTATTGTAAATTCGGACTTGAATACAAAATTTCAACCCAAACTCATTGTCGCTGCGAAAGACGAGATCGATGATATAATTGCAAAAACACTCGATCAAAATCTCTTAATTACCAAAACAGTAAATAATTAATCTAATTAATGATATCTCAGTCACAAGCAATCTAAAGCGAACAATAACAATATAACAAATCACCCATCAGATTTATAGTGGTTCCACTATTGACTTGTTGGCGTACATCTGCATTAGAGAGATTTTATTACCACAATGGGAAACGTAAAAGAGATTAATATAATGATCACTCAAGAATAAGATTTGTGGAAATTAAAATTGAAGAAATTTAACATATATTAAACCCTATTTTTTTGGATAAACCTTGATCAAGTTAAAATATAATGTATTTGAATATGAAAATAGCTCATATAGAGAGTATTTTCATCATGACAAATTATCAAATTTTCTCTCGAAGCCTTTACATAAATTCACTAGCTACCTAGGCAAAATTGTCAATTTTCAGCATCTCAAACATCTGGCTTAAGATGCTAGACATTTGATTAGAAATAACATGTGAAAGCTACAATTATCCAAATGTCTAGCCTTCCTTGTTAGACATGTGGCTCCATGGAATGAGACTATCAAGTAATCAGACGTTTGGCCCAGGATGTTAGAAGTCGGCCAGATGTCTAGCTCGGCTTTCAGGAAACACTTTGCGAATACGACACGTCTGGCCATGGTTCTAGAACCCCGTTTTGACCTCGATTTTGGTTATTTGAAATCTTTAGTTTTCGAAAATTTCATAAATTTCAAAAGTTTCGGTTTTGTTTTGGTTTCGATCTAGAATTTAATTTTCAGCTGCTTCAGTGCATACTAGCTTAAATTGAATTACTGTCAATTAACTAATTAACCGTCCTCAGTGTCACACATACTTAACATTGATTAACTGGAAAAAAAATTCACGTGCATAGTACATTCATTAGATTAATTCATGAAAACCTGTACGCCTAATTCAAAACGAATAGTAAACAAAACCCATAACATGATATTTTAGTTTAGGGAAAATTCTGTTGTAACTCATAGAATTACTGAGTTGCCTCCCTATTAGTCAAAAATTTCAATGACAAAATTACCTTTTCTACTTCGATTTAAATTTCAGTTAGTTTTCTTCATACCTTCAGATCGCCACGGAGTGGCACTCACGCAGTGGCATTGCGTGATATTCTTAAGTCAACTGATTGAAAACTCAAATGTAATTACGTTTGAATTTTCTACTCATAATTGAAATTATATTTGACTTGTATTTTATTTTTATTTTCGTCTTTTGCTTTGCTGATCGGTAATTCTTTGTCGCTTGCTTTAATTTAGGCTTAAGTGATTATTTTCCTTTTTTAAGGAAGATTGTCGAAACCGAATTTCTACCCTAGTTTCGTGTAACAACTTGGATTTTCTGAACCAACTTAAATTTTTTATTTTGATTATTTTAATGGATTTTGAATATTTAAAATGATTTATTTTAAATAATAACGACTAAAAATTTATTTTAATCGAAGTTAGAATGAATAAATTTATTTTAATTATGAAACGAGCCTGAAATGGCGCGGGCGTTTGAAAATTCGATTTTAAATTTCAAATGAATGTACAGGATTCAAAATAAATCGGATTTCAGTAAAATTAGAAATATTTGAGTATGTTTAACTATATCTTTCTAACGAATGTGAAAAATCCAGATTTCATAACGGGAATAAAAAGTTATGTCCAGATTAAAATTCAGAATAGTCGCTATGGAGTTTTATATATATATATATATATATATTAATATAATATATGGCCATTTTGCAAACGACCTCCGTTTTCGACGAAACCACTTTGGTTGGATCCGGAATGTCAAATTATTGCTAGATTCCAATTTTCATAATTTTTGGAATCAGTATGTGAGCGTGGTGAATTTAAACGCGTTTGGTAATTTCAGTTTGAATTTAATCGACTGGAGAATGACAGTTTTTAAAACGGTCTCCAAATTCAACGAAATTAGTTTTATTAAGACCGTATGTCAAAACATAGCTAGATTTATTTTTCTGTAATTTTTGGAGTTAGTATGTGGCCCCGGTAAATTAAATTGTACGTTCAAATTGAAAATATATTGATTTATATTTTAATTTAAACGAAAACTGATCGAAACGATAGAATTGGCTTGTGCGACATATCCCATTGTGTCCGGAATGGGGGTATTTAGCTAGGGATGATAGTCGGTGGATTCGAATTGGAGTTCGAATTCAAAGATTACGTTTTGGAATTGAAATAATTAAATTAATTATAAAAACCCCCTTACCCCTTTCACTCCACTCAGATCGTTCAAAAGAAAAAAATATGAAAAATATAAAACTTGCGTCGACCATCGCACCCCTCCCCCTCTCGTTTCTTGTCGCAACCCTCCCACCGCCGCGTCGGACCACCGTCGCCCCATCACCAGACCGTTGCGCCCCCTCCTCTCTCCGATCCTCCTTAAACCGCCGCCCCTCCCTATAAAACTGTGACCCACAAACCCTAAATACCCTTTAAACTGCCGCTAACCACCACAACACGACCATCGCACCACCCCCGTGCCACCAGCGGGTCCATCCGCCGCCATCTCCATCTCCAACTCCGGCCGTGGGGCCCCCTCTGTTGAAAATCAATTTTCTTCGAAAAAGAAAGGTAAACAACATTGAATTTTATTTCAGTTTTTATATATATATAATACTAAAATAAAAAGGTGATTTTTTAAAATATAAAATAATTTATAAAAATATGATTTTTATTATGTATATGGCGATATAAAAATATGATTTTTATTATATATATGGTGATATAAAAATATGATTTTTATTATATATATATGGCGATATAAAAATATGATTTTATTATATATATGGCGATATAAAATATGATTTTTATTATATATACGGCGATATAAAAATATGATTTTTATTATATATATGGCGATATAAAAATATGATTTTTATTATATATATGACGATATAAAAATATGATTTTTATTATATGAATAACGACATAATAATATGCTTTTTATATTTATAACATTGATAAAAAAATGTGATATTGAAATATATGAATCATTATTAAAAATGTGATTTTTATATATGAAGTAACATTATTAAAAATGTGATTTTTATATATGAAGCAGCGGTATAAATATGTGATTTTTATATATGAAGTAGCAGTATAAAAATGTGATTTTTATATATGAATTAGCAGTATAAAAAATGTGATTTTATATATGAAGTAGCGGTATAAAAATATGATTTTTTATATATGTAGTAGCATCATAAAAATATGATTTTTATCGTATATATGAAAATATTTTTATAAAGATAAAAATGTGATTTTTAGCCTATGTATGCTATTTATAAAATAGTCAAGCTATGAAATAATTATCCGATAGTTAAAGATATAATTTTTAACATATGTGTGTTATTTATAAAATAGACATGCTGGATTTCTGGAAAATTTTAAGATTGACAATCAAAGCACGGCGGAGTGGAAACCAAAGGTGAGAACTTCTCACTCTAATTTTATTTACAGTTAAATATATACTAGGATGCAGACGGTGCTTAGTAGCACCCGACACCTTTGATTGAAACCATGGATATTTGGTTGTTTGTTTTGATTGATTCATTTGTTTGAATTTGGTTTGGGATGTGAATTGAATTGATTGGAATTGGTATGTGTATGGCACGAGCCAGTATTAGGCAAGGGATAAGGCTAGACTTTATTTCGGTTCTAGTATCGCGTTGTTATGCTGCCAAAATTTCCTAAAATATGTCAAAACAACAAAAATACCATTTTTTATTGTATGAATGAATTAAATAAAATATTTTATCTTTAAAAATATAATTTTTAACGTATATATGAAAGGAATGAAATTTTCCTGAAATGAAAATAAATATTCATTTACAAATCGGACGATTTGTTTATGTACACCCATTTAACTGATATTGATTGGGATGATATATTTTACACATCGCCCAATTGCACAAATAAAATCTATGTGTGTTGATTTGAACCCCACACGGGTATTGGGATGATATTTGACATACACTAGTCCCAATTGTTTAGTTGTATGTCAATCGATTGGCTGACAGACTGTTGTAAGCGTTAATTATTTATATTTAATTCTTATGCAGTTGTGTAGTGCACTCTGGATGATGGTTGATTGTTTATCATTGTTGTTGTATACATATGATGTATGAAATCCGTATAAATAACATTATATGGTAATTGACTGCGTCTGATTCCAATTCGGAAATAATGAATATTTTAAAATAACGAATATTTTAAAATAAGGAATATTTTAAAAAAATATCCAATAAAGGATTAAAATTTGATTTTAACGTCCGATTTTGGATGGACACGAAAATACTGAAATATATGAAGCCATGTTATTTAGATTTGCGCCTTTTTGACGCGAACGATATTTTTATCGATTTTAAATATTTTTATAATGAGTATCGAAAAAGGAAATGATTTTAAATCTGATATTTTGAAAATATTATCATTTATACATTATAATGATAAGGAATATTCAATTTTGATTTAAAATTGGAAATGAAGTTAAAATCATTTTATAATGACTTTATAAACGATTTATAAAATACGTTTTAAATGGAAATCGATGAAATATGTATATTATATATATTATATATATAAAATAACGGCCTGAATAGAAGGTGTCGCGCCGCGACCGTTCGCGAATTTCGACCATTGACTTCGAATTGATATTACGGGAGATCCGACCGTTGGATTCTCCTAAAACCAGAACTGTTGGGTTTGTATCGAAAAGAGTTTTCCAACGAATGTAATAGATTTGAAATCAAATGATTGGATTTGGAATTTTTTCCAAATAAAATTTGGAAAAGGTCGCTGTAAGTGCAGTTCGATGACTGTTTATGAAAATCGACTGAAAGGGCCTTAATAAAATTATTAAAAATATTAATAGTTTGTGTAAAATCACAATAAATGATTAGGAAAGAATTGGGATGAAAAATTCCAGTTTGTAAAGGTAAAAATATATTTTTATCAAAATGAACTAGTTATTAACTAGATTTGAAATCCAATAATTTTTAAATAAAATAAATTGGATTTTTGAATGGTTTTAATATAACCAAAAATTTCCGACAAACAAATTTGAATGGAAATAATCTTCAGAATATTTCGATATTGGATACCGTGATTATACGGATATTGTTATGGAAATCTGGAAGATATATATATATATATATCGTTATTTCCAATACGATATTTGTTCGTTTCAGAATTTGATATTGAATATAAGCCAATATAATTTCTATTCAGAGCCTTGTATTTAATATCAAATAGGATTTTGGGTTTGTTGTGAACGATGTCTTTAATAACACAATTCTTAAACCCAGTTGAGAAAAGAATAAATCTTTATTTAAGATTTAGAGAAGTTTACCAATTAATTAATATTTAATTGGAATTGAATTAAAAATTGGATTTTGGGTTTACCGTGGACGGTGTTTTAATAACACTTGTTCTTTAACCCAATTAACAGTGAAGAGATGATTTGGAATTTATAAATCTTTTATTAAGATTTAATGGAATTTTCCAAAGTAAAGTTTTCCAATTTAATATATTAAATTGGAATTGAATGGAATTCGATTTAGTAATAATCGAAGTGAGCTTCTGTGGAGGAAGACTGTTAATATATATGGAATTTAAAAGGCTTTGTCGTTATTCCATTTATATTATTAGTCAGATATGGAAATTGATATGGAAATTGATATGGATTATATATTGATCTGTTTTCCGTGAAGATTCCATGGTTAATGGAATGTGATTTTGGGTTTATCGTGAACTATGTTTTAAATGACATTAGTTCTTTAACTCAGTTAAAGACGGGATTACATGTCTTACATTGATTCTTTTATACCGTATTCGTTGATCTCTGCTAAATATACATCTCTTTGGTGGCAGAGAATTTATTCTTTTGCTTAACACTCTTCTAAGGCATACGAGCTTAGAGGTTATATATAGGCAGAAATCAATGGTACAGTGTAGATTATCAATGCGGCATGTTTGATTTCCCAAAGTTAAATAATCATTAATATTGATTTTTGGGAAGATTAAAACTAAGTGAAGTTTAATGAATCTTTAATTAGATTGAAATGTGAATGTGATAATTTAAATTATCAAATTTGGGAAACGATCGAAAATGGAGTATCACCAGTTTTGCTCCAAGCGATAATTAAATCTTTAATTAGATTTGAGTAGGAAATGTAATTAAGTTTTACCGATAATACGGTGGTGTTAGATATGGAGTATTACCATTTTTGCTCCATGGGATGAATAGGTTGGGACTAGGAAATTAAACAAATGATTACTTCGGTAAGGTTCGCTAATCCCGACTAGTTGATAAACCTTAACTTGGTTTAGAATTGATATCCAAAGAAAGATTAAAGAATAAATTTAAGAGAATTTATCTTTGATAAGTTAATGGGAACCTTTCCCTAATGATATGAATATTTGAATACAAAAATATTCAGAATTGGAATGAGGCGTATGTTGTGTTTTATAGCACTTGTTTTTAAAATACGCGAATTATTCGGAAAGGCCGAGTTTATACCCATTTTGAATAATTGATTCAATGATAAGTCAACGATGAAGACGGTGGTTGAAGACCGGAGGTCTTCACATCGTTTGGATGATTACTGATGTCTTGATTGGGTGGTACACCCAAGACAAGGTAAAAGTGGTGATCGTCCAGACGTACTTGAAGATCGTCCAGGTATGCAAGGACCTCTCTCCTGTATTGGACATATAGGATGAGGAATAAGGTGCCTCCTGTTTCGTTCACATCCAGAACGAACTAGTAAATGGATGTGTGTCTGACATTGGATTTTATTCTGTATTGATTGATCTCTATTAAATATATATATATTTAGTGGCGGAGAATTTATTCTCTTGCTTAACACCCTTCTCTGATACGTACGAGCTCAGAGGTTATATATCGATAGATATCAGTTGCATGGCGTGAATTGTCAGTTGGCATGCTGAGATGCAAATGATCAAGGCTACGTTGAAAAGCAGAGTGTGGTTGATGATCAAAGCATGACCTTAAAGGGAATAGCTTTGTGTATAGTGTTAATTCGCGAGCCTCACACCTCAATATGAGTCAAAAATGGATAAGGGAATGTAGTGAGAATATGACGTTTCTTTCTAGCTATGGGTGGTGTCACGGTATGGAGCCCAGACATTTATTTTATTTTTACCTATGTGGATGATGGATAGCGAGGCGCCTCGGATATATCGGTTACTACGGAGCCGATGGATAGGTCCTATAGAACCGGGAAACGTGTGTTCAGAAATAACTAATCCTCAAACGTAAGGGAGGACAGGCACTACAGGATCCAGGGGTTGCCCAGAGTGTGTAGTCCTGAGATATTTGCTAGAGTGTCTCGAAGCGGTTAAGAGTACATCCCTTGCCTCGACTCATGACAGAAATCCAATTTCCAATACATGACATTATGGTTTTAATTGTAGAGCCTAGTATGGCGACATAATAGATGATACCCATGTTGCCTATGATTGATACATTTATATTTGAAATTGTTTTTGACACTATACACTTATAGTAATATCTAAATGATTTTTTTTAAACGTACCAAGCATATTTGGCTATTATAAGAGAAAACTCTATCCTCCATCTTGCGTTTCATTGTGTGATGGGACCTGAGTCTTATAATAGCTTTATTTTTTCAAAAAGCACTGCGCTGTTTATTGTATGCACCGATATTCTTGGGAAAAGACTTGTTCCGTGTTATACGTCGTGGTCCTTGATTTACTTTATTTCTAAAGTAAAGTTTTAAATAACTATTTTAGTTCTCACACTAGTCCCTTGACTGACCTGGAGTTTATTGTTTTAACCTAAACTCTGGGTGCCTCTATTTTTCACACGGGCAGCTAGTAGCTGGGTTTTTGCAGATATTTCTTTATACAGGATCTTGGATTTACAACTGGAGCTATATCCGGAACGCTCTGTATCCGTGTATATCTTTCAGTTGTGTTATGTATTATTTTTCCGCTGCTAGTGTAATATAAATCTCTGATATTTTTCTGAGGTATAATATTTATTCATACTCTGTTATATTCTTGTACTCTGATGTAAATTGTTGTTATAAGCAATAAAATGTTCTTTTACTTGTGTTCTAATTTGTCGTGTTCTCAACTCAATCCGGGCTTTCCCATAAGGGAGAGTTTGGGTTGTTTCATTTCAGCTCGTTGAACGTCGAAACCGGTATGATACCCTCGTCATTCAATCATCGGGGTCACTAAAAGGACCCATATTTAAATAAGATGGGTTTTTTTATCGATGCTAACCATGAAAATATAGTATGCGCATTTATTTCCAGATGTTTTGTCAATGTGCCATATAAACACTCACAAGTTTCTTTTCTGCAAAAAAATATCAAATTTCGACAAAATGATTATATATAATGGAATAGTCTGTGGATTTGAGGTGGGCCATCTTCTTTATTCAAAAATCAAAATGTTACTCATCTGGATTTGGTAGTTTTTTGAGAGTGTTAATCAAATATTAATCTGCCACTACGACAGTTATAGGTGAATGTGAGCCAAGTGAAAAGTTTGTAACCTGACAGTGCCATATGAGACAGTAAGAGGAAGGGAAGAAATGAACACATTGCAAAGGGAACAATCGGCCATAAATGGAACCAGGAACTACAACAACATAGCACATCCGATCCACTTCATCTTCTAACTGTTTTCTGAACTGTTTCAGGTACTCAAATAGTGTGTTGAAGTCGTTCCCAAGCTGGTCGTTAAGAAAGCATTGTATCTCCAACATGTTTTCACAACTTATTTCATGATGGTATTTGAAGATTGCGTGTATTATCTTAGATAGATACAAGAATGTGTTGAATAAGGGCATCTCCCTTAGTTGCACTAAATAAAAAGTACACATCTGATCAATTTCGGTTATCAAGAAAGAAATTTCATGTCATTTCAAAGATTCAATCTATACATTCGTCAAATAAGCTTATTATTTTCGGAATAACCTATAAGAATTAAAATTGTACTAAGGCATCTATGGAACCTTTTGCACCAAAAAAATTATTCCTAATTCGTACCTATCACTTACAACTAATTCGAGTGTTAGGCCGAAGAAACATAGGAAGTTCATTAAATAAATTTTCTAATTGTTCTGTCACTCTCTTCTCATTTTAATCTACCATCAGATTAAAATAAAAGGCTTTGAAATATTTTAATGGTAGAGGCCAAAGAAAAGAGAGAGGAAAAGAGGATGATTAAAGCTAAAAGAATTATAAACCTAAGTAGTTAGTACTAGTATCAGTAAGATATCAGTCAAGGATCCATATGTAATACTTGAAAATATTAGGAAGAGATCAAGGTAATAACAATGTGTTACTACCAAGCTATACGGATTATGGTGATGATAAAAGCTGTAAATATCTACTTTTGGACGCTTAAAATAATAATTATAATGTTTGGAGATATATACATAAATTGTGTACACATACATAATTAGATACATGCATATATACATACATTCATACATATACACATAAAATTTGCTTATACAACGTGAATTTCTACTATAATATAAGATATTCATATACTTTCTACATGGTGTTAATATCAAGCTGTAACGACATAACCTTTATAGCCATATCATTAAAGACCACTACAAGTGGTGTTTTTTAATAACGCGGAGAATTTGACTGGTTAAGGCTGATCGAATGTAAATGTATTTTTGAACTTACACTGACATGTCTTTTTACATTTATGAGGATCTAAATTAAAATTTTGACTTGCACATTATTAATCATAGTAAAAACAAATCAAATTAAAATATTCAAAGAAAATAATATAAATAATTCAGAATCGTTAACGCCTAAGTATTAAGGCATGTAAAAGAGTTCATAATAACAGATATAGAAATGTGAGTTAAAAATAACTCACCTTAACCATTTGTTTGCCTACTACTTTGATATCGTTGCAACAACCTCTAACTTAAATTATATTTATCTATATTTTTGTAAAGTATTCAAGTAAATGATTATATATCAATGATATATCATTGTAATATGTCAAAAAATACTTTAAGCAATGTTTTACTAATAACATCACTTAAAGTCCAATATGGGATATACTGATGATATATATAGACACTATTATCTGCTTGGTTAGAAGCAACGTTCAACAAAGTGATTTGGATAGGTAATAAATCTCATAATCCTCGCTTCCCCTATAATTAAACATGGTCAAAATCAATTTTTTTTTATTTCCTATGCTCCTCGTGATTTAAATGATTCTTAAATTTAATATGGTTTTACGAATACGCTGGTGCGAACCCGCCTATGCACATGGGTTTCACCATATAGTTTAAATGATGTAGTATTTTATTCTTAGCTATATGATGCTGAAAATGTTGTTTTATGGATCATAATTTTTTAGATTACTTTTTCTTGAAAATCACCGATAAATGATTTTTGATAGATTTTCTCAAATATGCCTAGCAAGTAAACTTTATGTAACAATTCGCAATTTTCAATTCTTAAGAGTCGGCATTAATACACCAATGTATTCATGTACAAACATCTACATGCCAAAAAGGCAGACTGTTAAGTGAAAAAAAAGATAAAACATAATCTCACAATATGAAGAGGAAGTATAATATACCGATGATCTTTACGAAAATTTAAATTTATATTAATAAATCAGAGTAGCTGACATATCATCAACATGTACAGTTATAACAAACTGTCATCACAATTGCTCACAAGCACAAATAAAAAAGTACAAAGAAAATAAAAAAGTATGAGAATACATCGTGGAAGCATTTATCTCGTCTTTAGAAGCTCTAAAGTGTTGAATTCAATCTATTAAACATGCTTCAGCTAATTCGAACATTAGAAATAAAATAGCGCTCGAATAAGTTTTATAAGCCAACATGAGGAACACACATCATATCATTTTGGTATTATAAAACCTTTCAAATAAAGGTATCTCATAAGACCATGTCATACATAAACATGAACGAAATTTTACCACATGATAACTAATCAATTTTATAAAAAATTCAGTGATATTATAATAATGACTAGAGTTTAAAACAAATATGGAATCATAGTCAAAATTGTACCGTTAATTGAAAGACCAACATAATAGGCATACAATTGAGTCCATAAAGGCACGTACTGGAGAGTGGATTTATTATAATGATAAGGGTATTAGGTATTGTATGCCACGATATGTTGGAGAATGGAGTTTTGATGACAACAACCTTATTTCAATATTAATTTATTATAAAATGTATACTAACACCTCTATCTAGAATATATACACACACACATATAAATATAGGATTTGTATATAGGAATTAATACTGAAGACTGTACAGTTTAAGAGCTTTTAGAGATTCAGAATCCAAAGAAGATTTCAAGAGTTCAAGATAAATATAGTAACAGAATCTAGTTTATGTAAGACTCTGAATAGCACTCCAGGTTCAAATTCAAATTCAAATTCTATTCCGATTTTCAGATATGAAATTCCATTTTCAAATCCTGTTCTAATTCTAAATTAATTTTTCTATCTTACTTTTGATTTTAAACTCAAGTTTTTAAGTCTATAAGTTTTTTATATATTTATATACTTTTATATACTTTATATTTATATAGTTTTAAACTTTGTAATTTTATAAATATGTTTATATAGTTTATATTTATGATTTCATATGATTTCTTACTTTATAATACTTATTGATAACACTATGTTTTAATTCAAAAATTTCCAGAATTATATATATAAAGACACTTGAAAAATAATCAAATTTCAAATTTAAACTAGCATATGTCGACATACATAGTTCCCTATGTCGATATATAACTGTCACATTTTTAATTTTGAAAGGAAGTATCTTTCACTATTTGTAACGTTCCAGAAGTGTAGTAACCTTTCAAATCTTATAAATAGGGGCTGATTTTGATTTTTTTAATCATTCTTCTTCTCCATCTTCATCCTCTTTCATTACACCATTAATATATCATATTTTTATGATATTACACTTATACCTAGTCAATTTCAATTCTATTTATACAAAACTTCTTCTCTTCTCACTCTCTACTCATTACTCTCTAAATCGAAGTGCTATTGAAGAGTTATAGGGCTGTTGTAATCGTTTGGGAAGTGTTTGGGAAAAGGTATGTTCCTTGTAGCCTTGAAATCAAGGAAGGAATCAGTGGTAACCTTGTAGATAAGGAAATCAAGGGAAATATACTTGATCAAGGAAGTTTGGAGTCGTTGGTAACCTTGTAATTGTGAAATCAAGGAGATTGTATTTGGATATTGATATAATAATAAATTCTGTGCAATCCAGTGTTGCGTGGGACTGGACGTAGGAGTAATCCAAACCAGTATAAATCTGGTATGTTCTTTCCTTTTTTGCATTTTATTTCTGTTTATTTTTGTGTTTGTTTTTGATTCTGTGTCTATGATCATCTTTGTGGTGTGTTATTAATATAGTAGATCATATTAGTTTTAGATTTTCTTAAATTCTTGAAAATACTATTCACCCCCCCTCTAGTGTTAGTTTTGCCTTAACGATCCATTCCGCATTCCCTAACAATTGGTATCAGAGAAAGGTCTTCCAAAAAGTTCATAATCTGATTTTTGAAAAAAAATTTATATGGAAAATTTTGAAATAATTGTTAACACTAGTGTCAATTCATGCATTGTACCAATGTTGAAAGAGTCTGCATATAATCGTGTTGAAAAGCCAAGTGATCCACTGAAATGTTGTCCAATACAAGAAAAGATGTGTTATATGGCTTTTGGAAATTCAAAAGTTAAAAAGATGGGTGTAGTGGCTGTTGGAAATTCAAATTCTGAAATGGTGGCTATTGACAATTCAAATTCCGAAGTGGTGTGCTACACGGCTGTTGAGAATTCATATTCTGGCAAACAAATGGTGGAATAAAAAAGGACAAATGGATAGTGGTTGTTTGAGACATATGACAGGAAATCATGAATTACTAAATAATCTGGTATATGAAGATGGTGGAATGGTGAACTTCAGAGATAACTATAAAGGATACATTATTGGGTTCAGCAATGTCTGTAATACTGAAATTCCTACTATTTCTGATGTTTTATTAGTTAGGAATCTAAAACACAACCTGCTAAGTATAAGTCAACTTTATGATAAGGGTTACAAAATAAACTTTGACAAAATAAATGTTTTATAGAAGATAGGAATTCAAAAGTAATATTCGAAGGAGATAGAAAGAAAAATATCTATATATTGAGTATGAAAATCTTCAATGATAATCTATGTCTTATGACCAATACAAGTTACCCTTGGATCTGGCATAAGAGATTTGGTCATATAAATTTTAAACGCATCTCTAGGATTTCTAAATTAGATTCAATTAAGGGATTACCCAAAATGAAGTTTAAAGTTAATAATTTATGCGACGCTTGTCAGTTCGGAAAATTAAAAAGAGGTTCATTCAAATCAAAAGAAGAAATTACCACCTCGAAACCTCACATGGATTTATTTGGTCCATCTCAAACCCAATCGATAAATCATAATAGATATGTTTACGTAATAGTCGGCGATTTTTCTAGATTTACCTGAACTTTGTTTCTTAAAAATAAAAGTGATTCTTTTGATTAATTTAAAACTTTTGTTAAAAGAACTCAAAACTTATTATCACTAAAAATCAAAACAATACGTAGTGACCATGGCGAAGAATTCAAAAACGAAAATTTTGTAATGAAAAGGGAATGACCCATAATTTTTTTGTTCCTAGAACCCCTCAACAAAACGGAGTAGTTGAACGTAAAAATAGGACAATACCAGAGTTTGGGAGAAGTATGTTATCTGATAGAAGAAATTTTTGGGCTAAGGTAGTTGCAACAGCTTGTAATATTTTAAATAGAATTTCAATTAGACCCTTAACGCATGAAGCACCATATGAACTTTTGTATAATAAGAAACCAAAAGTATCATATTTTAGAATATTTAAAATAAATGTTTTATACTTATTACTAAAGAAAATTTAGACAAACTTGATTCAAAATCCGATAAAGGAATATTTATTGGATATTCAGAGAGAAGTAAGGCATATAGAGTTTTAAATTCACGAACCAATACTATAGAAAAAATGTAGTAACCCGTAACTTCCCTGGTAAGGAAAGGGTGGATACTTCGAGAACAACACACAAAAGAACGCAGACAAAAGAACATTTCATTGTATATTACAACAATTCCATCAGAATATAAGAACATACAGTATGAATAAATATTACACAGAAAATATCAGAGATTTAAATTACATTTAAATACATCGCAGCGGAAAACAATACAAAACACAACTGAAAGTAATACACGGATATAGAGCTTTCCGAGCATCGTTCCAGCTGTATATCAGGATCCTGTGAATATAAATTTGCAAAACCAAAACTACTAGCTTCCCGTGTCGAAATAAGGGCACCCGGAGTTTAGGTTAAAACAATAAACTCCAGGTCAGTCATGTGATTGGTGTGAGAACTAAAGGAGTTATTTAATCTTTATTTTAAAGTTAGGTAAATCAAGGGACCATGTCGTATAACACGGAACGGGTTTCCTCCCAAGAATACCAGTGCATAAAACAACAGCGCAATGCTAAATAAAGAACAATGAAGCTATTATAAGACCCAGGTCCCATCACACAATGCAACACAAGCCGGAGGATAGGGTTTTACCTTATAATAGCCAAAGAAGGCATGATACGCCAAATTTCATCTTTTATTACTATAAGTGTATAGTGTCAAAACAATTTCAATCATAAGTATCAATCATAGACGGCATAAGTGCCCCATCCCACTATGTCGCCATACTAAGCTCTACAATCAAAACCGCAAAGTCACGTATTTGGAAATTGGATTTCCATCTGTGAACCGAGGCAAGGGATCGTCCTTACCGCTTCGAGACTGTCTAGCCCGAGCCTCAGGACTCAGACTTAGGTGGGCCCTTGGAGCAACAGGGCTGGTCCACTCGATGTGGATTAAACTTAAACCCTGGACAATACGTTTCCCCACCCTTTGGGGCGTAAATGAGCCAACGAATGACTCCATCGGCTCCATACAATCACCGATATATCCAAGGCGCCTCGCAATAGCAACAACCACATAAGTCAGACTCGTCAGGGCGTGTCAAACCACTGACGCCACTTCTAGCTAGAAGGAAACACATGCCCTCCCTGAAGTCCTCTCCCGTTTCTAGTTCACAACCGGGGTGTGTGGCTCGCGAATTAACGCTACACAAAGCTGTGCCACACAGGCTGTGCTTTGATCATTAACCACAAGACTCTGCTTTTCAACAGAAGCCTTGATCATTTGCATCTTAGCATGCCACACAGGCAAACCACTCCATGCAACCGATATCCATCAATCACACAAAATGATATCCAATGTCAGACACACAGTCCATTTACAAGTCCGTCCTGGGTCTGAACGAAACCGGAGGCACCTTGTACCTCGCATATCCATCGATCTCCAAGTACGTCTGGACGATCACCAACTAATTCCCTCCTCTTGGGTGTATGGCCCAATCAAGATCATCAGTAATTATCCAAACGACGTGAAAACCTCCGGTCTTCAACCACCGTCTTCATCTTCGACTCATCGTCGAATCAGTTATTCAGAATGGGATAAACCCGGTCTTTCTGAATTAATCGCGTATATAATAAACAAGTGTTATACAATCACAACATACGCCTCATTCCAATTCATCAGTCACTAACCGTAAATTAGCAAGAGAATAATTCCCCAAACATTAACCCCGAAGGCCGAAACCAACATCAGATCAATATCCAGGAAACCATTCTTCTTAGCTAACCTACAGTTAGTTTCTAAATTTCACATTCTTAGGGAAAGGTTCCCATTAATTTTATCAAAGACAAATTCTTTAAATTTATTCTTTAATCTTCTTTTGAATATCAATTCAAACTAGTCGGGATTAGCGAACCACACCGAATTAATCATTTATTTTATTTCCCAATCCCAACCTATTTATCCCATGAAGTAAAACTAGTCATACTTCATATCTAACACCACGGTGTTATTGGTAAATTCAATTACCATTTCACGTTCCAATCTAATTAAAGGTTTAACTATCGCCCGGAGCAAAACTGGTGATACTCCATTCTCGATCTTTTCAATCTAATAAAAGATTCATTAAAACTCCACTTGGTTTTAATCTTCCTGTCTTTAACTGGGTTAAAGAATCAATGTCATTTAAAACACGGTTTACAATAAACCCAAAATCACAATCCATTATATCAGCCTTTAACCATAAAATAGCAAGTGAGCAATTCCCTAAGTATTAACCCCGAAGGCCGAAACCAACATCAGATCAATACCCAAGAAACCATTAAACTTAACTAATCTCCTGTTAGTTTCTGATTTTCTTAACTCCGTTGGGTCTAAGAACAGTATTATTGAAGATACCGTTCACGACAACCCAAAATCACATTCCATTAATTATCGTGTTAAAGAACAAGTGTTATTTAAAACACCGTTCACGATAAACCCAAAAATCAATTTCAATTCAATTCCAATTAAATACCAATTAACTGGACAATTTCACTAAATCTTAATTAAAAGATTTATTCATTTCTAAACTAGGTTCAAGAACAGTGTTATTTAAGACACCATTCACGACGAACCCAAAATCCCATTTGATATTAAATACAAGGCTCTGAATAGAAAATATATCGGCTTATATTCAATATCAAATTCTACGACCAACAAATATCGTATTGGAAATAACAATATAAATATATCTTTCAAATTTCCATAACAATATCTGTATAATCACGAAATCCAACGTCGAAATATTCCAAAGACAATTTCGATTTAAATCCATTCCAATTCAATTATTGGAAATTCTGGTTACCTTTAAAACCCCTTTCTAATTCAATTTATTTATTTCAAAAATAAATTGATTTTAATTCTAGTTCAAAGCTAGTTCATTTCGATAAAAATCAATTTTTATCTTTTCAAATATGGAGTTTTTCATCCCAATTCTTCCCAAATCATTTCTTATGATTTTACACAAATTATTACTATTTTTAATAATTTTACCAAGGCCCGTACAGTCGATTTCCATCAACGGCCATCGAACTGCACTTACAGCGACCTTTTCCAAATTTGATTTAGACATAATTCCAAATCCAACCATTAAATTTCAAATATCTAATATTCATTAGAAAGCTCTTTACGATACGAACCCAACAGTTCCGGTTTTAGGAGAATCCGGCGGTCAGATCTCCCGTAATATCAATTCGAAGTCAATGGTCGAAATTCGCGAACTGCCGCGGGGCGGCGCGTTCTATTCAGGCCATTTTTTTTTTTGAAGATGGGTAAAATTTTATTAAAGGCTTTTCAGCCCAAAGAGCGATAATGGCTACAAGCAGCCTTACAACGCACACTTGACCACCCAAGGCCCAAGCCCATTACACTTTAATGAATCCAAACCGCATAAAAGAACAAAACTACCTTTTCCACTGCCACTTCAAAATACATTCTCTCGAAAGTTCAGTGAAAAGCTTGACCTAAAGTAAATCATGGCGGCCGATAATTACTACCCGCGAATCGGCTTCCTCCCTCTCCATCCGTCAGATCCACTTCTGGCAACCCCACTGGTTCTAATCCCTGGCTATCAGTAAGTTCACTCGCCCGAATTCTCTTAGCCGTAATCTTCACGTCCACCCAATTTAGGTAACTAACCTTATTTGGGTTTTGTGTTGTCTGTTGGAATATTCTGGCGTTTCTCTCCCTCCAAATCGACCATACAGAATTGGTGACAACAATCTTGTAGAGTTTGGCTTTGTAGTTTACCAGTTGCCTGCTGACTTTCAGGTACTCTATGCATGAATTAAGGTTGTAGCATCCGTTATTTATGTTTAATTTTTGCATGCAATTACCCCAGATCTTCTTCGAAAATTCGCATTCAAAAAACAAATGTTGATGCGTTTCTTCATCCTTACTACATAGCACACATGGTTTTTCCTGTATAATCCCCCATGCAAAAAGTCTATCTTTCGTTGGCAAACGTTGCTGTATCGCTTTATAAGTAGTAGCCGCCATCTTAGGACAGTTAACTCTATCCCAAATGAAACCGTGCCAGTGTTTTGTGTGATGCTTTACTCATATTGCTTCCCACGCTGAACGAGTTGTGAACTCTTTGTTATGTTTCCACACCCAAATATCTTCTTCTCTGTTAGGGTACAGCGACATATACTGAATTTTTTCTTTAATTTCTGTGCTACACGGCAGCCTGTTGCAACTCCAGCTGTTATTGTTAATGATCTCTTCCACTGCTTTATTCGGACATCCATAAGCTGAGAAAGTATCCCAGCCCAGTAATTCTATCAGAGACTTCCCATCTATCCATGGATCCTTCCATAGATTTGTCTCCTTCCCTTTTGCAATCTCTTTAACCGAGTTTTTAGCCAATTTGTCTCTGATTCGAAGAATAACTTTCCTTGTAGGTGAAGCATTGTTATCAGAAGCTAATTGCCAGAAATTATCCTTCATATATCTACTTCTCATCCACTTGGCCCACAAACCACTTGAGTTTATTATTTTCCAGCCCTGCTTCAGGGTAAAAGCATCTCTCATTTCTCGTAGGTTACGCAATCCTACTCCTCCTTCCTCTTTAGTTCTACATAGATCAGCATATTTAATGTTATGCATACTCCCTTTCCAAATGAATTCTGCACAAACTTTTTCAATTTTATCGATGGATGCATCAGGTAATTGGAAAGTTTGGAGCCAGAAATTAACTTTAGATTGAATGACAGTGTGGACTAGCTCCACTCTCCCTGCAAATGATAACAAATTTGAGCTCCAGCCCTGCAATTTATCCCTTATCTTGGTAATAAGCTCAGCACATTCAGCATCAGTAATTTTGTTAGAAGATAAGGGCACCCCTAAGTACTTCACTAGCAGATTACCTTCTTGCACTTTAAGAATTTCAAGTACTTCATTTTTCTTCTTGTTGAACTTGTTGAAATAACATTTGGTTTTAAGTTGATTTACTTTTAGACCAGTATTCCTCTCCAATTCCCCAAATATTCTTTTAATGGTATTGGTTGACTCTGTAGTTGATTTGATACATATAATCAGATCATCTGCATAAAGTAAATGACTAAGCTGAGGCTGAAAGTCATAAATAGTTGAGAGTTCCTTTTTGAAACAAGCAATTTCCATTTGAAGAGAGAAAAATTCCATCGCAATTGCAAAAAGATAAGGGGAAAGAGGGTCCCCTTGTCAAATTCCACGATTACTACTTATGTGCCCTTTAGGAATGCCATTAATCAATATAGAGTAAGTAGGGGTATTGATGCACTCTTCAATGAGATTCGTAATTAAATTGGGGAATCCCATGCACTGCAACATATGAATGATAAATTTATGATTAATTTTGTCATATGCTTTGTGAAGATCCACTTTTAGACATAATTTATCCGCCCCTTGCTTGTTAAAATTTCTGACTAATTCATGCGCCCAAAGCGAATTTTCTGATATACTTCTGCCTTTAATAAACGCACTTTGGCATTCAGCAATGAGATCTGGCAAAATAAGCTTGATTCTGTTGCATATCACTTTAGAAAGAATCTTATACACCACATTACAGCATGCAATAGGCCTGTAATCTTCAATTCTCGAAGGATTTTCTTTCTTTGGTATGAGACAAATGAATGTGTGGTTTATTTCTTTTAGAATTTGACCAGTTTGAAAAGCTTCTTGAATTGCACTAACTACAAAAGATTTCAGGTACTCCCAATGCCTGCAGAAGAACAAGGAGCTCATCCCATCGGGTCCGAGGCTAGCATCCCTATGGATACTGTTCAAAGCACTCCAAACTTCTTCAGCAGTAACTGGACGCCTATTCAGGCCATTATATATATATATATATATATATATATATATATATATATATATATATATTTCGTCGATTTCCTTTCAAAACGTATTTTATAAATCGTTTTAAATTCGTTTTCGAAACGATTTCAACTTCATACTCAATTTCTAATCAAAATTGAATATTCCACATCATCGATATACAAATGATAATATTTTCAAAACGTTTTATTTTGAAATCACTCTTTTTCGATAATCATTATAAAAACGAATATAATCGATATAAATATCGTTCGCGTCAAAATGGCGCATATCTAATCAACACGGCTTTATATATTTCAATAACTTCGTTATTCTATTCAACAAATGAATAATTTCTTCAACACATGAATATTTTTTTTCAACACATGAAAATATTTTTTTATTCAACACATGAATTTATATTTATATTCAACACATGAATATTATATTTCTATTCAACACATGAATTTATATTTTTATTCAACACATGAATATTATATTTCTATTCAACACATGAATATATATTTCTATTCAACACATGAATATTTATTTCTATTCAACACATGAATATATATTTTATTCAACACATGAATATATATATTTTAATTCAACACATGAATATTATATTTCTATTCAACACATGAATATATATTTTATTCAACACATGAATATATATTTTAATTCAACACATGAATATTATATTTCTATTTTCCAAATTGGAATGAGGCCCAATCAATTACCATATAACATTTAATATATGGATTCCCTACAACACATGTATATAACCACAACGATAAATCGTCAACCATCATCCAGAGTGCACCACGCAACTGCATAAGCACTAAATATAAATAATTAACGCTTACACAGTCTGTCAACCCATCGATTGACATACAACTAAACAATCGGGATTAGTGTACGTCAAATATCATCCCAATACCCGTGTGGGGTTTCAAATCAACAAATACAGATTTTTATTTGTGCAGTTGGACGATGTGTAAAATTTATCGTCCCAATCAATATCAGTCAAATCAGTGTATATAAACAAATCGTCCGATTTGTTTATAAATATTTATTTTATATAAACGTTAAAAAAAATATTTTTAACTATAAAATATTTTCCACTATAAAATATTTCATTTCACATCACACAATCAAATTTCACAACACAGCAATCAAACAAACAAGTCATCCATGGTCTGTGGACGACGGGTGTTAGGTGCTGCTAAGCACCGTCTGCATCCTAGTATATATTTCAAACTAGAAATAGAAATAAAAGTGAGGAGCTCTCACCAAGAAGCTAAACCAAACGTCATGACTCTTCTTATGTAGAAAATCTCCGTCGCGGTTTCCACGAGATCTGTTTCGCGCTGTATATATTAAAAATCATATTTTTAACATCGCTTCACGCATAGAAAAGATTATATTTTTACATCGCTATATATATATATATATAGAAAAGATTATATTTTTACATCGCTATATATATAGAAAAGATTATATTTTTACATCGCTATATATAGAAAAGATTATATTTTTACATCGCTATATATATAGAAAAGATTATATTTTTACATCGCTATATTTATAAAAAAAGACTATATTTTTACATCGCTGTATATATAGAAAAGATAATATTTTTACATCGCCGTATATATATAGAAAAGATTATATTTTTACATCGCTATATATATATATAGAAAAGATTATATTTTTACATCACTATATATATATATATAGAAAAGATTATATTTTTACATCGCTATATATATAGAAAAGATTATATTTTTACATCGCTATATATATAGGAAAGATTATATTTTTACATCGCTATATATATATATAAAAGATTATATTTTTACATCGCTATATATATAGAAAAAATTATATTTTTATTACAAAGCTTCTTATATAAAAATCGAATATTTACCTTGCTTTCATACATATAAAAATCAAATTTTATTACAAAGTTATATATCTAAAAATCTAATTTTTATCACACTACTACATACATAAAAATTGTATTTTTATGGATTAGTTTTCTGTATAAAAATCTAATTTTTCCCAAGTAAAAATCCTAACTTTCATATGATAAAAAAAATCAGATCTTTATGTAATTAAAAATCAATGCTAATCACACAAGGAAGAAAATCAGATTTTTATTCATGTAAAACTGAAAATTAAATTAAATAAAAGGCTTACTTTTCGAGTTTCCAGAGTGGTGGAGGGAGGAGCTCGTTGTCGAAGGCTGAAGGAGGAGAAGGCGTCGGAGTTTGGAGCATAGGGGATGGGGTCTCGGTTCTTGCGCTCGCTGGGGGACTCGCGGGTGGTTTTGTGGGGTTTCAGGCGAGGTGTGCGAGGGGGTCCGGGGGGGGGGGGGGTGAGTATCTGGGCGCCGCCCATGTGGAGGAGGAGACGGGGTCCTCGGCGAGCAGCGGCGGATTGACGGCGGAGGGGGACGAAAGGAGGGCATCGACTAAAAGGGTAGGAGGCGCGACTTTTTTTTAGATTTGAAATGAAAAGTAACGGGGGGAGGGGTTAAGTATAAGGGATATTATATTATATATATATTTTTTAATTTATTATTTTCTCTATAAAAAAGTTGACGTTTCATATAAACTCTAAATGAGGCCCAACGACTGTGGCCCCTAGCTAATTACCCCCATTCCGAACATAATGGGATATGCCACGTAAGCCAATTCGACCGTTTCGATCCCTTTCCATTTAAATTAAAACATAAATCTATATATATTCAATTCAAACGCACATTTCAATTCACCGAGGCCACATACTGACTCTAAAAATTCCCAAAAAATATTTTCTAGTTTCGTATTGACGATATGGTCCTAACAAAACTAATTTCGTCAAATTCTGAGACCGTTTGAAAAAGGGCCATTTTCCAGTCGATTAAAATCAACTGAAACTGGTCTAATGCGTTTTCTTTCGCCACACTTACATATTAATTTGAAAAATTACGAATTTTGGAATCTAGCAATAAATTGACATCACGGATCCAAAAAAAGTGGTTTCGTCGAAAACCGAGGTCGTTTGCAAAATTCCCATTTTTAGGGGCCAGAATTCCATACCGACTATTCTGAATTTTCAACTGGACATATCTTTTTATTTCCGCTATGAAATTTCAATTTTTCGGATTCATTGGAAAGATATTCTCAATTAGATTCAAATATTTTTGGTTTCGCTAAAATCCGGTTTATTTTGAATCCTGTACATTCATTTGAAATTTGAAATCGAATTATCGAACTACCGCGTCATTTTCAATTCCTTTTATATTCAAAAAATAAATATTTATATTCTAACGACGATTCGAATAAATAAATACGTTCTAATTCCATTCAAAATAAATTTCTCGTCGTTATTATTTAAAATAATTCATTTTAAATATTCAAAATTCGCTAAAATTTCCAAAATAAAATTTTTAAATTGGCCCAGATTTCCGGGTTATTACAATCTCCCCCACTTAAAACTTTTCGTCCCCGAAAAGGAACGAAGCCGAAAGTTGTTTAACAAATCAACTCAACTTTCATTATTTTCTTTACGGCTTAAGTTCTTCAACTTTTCAGTTTCTAAGAACTTTTCAAATTTTTCAAAAATTTGACTAACACCCTAAATTTCCGAAAAATTTCGCCATAACCTCCCCTACACAGGGGAAAATAGCCTCCCATGGCCCTCATCAATCCAAAAAGAAAAAGAAACAGCCAAGCGGCTAGCAAATCGGCTCATAAAATCATCCAAAACCCAATAAATTAGTGAACATCTACCTATTTGTCGGGCAAACAATTTCATTCTTCTGCTCTAGCCTCCTTGCTATGACCTGTTCAATGTAAGTACATGTATAGGTATGCAAATGCGACAAATTTCCAATACAATTCACTATTTGGTTCAATTTGGCTAAATTGTTCAAAATTTAATTAATCAACCAATAATCAAACAACACAATCAGCAATCAATTAGTTGATTAATGTTTCAAATTCATAATTTTGACATATACAAAAAAAATTCACAATTTTGGTACCAAATCACAACAATTGATCCTATCCAATTTTGGTTCTCACACCAGTCTAATGGAAATATATAGATATCACACTTTCGAAACTCGAACACATACACTGATGATGAGGCCTCATCATCAGAATCATCTCCGGGAGACTAGAGTGTGATTCTATATCTACCTAATATATTAAAACTTCGAATACCCGTGGATCAGACGTATATGCAAAATCTTTATATATTGGATTGTCCAAATCCATATAAATAATCAAATACGCATAATTGATTTAGATTTTCTAAACAAAATTCGTTTTCAGTTTAAAATTATACTCTTCACACTCATTCTAGGATACTACTGATCCCATCTCTAACGAGTCATTCCCATTGGATTTTACTAATCCAATTTCTGATGAATTCTTTCGTTTGGTTCTAACATGTCTTGTTCTCCAAGCTCTGTAAACCAAAGCTCTGATACCAAATGTAGTAATCCGTAACTTCCCCGGTAAGGAAAGAGTGGATTCTTCGAGAACAACACACAAAAGAACGCAGACAGAAGAACATTTCATTGTATATTACAACAATTCCATTAGAATACAAGAACACACAGAGTATGAATAAATATTACACAGAAAATATCAGAGATTTAAATTACATTTAAATACATCGCAACGGAAAAACAACACAAAACACAACTGAAAGTAATACACGGATACAGAGCTTTCCGAGCATCGTTCCAGCTGTAAATCAGGATCCTGTGAATATAAATCTGCAAAACCAAAACTACTAGCTGCCCGTGTTGAAATAAGGGCACCCAGAGTTTAGGTTAAAACAATAAACTCCAGGTCAGTCATGTGAATGGTGTGAGAACTAAAGCAGTTATTTAATCTTAATTTTAAAGTTAGGTAAATCAAGGGACCACGCCGTATAACACGGAACGGGTTTCCTCCTAAGAATACCAGTGCATAAAACAACAGCACAATGCTAAATAAAGAACAATGAAGCTATTATAAGACCTAGGTACCATCACACAATGCACCACAAGCCGGAGGATAGGGTTTTACCTTATAATAGCCAAAGAATGCTTGATACGCTAAATTTCATCTTTTATTACTATAAGTGTATAGTGTCAAAACAATTTCAATCATAAGTATCAATCATAGACGGCATAAGTGCCCCATCCCACTATGTCGCCATACTAGGCTCTACAATCAAAACCGCAAAGTCACGTATTTTGAATTTGGATTTCCATCTGTGAACCGAGGCAAGCGATCGTCCTCACCGCTTCGAGACTGAGACGACCCCAAACCCCGTACTGACGGTGGCAAGGGTAATCTTTGGAATACAACACATAAACAGATAACAGCAGAGCAGAATTAAATAAATACAACAGATAATGAACAAATAATACACTGGATAAACATAAACATCAGAGTTACATAGTATACAGGATCATACTTAGCACAAATACAGTTCAGCTATACATATATGTCTACAGCGGAAAAACAAACATAATGTACAATAGGAGCTGAACAGCATAAAAAGAGATAAATGATAGAATCCATCTTCAGCTCCAGCTATCCAGAGAAAGCCAGCTTAAACCTGAATACAAGGCTGCCCGTGCAGAAAAAGGGGCACCCGAGTTTGAAAGTGAAACAAACTACGAGTCAGTCATGGGACTGGTATGAGAAATCTACTCAACACATTTAAAATAGGGATACTCACAGGACCACGCCACTTTCGTGGAACGGGTTTACTCCATCGGATTGCCATTGCTTTAAAACAGATAATTCTTTTAAACATCGCAATGCTTTTTATAAAAATGAAGCCATTATAAGACTCAGTTCCCATCACACAATGCAAGGCAAACCGGAGGATAGAGTTTTTACCTTATAATGGCCAAAATATGCTTGATAGGAATAAAACAAAAGCATTTGGTATTATTGCTAGTGTTTATAAGTTTAGAAAACAATTTCGAATCATAACTATCAATCATAGACGGCATTAATGCCCCATACCACTATGTCGCCATATATAGGTATACAATCAAAACCGCACAGTCACGTATTTGGAAATTGGATTTCCGTCATGAACCAAGGCAAAAGATAGTCCTTACCGACTTCTAGACTGTCTAGCCCGAGTCTCAGGGCAAGTACTCAGTCCAACCCTTGGATCGTCAGGGCCGGTCCACCGATGTGGATTAAAATTCCTGAACACTACATTTTCCCGCCCTATGGGGCGTAAATGAGCCAACGAATGACTCCATCGGACCCGGATCGTCCGATCTAACCGAGGCGCCTCGCAACAGTAACAACCACATAAGTCAAACTCGTCAGAGCATGTAAAACCACTGACGCCACTTCTAGCTAGAAAGAAACGCATGTCCTCCCTGAGGTCCTCTCCCGTTTCTGGTTCATACCGGGGTGTGAGGCTCGCGAATTCACGTTATACACAAAGCTACGCCACACAGGCGGTGCTTTGATCATCACCACAAGACTTTGCTTTTCAACAGAAGCCTTGATCACTGCATCTTAGCATGTCACATAGGCAATTCACGCCATGCAACTGATGGCTATCAATCACACAGAATAAATTCCAATGTCAGACACACAATCCATTTGCAAGTCCGTTCTGGGTCTGAACGAAACCAGAGGCACTAAATACCTCGCATATCCATCGATCCCCATGTACGCCTGGACGATCACCACTCATTATCCATATTTCGGGATGCCTCCCAATCAGGACATCAGTTACCATCCAAACGAGGTGAAGATCGGTCTTCAACCCCCGTCTTCATCTTCGACTTCTTATCGTCGATTCAGTTATTCAGAATGGGATAAACCCGGTCTTTCTGAGCAACTCGCGTATATAATAAACAAGTGCAACACAAACATACATACGCATCATTTCAATTCATTAGTCACTAACCGTCAATCAGTAAGTGAACGATTTCCCAAATATTAACCCCGAAGGCCGAAACCAACATCAGATCAACATCCAGGAAACCATTCGACTTAGCCAACCTTCAGTTAGTTTCTAAATTTCACATTCATATCGTTTATACTATTTTATAACGATTTATCGCTATTTTTATTTATTTTAAAATAGCCAATTTATTCAGAACGACGCTTCGGGCCATAACGTGGCCGTGGCGCTGTTTTTATTCAGATTTTATTTACACATATCTGAAAATCTAACCGTTGGATCTTCACAAAATTTACATCATTAGAAAGATCTTTTCAAAACGAATCCAACGGTTCCAGTTTCGGAAAAATCCGACGGTCGGATCTCCTGGTATAATCGTTTGAAGTTTCGATTTCAAGATACGAACTGCAGCGTCGTTATTCGATTAAATATAATTATATATATATATAAATATAATCGATTCTGGCGCTGTTTTTCTTCAGATTTGAATTAAACATTCCAGACAATCCAACCGTTGGATTTTTACAAAGTTGGTGCCGTTGGAAAGATATTTCCAAAGCGAACCCAACGGTTGCGGTTTCGGGAAAATCCGATGGTCGGATCTCCCGCACTAAACGTTTGAAATCACGGTTTCAAAATACGAACTACAGCTTTGTTATTCGATATATTTCAATTCTATTTATATATATATATATATATATATATATATCGATTCTTCGATTTCAAAACTATATGATTTTCATACATTTGATAAAAATGATATTTTTATCTATCTGTCTTCTATTTCAACACTTCACTATTTTTAACAATTCGTGTATATAATAAAAATGTGATTTTTAATGTAAAACAATTTATTTCAAAACACGACTATTTTATATAGTTCATATAGATGATAAAAATATGATTTTTATTATAAAACAATTTATTTCAAAATACGAATACCATTCAACACATGAATTTCAATTCAACGAATGAATTTCGATTCAACACATGAAGGTTTTCTATAGTTTGTATATATAGATAAAAAGGTGATTTTTATATTTAAAACACGAATACCATTCAATACATGAATTTTAATTCAACGAATGAATTTCGATTCAACACATGAAGGTTTTCTATAGTTTGTATATATAGATAAAAAGGTGATTTTTATATTTAAAACAAGAATACCATTCAACACATGAATTTCAATTCAACGAATGAATTTCGATTCAACACATGAAGGTTTTCTATAGTTTGTATATATAGATAAAAAGGTGATTTTTATATTTAAAACACGAATACCATTCAACACATGAATTTCAATTCAACGAATGAATTTCTATTCAACACATGAAGGTTTTCTATTCAACAGACGAATATAGTTTCAATACAGGAAAATAATTATAACACATGAATATTATTCAAAATTTCGGCAGCATAATGGCAGGGTAGTTAAAACCGGGACCGTCCCTAGTACGGCTCCTCGCTCTACCTTAAAGCCTCGCAGCTTTTGACAATGGGGAATCATGCATCTAGTTCGCACGCAGGCGACATGTATATTTTTCTCATTTCCACAAACTAATCCTATGTGGTTTCAACCAAATATTTCTCAACCACAAACGGGTATTTTTCAACCACAATCAATCAATTTCAACCACAAACAATTCTAATCAACCATTCGTAATCAACCAATTTCCATACCAATCACAACCAATAAATATCGTCCATGGTTTGTGGACGAGAGGCGTATATATATATATATATATATATATAAACATTTCACTTCTATTTCAACACATATATAATTTTTACAATGCATATACAACTTATACATCGAATGTACAACTTATACAACGCTTATACATGAGGTGTACAACGCTTATATAACTCATACATCGACTATATAATTTATACATCGTCGTTTTCCATATCTTTTATAAATTAGAAATTTCACATTGGGTTCCACTCCTCCAAAAATTGTAGAAGGCTCAGAAAAATATTCGGTCTCTTCTAGAATATAGAAGACGTCCACACGAGTCCACTGTCTCTTGTTTCACTGAATTTCGACAAATAGCAAAAAGATATGATTTTTATTCGATAATCTAAAATAGCAACACTTTTAAATGTTATAAACTATTCAAATTGTTCACTACCGTTACCTTGCCAAATCGTTCAAATCTAGGTCTTCATTTAACTTCAAATCCGTAGATCGAGGTTCAGATCAGGTTATACGACGTCGAAGGCCTAGGAGCAGGCTACCTACGCCTGGTGGTGGCGTTGGATTCGAACCACCCTGGAGAGAGAAAACGAGGTCGACGCGACGTGACTTCAAGGGGCTCGATCTCCCTAATGGCTGAATGGTGGAGGGCGCCACCTATATGGATTTGGAGCTGGAATAGGGCTCTTCAAAATCCCCAACAGGAGGAGGGGCTAATTTTGCCTGGTTTGGTCGGAAAATGCTCGGGAAGAGGGGAACGGGTTTCCGCCGTCGAGCTGTGTAGCGGGGAGAGAGAAAAGAGAGAGAGAGAGATGAGATGGCCCAATGAATTTTTTTATTAATTTATATATATTTTTAAATTTTGAAAATACCCTCTTTCTCACACGAACCCCAATCCAAACCCAACGACTGTCGTCCCTAGCATTTTACCCCCATTCCGAACACAATGGGATATGTTTCATAGGCCCATTCGACTGTTTCATTCAGTTTTCATTCAAATTAAAATATAAAACATTCAATATTTGATTTGAACATACATTTCAATTTGCCAGGGCCACAAACTGATTCGAAAAATTCCAGAAAAATAAATCCAGCTATGTTTTGACGATACGGTCCCAACAAAACTAGTTTCGTTGAATTCTGAGGCCGTTTGAAAAATGGCCCATTTCTGGTCGATCCAATTTAACTATAATTGACCAAACACATTTTCCTTTGCCGCGCTCACATATTGACTTCAAAAATTATGAAATTTGAAACCTGGTAATAGTTTAACATCCCGGATCCAACAAAAGTGGTTTCGTCGAATTCCTAGGTCGTTTGCAAAATGGCCATTTTCACGGGCTATATATAAATTCCATAGCGACCTTTCTGAAAATTCATTTGGCCATAACTTTTGCTTTCCTCTATGAAACTACGATTTTTCAGATTCGTTAGAAAGGTATTCACTAACAGATTTAAATATTTTTGGTTTCACTCAAATCCGTTTTGTTTTGCACCCGGTAAAGTCAGTCGAAGTTTGAATTCAAATTTTGAAACTACCGCGCCATTTCAGGCCTTGTTTATAATTCAAAGTAATTATATTTATTTTCAACTTCGATTCAAACTTACTTTTCATAGTTATTATTTAAAATATTTATTTAAAATATTTAAAATCCACTAAAATAGCCAATTTAAAAATTTTAAATTGGTTCAGATTTTCCGGGTCGTTACAATCTCCCCCACTTAAAACTTTTCGTCCCCGAAAAGGAACAAAGTCGAAAGTGGTTTGATTAATCAACTCTACGTTCGATCTGGCTTCCATTCTCCAACTTTTTAGTTTCTGAGAATTTTCAAATTCTTCAAAAATTTGGCTAACACCTGGAATTTTCGAAAAATTTCGCCATAACCTCCTTTGTTCGGGGAGGGGTTTGGAAATTTATTGGGCCATATTAGGTACCCAATAAATCCTAATAAGCATACACATATTTGTGGTGATATAATCTGGTGTTTACAGGGGAGCTTGTATAGATAATAACTCCAGAAAATAAATTCTCATCACCCTGTCAAAGCCTGAGGGAGTGTGTATTTTAATCGCTCCAGAGGATAAATCCTCGTCACCTCGTCCCGTGTGGGAAACAAATAGTCCATGTGCCATATCTAATGACTAGAGAGACGTGATTATTGTCAACTCCAGACCCGTGTGGGGTTTTTTATTAATCTGGCAATTTTATCGTTACAATTTTATATGTCCATATCAGTCATCAGTTCAACCTGTAAAATATAGTCATCGCCATACCAGCCTCTCGCTCGTATGGTAAATCTTTCACCTCGTCACACAAGCTCCAAATGCTTATGTGGTATATGATGAAGTATGTCTATCTTCAAGAAGTATGCCATGTAATGTAGTTCAAAATTAATTGTTACTATCCTATGGCGACGTTTATTATTACACACAGAATAACCAGCACTCCGCATCCAATGGCATTCACAGGAGTTGATATAATAATATTTCGCATCCAACTCATTAAGGTTTACCTATTTGTCGGGCACGTAAATAAAATCTTTACTCAACAGCTATCCATTTTCCTGTTCAAACATATATAATGCGCATGTATATATTTCTATCTATTTTCTAATCAGTTAAATGTGTGATTTATCAAATAAATCCTACCATTCATTCTGTTATTAATTAAATTAACTATCGTTTCAATAATTTAATTTATCCAATTTACTATCACACAATGCAAACAACAAGCAATTTGTTTTTAACTTTTCAAAAAAATATACTAATCAATTTCTGTACTCTTTTAAAATCATTCAGGCTATAGAATTAAAAGTGCACATCCATGGAAAGAAAATAACAACAGAGTAGAGAATTGATCGGTAATGCAAAGTAAGGTAAATGTACCTTGCACCGGAGTCAATCAGAGATATCCACTCGGCATCTAGGATAGGCTTTCTGAATGCTCTCCTCAGTTTCTCAAGTACAATCTCGTGGATCTCCACCCCATTGCACTTTGACTAAGTGAACCTTCTTGTTCCTCAGCTCTTTGGTTTCTTTGCCGATGATCTTTAGCGGCTCTTTTCTCACAGCCAATTCTGGAGTAATTTCAATATCCTGTTGAGCTGCTTCTTCCACGATCAAGTCTGGATCATGAACGTGCTTTCGAAGTTGAGATATGTGAAATACATCATGAACTTCAGGCAACCAATCAGGCCATTTAACCCTATAAGCGAGAGTCCCGATCCGTTCAAGAATAGGAAACGGACCAATGAATTTGGGCGCCAATTTCCCTGTTTTACCGAACCGGATAACTCCTCTCATCGGCGATACTTTCAGATATACATAGTCGCCAACAGCAAATGATATATCTCTTCTTCTCTTGTCGGCGTAGCTCTTCTGTTGGCTTTGAGCGGCGAGTAATCGTTTCTTAATAAAATCGACTTTGTCGGCAGCTTCTCGGATCATATCAGGCCCTAACACAAGTCTATTACCGGGTTCGACCCAACAAGCAGGAGATCGGCATGGTCTACCATACAATGCTTCGAATGGTGACATTGTCAGGCTCGCCTGGTAGCTGTTGTTATATGAGAATTCAGCCAAATGCAGATGGTCTTCCCATGATCCACCGAAATCTAGAACACAAGCCTGCAATAGATCTTCTAGTATACGATTCACCCTCTCAGTTTGACCATCTGTCTGAGGATGATAGGCGGTGCTCAAGTTCATCTTTGTTCCTAGTTCTACTTGAAATGCGTCCCAGAATTTGCTAGTGAATATTGGATCTCTATCACTAACTATACTGACCGGCACTCCGTGTAGTCTAACAATTTCCTTGAAGTATATATGCGCCAGACTCTGAGCAGTTCTGTTTGATCTGACAGGTATGAAATGGGCGGTCTTCGTGAAGCGATCTACGATCACCCAAATACTGTCATTCCCTTTTCTAGTTCTGGGCAAACCATCTATGAAGTCCATGGAAATATGTTCCCACTTCCAACCTGGAACGTCCAGCGGTTGCAACAATCCAACCAGTTTCTGTTGGTCGCTTTTGACTAGCTGGCAAGTAGGGCATCGGCTAACATATATTGAAACGTCTCTTTTCATAGCCTTCCACCAGAATGTTCGCTTGAGATCGTTGTACATTTTGGCCACACCGGGATGGATACTCAGCTTGGATTTGTGACACTCGTCTAACACTTCCCTTTTTAACTCTGGGATGTCGGGAACACAGATCCTTCCTTTCAATCTCAGGGTCCCGTCGTTATCTATTTGAAAACACGAGGGTTCGCCTTTCTGAATCCTTTTGATCATATCCTTAATAAAGTTATCATCCTTCTGAAGAATAGATATTTTGTCAATCAGGGAAGTCGTAATAACAAAGCTGGCGATCATTACATTCTTTCGACTCAACGCATCGGCCACGACATTGGCTTTCCCTGGAGTGTATAGAATCTCAAAATCATATGCTGCAAGGAACTCTAGCCAACGTTGCTGCCTCAGATTCAGGTCCTTCTGGGTGAACAGATACTTCAATGACTGATGGTCTATATACAGTTCGAATTTCTCACCCAGAAGATAGTGTCTCCAGATTTTCAAGGAGAATACGATAGCCAACAACTCAAGATCATGAGTTACGTAGTTCTTCTCGTGTGGTTTCAACTGACGGCTAGCATACGCAATCACTTGACCTCTTTGCATTAACACTGCGCCAAGGCCTTCTCTAGAAGTGTCTGTCCAGACTTTCAAGTCCTCATTGCCATCTATTATTGTTAACACAGGAGCCGTTGTCAGTTTTAATTTCAGCTCCTGGAAAGCTTCCTCACATACCGGAGTCCAATTGAATCTCGAATGTTTCTTAGTCAGTTTTGTTAAGGAACTTGATGTCTTCACGAAATCCTTAATGAATTTCCGGTAATAACTGGCTAACCCGAGAAAACTTCTAACTTATGTTGGCGTACGAGGCTGTTTCCAATTCTGAATAGCAGTGATCTTACTGGGATCCACTGAAATTCCTTGCTTTCACACTACATGGCCAAGAAATTTGACTTCTTCTTGCCAGAATATACATTTGGAAAACTTTGCTTTTAATACATTCCTTCTGAGGATTTCCAGAACCTGTTCCAAATGTTTTTCATGTTCGGCCTTTCATTTAGAGAAGATTAGAATATCGTCAATAAAAACCAGAACAAATTTATTCAAAACCTCTCTGAACACTCTATTCATCAAATCGACGAAGTAAGCTGGAGCGTTACATAAGCCAAACGGCATTACTAACCACTCGTAGAATAAGTCTGGACCTCTGAATGCTGTCATAGGAACACACTCTTCGGCAATACGAAGTTGATGGAAGCCCGTAGCTAGGTCCATCCTTGAGAATACTTGTGCTCCATTCAGACAATCCAATAAATCATCGATTCGCGGCAATGGATATTTATTCTTTATTGTCTGCTTGTTCAAATCACGATAATCCACACATAGCTGTAGAGTACCGTCAGATTTTGGGACAAACACCACTGCTGCACCCCAATCAGAGAAACTAGGTCTGATCAGACCCTTCCATACTAGCTGTCGAGTTTGATTGTCTAATTCCTCTTTCTCTTTCAAGGACATTCTTCGAATAGCGTGAACTACCGGCCTTGCGTTCGGAATTAAAGCAATTTTGAAATCAATTTCTCTTTGTGGAGGTAAGCGAACAACTTTTTCGAACACATCCGCATAGTTCTTGACGACAGGAATATCTTTCACCAGGTCGGGAATATTCTCTGTGACTTCAGGGATATTTTCTATTTGAGCAGGAGAAACATCCAAAGCTGCACAGAAGTCTTTTCTATTTGAATTCTGTCCTTCACAGGGAATGGTTATATAATCACCTGATTTTATCCTTGCCTTAACGACTCTGTCGGCGCATCTAACCTCAGCTTCATATTTGGTCAACCAGTCTAACCCCAAGATAAGATCAAATTCTGTACAATTCATGACGACTGCGATGGTAGGGAACCGATAACGAGAAAAAGAAACCGGCACTCCACAAACCCAACTGAGATCATTGGAACCCCCAACCGGATTCTGGACAGTCATTGGTTCCTTGAGCTTCTTCAAATTCAAATCCAGCTTCTTAACTGCATTCTTTGCAACAAAGCTTCGCGACGCGGCGGTGTCTAACTGTACTTTAACAGGAATGTCTTTTACAGTAAGCGTGCCTTCTAAAATATCTGGCCTTTCCTGAGCAGACGAAGATGCAGGCACTTCTGCCACTTCATTTACATGTACTGCTTCAGATTTCTTTGAGGGTGGGCACTCCCGTGCAATATGGCCTGCTTGGTGGCACTTATGGCATTTCCTTTCATCATGAGACTTCTTTTTCTTCTTGGCAGGTTTGCAATTCCTGGTCAAATGCCCTTGTTTCTTGCAGTTAGAGCACGTGGCCGTCGTTATGTGTTCTTTATCAGATTTAGCCCTTTTTCTTTTGGCACTGGGCTTCTTACTGACCTCATACACCGTACTGGCCTCAGGATTATCTGTTTCAGGCTCACCTTTGTTACTCGAACTGACTTCCTCTTCGTCCCGCAACATACCTTTCTTATGGAGATCTTCATATTGATAAGCCATATAAATCATTTCTGAAAAAGGGAGCTTCACATTCCTCATCACACTATTCTGATATCTCCTTTGCAGGCCATGAATAAATCTCAGATTCTTCCTCTTTGGATCTTGAATCAGATGAGGAGCAAAGTGAGAAAGTTCGTTGAATTTCTTATGATATTCTGGAATGGTCATATCTCCTTGTATCAGATAAGAGAATTCATCACATAATCGCTCCGTCACTTCGGGAGTGTAAATCTTTCTAGGAAAATCTCTTTGAACCTATCCCAGGTGATATCACCTTCTGGATTATCCTTGATAATTGTTTCCCACCAGATTAAAGCTTCTTCTTTGAGCACCCAAGATGCTACTAATATTTTCTGATCATCTCTCAACTGGATACGCTTAAAAATTCTTTCAACAGAACTCATCCAAGCTTGAGTCTGAATTATAGATTCATTGCCCGAGAACTGTGCTCCGTTTAGATTTCGATATCTCTTTAATAGAGCCTCTAGATCGGGTTCTGCATTTCTTCTGTTTCTGACACTCATTTTCAAGTACTTCTGCAAATAGCAGATCAAGTGTCAGGTCACAGAAAAGGTATTTCAAAACATAGAAACATATACTTCAAATGTAAATGTGTTCATTGGGTGTATTTCATTCTGCTTTACTCATACTAGGATATTACTGATCCTATCTGTATTGAGTTACCCATCCTAGAACACTACTGGTTCTATTTCTGACGAGTTCGTTAATATGTTATATTCCAGCACTAAGCTTAACCAAAGCTCTGATACCAAATGAGACGACCCCAAACCCCGTACTGACGGTGGCAAGGGTAATCTTTGGAATATAACACATAAACAGATAACAGCAGAGCAGAATTAAATAAATACACCAGATAATGAACATATAATACACTAGATAAACATAAACATCAGAGTTACACAGTATACAGGATCATACTTAGCACAAATACATTTCAGCTATACATATATGTCTACAGCGGAAAAACAAACATAATGTACAATAGGAGCTGAACAGCATAAAAAGAGATAAATGATAGAATCCATCTTCAGCTCCAGCTATCCAGAGAAAGCCAGCTAAAACCTGAATACAAGGCTGCCCGTGTAGAAAAAGGGGCACCCGAGTTTGAAAGTGAAACAAACTACGAGTCAGTCATGGGACTGGTATGAGAAATCTACTCAACACATTTAAAATAGGGCTAATCACAGGACCACGCCACTTTCGTGGAAACGGGTTTACTCCAACGGATTGCCAGTGCTTTAAAACAGATAATTCTTTTAAACATCGCAATGCTTTTTATAAAAATGAAGCCATTATAAGAATCAGTTCCCATCACACAATGCAACGCAAACCGGAGGATAGAGTTTTTACCTTATAATGGCCA
The DNA here is from genome assembly GCA_030737875.1 of Allium sativum. Classification (NCBI taxonomy): domain Eukaryota; kingdom Viridiplantae; phylum Streptophyta; class Magnoliopsida; order Asparagales; family Amaryllidaceae; genus Allium; species Allium sativum. The sequence goes on from CM060920.1 coordinate 122,653,452, forward strand.
AAATATGCTTGATACGAATAAAACAAAAGCATTTGGTATTATTGCTAGTGTTTATAAGTTTTTAAAACAATTTCGAATCATAACTATCAATCATAGACGGCATTAATGCCCCATACCACTATGTCGCCATATATAGGTATACATTCAAAACCGCACAGTCACGTATTTGGAAATTGGATTTCCGTCATGAACCAAGGCAAAAGATAGTCCTTACCGACTTCGAGACTGTCTGGACCGGGTCTCAGGGCAAGTACTCAGTCAAACCCTTGGATCGTCAGGGCCGGTCCACCGATGTGGATTAAAATTCCTGAACACTATGTTTCCCCGCCCTATGGGGCGTAAATGAGCCAACGAATGACTCCATCGGACCCGGATCGTCCGATCTAACCGAGGCGCCTCGCAACAGTAACAATGACATAAGTCAAACTCGTCAGGGCGTGTAAAACCACTGACGCCACTTCTAGCTAGAAAGAAACGCATGTCCTCCCTGAGGTCCTCTCCCGTTTCTGGTTCATACCGGGGTGTGAGGCTCGTGAATTCACGTTATACACAAAGCTACGCCACACAGGCGGTGCTTTGATCATCACCACAAGATTTGCTTTTCAACAGAAGCCTTGATCACTGCATCTTAGCATGTCACACAGGCAATTCACGCCATGCAACTGATGGCTATCAATCACACATAATAAATTCCAATGTCAGACACACAATCCATTTGCAAGTCCGTTCTGGGTCTGAACGAAACCGGAGGCACTAAATACCTCGCATATCCATCGATCCCCACGTACGCCTGGACGATCACCACTCGTTATCCATATTTCGGGATGCCTCCCAATCAGGACATCAGTTACCATCCAAACGAGGTGAAGATCGGTCTTCAACCCCGTCTTCGACTTCTTATCGTCGATTCAGTCATTCAGAATGGGATAAACCCGGTCTTTCTGAGCAACTCGCGTATATAATAAACAAGTGCAACACAAACATACATATGCATCATTTCAATTCATTAGTCACTAACCGTCAATCAGTAAGAGAACGATTTCCCAAATATTAACCCCGAAGGCCGAAACCAACATCAGATCAACATCCAGGAAACCATTCGACTTAGCTAACCTTCAGTTAGTTTCTAAATTTCACATTCATATCATTTATAATATTTTATAACGAATTATCGCTATATTTATTTATTTTAAAATAGCCAATTTATTACGAACGATGCTTCGGGCCATAACGTGGCCGTGGCGCTGTTTTTCTTCAGATTTGATTTACACATATCTGAAAATCTAACCGTTGGATCTTCACAAAATTTACATCATTAGAAAGATCTTTTCAAAACGAATCCAACGGTTCCAGTTTCGGAAAAATCCGACGGTCGGATCTCCCGGTATAATCGTTTGAAGTTTCGATTTCAAAATATGAACTGCAGCGTCGTTATTCGATTAAATATAATTATATTTACATATATATATATATATATATATATATAATCGATTCTGGCACTGTTTTTCTTCAGATTTGAATTAAACATTCCTGACAATCCAACCGTTGGATTTTTACAAAGTTGGTGCCGTTGGAAAGATATTTCCAAAGCGAACCCAACGGTTGCGATTTCGGGAAAATCCGATGGTCGGATCTCCCGCACTAAACGTTTGAAATCACGGTTTCAAAATACGAACTGCAGCTTCGTTATTCGATATATTTCAATTCTATTTATATATATATATATATCGATTCTTCGATTTCAAAACTATATGATTTTCATATATTTGATAAAAATGATATTTTTATCTAACTGTCTTCTATTTCAACACTTCACTATTTTTAACAATTCGTGTATATAATAAAAATGTGATTTTTAATGTAAAACAATTTATTTCAAAACACGACTATTTTATATAGTTCATATACATGATAAAAATAGGATTTTTATTTTAAAACAATTAATTTCAAAATACGAATACCATTCAACACATGAATTTCAATTCAACGAATGAATTTCGATTCAACACATGAAGGTTTTCTATAGTTTGTATATATAGATAAAAAGGTGATTTTTATATTTAAAACATGAATACCATTCAACACATGAATTTCAATTCAACGAATGAATTTTGATTCAACACATGAAGGTTTTCTATAGTTTGTATATATAGATAAAAAGGTGATTTTTATATTTAAAACATGAATACCATTCAACACATGAATTTCAATTCAACGAATGAATTTCGATTCAACACATGAAGGATTTCTATAGTTTGTATATATAGATAAAAAGGTGATTTTTATATTTAAAACACGAATACCATTCAACACATGAATTTCAATTCAACGAATGAATTTCTATTCGACACATGAAGGTTTTCTATTCAATAGACGAATATAGTTTCAATACAGGAAAATAATTCTAACACATGAATATTATTCAAAATTTCGGCAGCATAACGGCAGGGTAGTTAAAACTGGAACCGTCGCTAGTACGGCTCCTCGCACTACCTTAAAGCCTCGCAGCTTTTGACAACGGGGAATCATGCATCTAGTTCGCACGCAGGCGGCATTTATATTTTTCTCATTTCCACAAACTAATCCTATGTGGTTTCAACCAAATATTTCTCAACCACAAACGGGTATTTTTCAACCACAATCAATCAATTTCAACCACAAACAAATCTAATCAACCATTCGTAATCAACCAATTTTCATACCAATCACAACCAATAAATATCGTCCATGGTTTGTGGACGAGGGGCGTATATATGTATATATATATATTTATTTATTTATATATAAACATTTCACTTCTATTTCAACACATATATAAATTTTACAATGCATATACAACTTATACATCGAAAGTCCAACTTATACAATGCTTATACATGAGGTGTACAATGCTTATATAACTCATACATCGACTATATAATTTATACATCGTCGTTTTCCATATCGTTTATAAATTAGAAATCTCACATTGGGTTCCACTCCTCCAAAAATTGTAGAAGGCTCAGAAAAATATTCGGTCTCTTCTAGAATATAGAAGACGTCCACACGAGTCCACTGTCTCTTGTTTCACTGAATTTCGACAACATAGCAAAAAGATATGATTTTTATTTGATAATCTAAAATAGCAACACTTTTAAATGTTATAAACTATTCAAATTGTTCACTACCGTTACCTTGCCAAATTGTTCAAATCTAGGTCTTCATTTAACTTCAAATCCGTAGATCGAGGTTCAGATCAGGTTATACGACGTCGAAGGCCTAGGAGCAGGCTACCCACGCCTGGTGGTAGCGTTGGGTTCGAACCACCCTGGAGAGAGAAAACGAGGCCGACGCGACGTGACTTCAAGGGGCTCGATCTCCCTAATGGCTGAATGGTGGAGGGCGCCACCTATATGGATTTGGAGCTGGAAGAGGGCTCTTCAAAATCCCCAACAGGAGGAGGGGCTAATTTTTCCTGGTTTGGTCGGAAAATGCTCGGGAAGAGGGGAACGGGTTTCCGCCGTCGAGCTGTGTAGCGGGGAGAGAGAGAAAAGAGAGAGAGATGAGATGGCCAAATGAATTTTTTTATCAATTTATATATATTTTTAAATTTTGAAAATACCCTCTTTCTCACACGAACCCCAATCCAAACCCAACGACTGTCGTCCCTAGCATTTTACCCCCATTCCGAACACAATGGGATATGTTTCGTAGGCCCATTCGACTGTTTCAGTCAGTTTTCATTCAGATTAAAATATAAAACATTCAATATTTGATTTGAACGTACATTTCAATTTGCCAGGGCCACAAACTGATTCGAAAAATTCTAGAAAAATAAATCTAGCTATGTTTTGATGATACGGTCCCAACAAAACTAGTTTCGTTGAATTCTGGGGCCGTTTGAAAAGTGGCCCATTTCTTGTCGATCCAATTTAACTGTAATTGACCAAAACACATTTTCCTTTGTCGCGCTCACATATTGACTTCAAAAATTATGAAATTTGAAACCTAGCAATAGTTTAACATCCCGGAACCAACAAAAGTGGTTTCGTCGAATTCCGAGGTCGTTTGCAAAATGGCCATTTTCACGGGCTATATATAAATTCCGTAGCGACCTTTCTGAAAATCCATTTGGCCATAACTTTTGCTTTCCGCTATGAAACTTCGATTTTTCTGATTCGTTAGAAAGGTATTCACTAACAGATTTAAATATTTTTATTTTCACTCAAATCCGTTTTGTTTTGCACCCGGTACAGTCAGTCGAAGTTTGAATTCAAATTTTGAAACTACCGCGCCATTTCAGGCCTTGTTTATAATTCAAAGTAATTATATTTATTTTCAACTTTGATTCAAACTTACTTTTCATCGTTATTATTTAAAATATTTATTTTAAATATTTAAAATCCACTAAAATAGCCAATTTAAATTTTTTAAATTGGTTCAGATTTTCCGGATCGTTACAGAGACTATCTAGCCCGAGCCTCAGGACCCAGACTCAGGTGGGCCCTTGGAGCAATAGGGCCGGTCCACTCGATGTGGATTAAACTTAAACCCTGGACAATACGTTTCCCCGTCCTATGGGGCGTAAATAAGCCAACGAATGACTCCATCGGCTCCACACAGTCACCGATATATCCGAGGCGCCTCGCAACAGCAACAACCACATAAGTCAAACTCGTCAGGGCGTGTCAAACCACTGGCGCCACTTCTAGCTAGAAGGAAACGCATGGCCTCCCTGGAGTCCTCTCCCATTTCTAGTTCACAACCAGGGTGTGAGGCTCGCGAATTAACGCTACACAAAGCTGTGCCACACAGGCTGTGCTTTGATCATCAACCACAAGACTCTGCTTTTCAACAGAAGCCTTGATCATTTGCATCTTAGCATGCCACACAGGCAAACCACTCCATGCAACCGATATCCATCAATCACACAGAATGATATCCAATGTCAGACACACAGTCCATTTACAAGTCCGTCCTGGGTCTGAACGAAACTGGAGGCACCTTGTACCTCACATATCCATCGATCTCCAAGTACGTCTGGACGATCACCAACTAATTCCCTCCTCTTGGGTGTACGACCCAATCAAGATCATCAGTAATTATCCAAACGACGTGAAAACCTCCGGTCTTCAACCACCGTCTTCATCTTCGACTCATCGTCGAATCAGTTATTCAGAATGGGATAAACCCGGTCTTTCTGAATAACTCGCGTATATAATAAACAAGTGTTACACCAACACAACATACACCTCATTCCAATTCATCAGTCACTAACCGTAAATTAGCAAGAGAATAATTCCCCAAACATTAACCCCGAAGGCCGAAACCAACATCAGATCAATATCCAGGAAACCATTCTTCTTAGCTAACCTACAGTTAGTTTCTAAATTTCACATTCTTAAGGAAAGGTTCCCATTAATTTTATCAAAGACAAATTCTTTAAATTTATTCTTTAATCTTCTTTTGAATATCAATTCAAACTAGTCGGGATTAGCGAACCACACCGAAGTAATCATTTATTTTATTTCCCAATCCCAACCTATTTATCCCATGAAGTAAAACTGGTCATACTTCATATCTAACACCACGGTGTTATCGGTAAATTCAATTACAATTTCACGTTCAAATCTAATTAAAGATTTAACTATCGCCCGGAGCTAAACTGGTGATACTCCATTCTCGATCTTTTCAATCTAATTAAAGATTCATTAAAACTCCACTTGGTTTTAATCTTCCTGTCTTTAACTGGGTTAAAGAATCAATGTCGTTTAAAACACGGTTCACGACAAACCCAAAATCACAACCCATTTTATCAGACTTTAACCGTAAAATAGTAAGTGAGCAATTCCATAAGTATTAACCCCGAAGGCCGAAACCCACATCAGATCAATACCCCAGAAACCATTCAACTTAACTAATCTCCAGTTAGTTTCTGATTTTCTTAACTCCGTTGGGTCTAAGAACAGTATTATTGAAGATACCGTTCATGACAACCCAAAATCACATTCCATTAATTATCGGGTTAAAGAACAAGTGTTATTTAAAACACCGTTCACGATAAACCCAAAAATCAATTTCAATTCCAATTAAATACCAATTAACTGGACAATTTCACTAAATCTTTATTAAAAGATTTATTCTTTTCTAAACTGGGTTCAAGAACAGTGTTATTTAAGACACCATTCACGACGAACCCAAAATCCCATTTGATATTAAATACAAGGCTCTGAATAGAAAATATATCGGCTTATATTCAATATCAAATTCTACGACCAACAAATATCGTATTGGAAATAACGATATAAATATATCTTTCAAATTTCCATAACGATATCTGTATAATCATGAAATCCAACGTCGAAATATTACAAAGACAATTTTGATTCAAATCCATTCCAATTCAATTATTGGAAATTCTGGTTACCTTTAAAACCCCTTTCAAATTCAATTTATTTATTTCAAAAATAAATTGATTTTAATTCTAGTTCAAAACTAGTTCATTTCGATAAAAATCAATTTTTATCTTTTCAAATATGGAGTTTTTTATCCCAATTCTTCCCAAATCATTTCTTATGATTTTACACAAATTATTACTATTTTAATAATTTTACCAAGGCCCGTACAGTCGATTTCCATCAACGGCCATCGAACTGCACTTACAACGACCTTTTCCAAATTTGATTTGGATATAATTCGAAATCCAACCGTTAGATTTCAAATCTCTAATATTCATTAGAAAGCTCTTTTCGATATGAACCCAATAGTTCTAGTTTAGGAGAATCCGACGGTCGGATCTCCCATAATATCCATTCGAAGTCAATGGTCGAAATTCGCGAACTGCTGCGGCGCGGCGCGTTCTATTCAGGCCATTATATATATATATATATATTATTATTATATATTTCGTCGATTTCCTTTCAAAACGTATTTTATAAATCATTTTAAATTCGTCTTCGAAATGATTTCAACTTCATATTCAATTTCTAATCAAAATTGAATATTCCATATCATCGATATACAAATGATAATATTTTCAAAACGTTATATTTTGAAATCACTCTTTTTGATAATCATTATAAAAACGAATATAATCGATATAAATATCGTTCGCGTCAAAACAGCGCATTTCTAATCAACACGGCTTTATATATTTCAATAACTTCGTTATTCTATTCAACAAATGAATAATTTCTTCAACACATGAATACTTTTTTTTCAACACATGAATATATATTTTTATTCAACACATGAATTTATATTTTTATTCAACACATGAATATTATATTTCTATTCAACACATGAATATATATTTCTATTCAACACATGAATATTTATTTCTATTCAACACATGAATATATATTTTATTCAACACATGAATATATATATTTTAATTCAACACATGAATATTATATTTCTATTCAACACATGAATATATATTTTATTCAACACATGAATATATATTTTAATTCAACACATGAATATTATATTTCTATTTTCCAAATTGGAATGAGGCCCAATCAATTACCATATAACATTTAATATATGGATTCCCTACAACACATGTATATAACCACAACGATAAATCGTCAACCATCATCCAGAGTGCACCACGCAACTGCATAAGCACTAAATATAAATAATTAACGCTTACACAGTCCGTCAACCCATCGATTGACATACAACTAAACAATCGGGATTAGTGTACGTCAAATATCATCCCAATACCCGTGTGGGGTTTCAAATCAACAAATACAGATTTTTATTTGTGCAGTTGGACGATGTGTAAAATTTATCGTCCCAATCAATATCAGTCAAATCAGTGTATATAAACAAATCGTCCGATTTGTTTATAAATATTTATTTTATATAAACGTTAAAAAAAATATTTTTAACTATAAAATATTTTCCACTATAAAATATTTCATTTCACATCACACAATCAAATTTCACAACACAGCAATCAAACAAACAAGTCATCCATGGTCTGTGGACGACGGGTGTTAGGTGCTGCTAAGCACCGTCTGCATCCTAGTATATATTTCAAACTAGAAATAGAAATAAAAGTGAGGAGCTCTCACCAAGAAGCTAAACCAAACGTCATGACTCTTCTTATGTAGAAAATCTCCGTCGCGGTTTCCACGAGATCTGTTTCGCGCTGTATATATTAAAAATCATATTTTTAACATCGCTTCACGCATAGAAAAGATTATATTTTTACATCGCTATATATATATATATATAGAAAAGATTATATTTTTACATCGCTATATATATAGAAAAGATTATATTTTTACATCGCTATATATAGAAAAGATTATATTTTTACATCGCTATATATATAGAAAAGATTATATTTTTACATCGCTATATTTATAAAAAAAGACTATATTTTTACATCGCTATATATAGAAAAGATTATATTTTTACATCGCTATATATATATATATATAGAAAAGATTATATTTTTACATCGCTATATTTATATAGAAAAGATTATATTTTTACATCGCTATATATATAGAAAAGATTATATTTTTACATCGCTATATATATATATAGAAAAGATTATATTTTTACATCGCTATATATATATATATGTAGAAAAGATTATATTTTTACATCGCTATATATATATATATATATAGAAAAGATTATATTTTTACATCACTGTATATATAGAAAAGATTATATTTTTATTACGAAGCTTCTTATATAAAAATCGAATATTTACCTTGCTTTCATACATATAAAAATCAAATTTTATTACAAAGTTATATATCTAAAAATCTAATTTTTATCACACTACTACATACATAAAAATCATATTTTTATGGATTAGTTTTCTATATAAAAATCTAATTTTTCCCAAGTAAAAATCCTAACTTTCATATGATAAAATAAAAAAATCAGATCTTTATGTAATTAAAAATCCATGCTAATCACACAAGGAAGAAAATCAAATTTTTATTATTTTCTTTATAAAAAAGTTGATTTTTCATATGAACTCTAAACGAGGCCCAACGACTGTGGCCTCTAGCTGATTACCCCCATTCCGAATACAATGGGATATGCCACGTAAGTCAATTCGACCGTTTCGATCCCATTCCGTTTAAATTAAAACATAAATCTATATATATTCAATTCAAACGCACATTTCAATTCACCGAGGCCACATACTGACTCTAAAAATTCCCAAAAAATATTTTTTAGCTTCGTATTGATGATTCGGTCCTAACAAAACTAATTTCGTCAAATTCTGAGACTGTTTGAAAAATGGCCATTTTCCAGTCGATTAAAATCAACTAAAACTGGTCTAATGCGTTTTCTTTCACCACGCTTACATATTAATTCGAAAAATTACGAATTTTGGAATCTAGCAATAACTTGACATCACGGATCGAACAAAAGTGGTTTCGTCGAAAACCGAGGTCGTTTGCAAAATTCCCATTTTTAAGGGCCAGAATTCCATAGCGACTATTCGGAATTTTCAACTGAACATATCTTTTTATTCCCGCTATGAAATTTCAATTTTTCGGATTCGTTGGAAAGATATTCTCAATTAGATTCAAATATTTTTGGTTTCGCTAAAATCCGGTTTATTTTGAATCCTTTTCATTCATTTGAAATTTGAAATCGAATTATCGAACTACCGCGCCATTTTCAATTCCTTTTATATTTAAAAATAAATATTTACATTCTAACGACGATTCGAATAAATATATACGTTCTAATTCCATTCAAAATAAATTTCTCGTCGTTATTATTTAAAACAATTCATTTTAAATATTCAAAATTCGCTAAAATTGCCAAAATAGAAATTTTAAATTGGCCCAGATTTCCGGGTTATTACAAAAAACCTTAATCGTAACCTTTGACGAAAATTATATTAGTATAACACAAATGTAACAACCCTGAAATTCTGGGCCAGTTTAAAATTTTTATTTTGGCAATTTTAGCGAATTTTGATTATTTAAAATAGATTATTTTAAATAATATCGACGATAAATTTATTTTGAATATAATTCGAACGTATATATTATACGCGTCGTCGTTAGAATATAAATATTTATATATAATTATAAATAGAATTGAAAATGGCGCGGTAGTTCGATAATTCGATTTCAAACTTCAATTGAATGTACCGGGTGCAAAACAATCCGGATTTTAGCGAAACCAAAAACATTAGGATCTAATTGGGGATATCTTTCCAACGAATCCGAAAAATCGAAGTTTCATAGCAGGAATCAAAAGATATGTCCAGTTGAAATTTCAGGATAGTCGCTATGGAATTTCGGCCCTTAAAAATGGAAATTTTGCAAGCAACCTCGGATTTCGACGAAACCACTTTTGTTGGATCCGTGATGTCAAGTTATTGCTAGGTTTCAAATGTCATAATTTTTCAAATCAATATGTGAGCGTGGCAAAGGAAAACCCGTTTGTCCAGTTTCAGTTGATTTTAATCGACTGGAAAATGGCCATTTTTCCAACGGTCTCAGAATTCGATGAAATTAGTTTTGTTAGGACCGTATCGTCAATACGAAGCTAGAAATAATTTTTCTGTAATTTGTAGAGTCCGTATGTGGCCCCGGTAAATTAAAATGTGCGTTCCAATGGAAAATATAAAGAGTTATATTTAAATTTGAATCAAAACTGATCGAAACAGTCGAATCAGGTTGCGAAACATATCCCATTGTGTTCGGAATGGGGGTAATTAGCTAGGGACGACAGTCGGCGGGTTTGATTTCGAGTTCAAATGTAAAGCCAACTTTAAGGTGAATAAAATTAAAGGAAAATAATAAAATATAAATTAATTTTCGTTAAGCCCTTACCCTCCTTCTTACCTTTTCCCGTCGTGCTTCAGACCTTAATAAAAAAAAGGGAAATCGAAAAGGGGAAACCGCACCCCCTCCCATCGCTGCAGCGCCGCCACCGTGCCATCGAAGGCCGTCGCTCCTCCCTCCACTTCCTCCTCCACTCCATCGCTCCCTCCCCTTCTTCTCCGTCCTCCTGTGTAGTCGCTGGCCCCTTCAAACCCTAAATCGACCGAAGCCGCCTCCCACAGCCACCGCCGGCCAACCCAGACTCCTCCGCCGAACCCTCCAGCCGCCACGATGAATCCAGCGCCCACTGACCCCCTCCCCATTCGCTGTAAGTTTAGATTTTTATTTTATTTTAATGTATTTGTTTCATTTCAGTTTTCACGTCATAATCTTTAAATATAACTTGATTTTTCAGTTTATATTAATACAGAATTTTTATATGTGAAGAGATAGGATTTTTATATTCGAAAAGTTCGAATTTTTATATAAAAGAAAGGTTGGATTTTTAAAGAGAATTTAGATTTTTATTGATATAAAGTTACGATTTTTAATCATATAAAAACTCGATTTTTAGTTAGGAAAAAAAAATCCGATTTTTATATGCATAAATTAGAAACAAAAATACGATCTTTACTATGAAGTTAGTGATACAAAAATGAGATTTTCATATATGAAGTAGCGATAAAAATACGATATATATATATGAAGTAGCGAATAAAAACGTAATTTTTATCTATATAGTAGCGGTATAAAAATTTGATTTTTATATATTGAACATCGAAGTAAAAATTTGATTTTTATATATTGAACATCGAAGTAAAAATGTGTTTTTTTTATATTGAATAGCAAAGTAAAAATTCGATTTTTATATATTGAATAGCGAAGTAAAAATATGATTTTTATATATGTAGTGAATACGGGCAAAGAAAGTGATAAGAGGCAAGAACGACGATGATTTCTACTTAAGAAGAGTCGTGGAATTGGGTTAGCTATTGGTGAGAACTTCTCACTCAAAATTTCTTTCTCTAGTTATATATATATACTAGGATGCAGACGGTGTTTAGTAGCACCCGACACCCGTCATCCATAGACCATGGATGGCTTGTTTGTTTAATTGTTTGGTTGTGTAGTTGGTTAGATTATTTGGTTTGAATTGAATTGTTTGGTGAAATGAAATTGATTTGATTGATGTGTGAATGGCGTGGGCCTTCACTAGACCGGGGATAAGGCTAGGCCTTGTCCCGTTTCTAGTATCGTGCCGTTATGCCGTAGAAATTTTCTAAAAATAAGTTAGAAAAATAAAGATAACATTTTATTTAATAAATGAACCGAATAGAATATTCATAGGTTGAATAAAATAGTTTGATCGTTAAAAATATAATTTTTAACGTGAATGTGAATAAATAAATATTCATCTACAAACCGGACGGTTTGTTTATGTACACCTATTTGAAGGACATTGATTGGGACGATAAATTTTACACATCGCCCAACTGCACAAATAAAATCTGTGTTTGATTGTTTGAAACCCCACACGGGTATTGGGATGATATTTGACGTACACTAATCCCGATTGTTTAGTTGTATGTCGATCGATTGATTGACAGACTGTTATGAGCGTTGAATATTTATATTTGATGCTTATACAGTGTAGAATGCACTTTGGATGATGGTTGATTATTCATCATTGTTGATATATACATGTGTTGTAGAAAATCCATATAATTAACATTATATGGTAATTGATTGGGCCTCATTCCAGTTTTAAAATAGAAATATTTGAAAAAGAAATATTTGAAATAGAATATTTGAAAATAGGAATATATGAAGCCGTATTGATTAGATTGACGCCATTTTGACGTGAACGATATTTATATCGATTTTATTCATTTTATAATGAATATCGAAAGTGATTTCAAAATCTGATATTTTGAAAAGAATTGAATATAAACGATTTTGAATTGAAATTGAATATAAATGAATTCGAATTGAAAATGAATAGAAATGAATTCGAATTGAAAATGAATAGAAATGAATTCGAATTGAATTTGAATATAAATGAATTCGAATTGAAATCGATTTGAAAAGAATTTATATTGGAATATTCAATTTTGATTTGAAATTGAATATGAAGTTAAAACCGTTTTGAAAATGAATTTAAAACGATTTATAAAGCACGTTTTGAATTGGAATCGACGAAGTATATATTATATATATATATAATAAAATGGCCTGAATAGAACGCGCCGCGCCGCGGCAGTTCGCGAATTTCGACCATTGACTTCGAATAGATATTGCGGGAGATCCGACCGTCGGATTCTCCTAAAACCAGAACCGTTGGGTTCGTATCGAAAAGAGCTTTCTAACGAATGTGAGAAATTAGAAATCTAACGGTTGGATTTGGAATTATGTCCAAATCAAATTTGAAAAAGGTCGCAGTAAGTGCAGTTCGATGGTCGTTGATGGAAATCGACTGTACAGGCCTTGATAAAATTATTAAAAATAGTAATAATTTGTGTAAAATCATAAGAAATGATTTGTGAAGAACTGGGATGAAAAATCCCATATGTGAAAAGACAAATATAGATTTTTATCGAAATGAACTAGTTTTGAACTAGAATTATAACTCTATTTATTTTTAAATAAATAAATTGAATTTGAAATGGTTTTGAAAATAACCAGAATTTCCAATGATTGCATTGGAATGGATTTGAATCGAAATTGTCTTCGGAATATTTCGATGTTGGATTTCGTGATTATACAGATGTTGTTATGGAAATTTGAAAGATATTTATATATCGTTATTTCCAATACGATATATGTTGGTCGTAGAATTTGATATTGAATATAAGCCGATATATTTTCTATTCAGAGCCTTGTGTTTAATATCAAATGTGATTTGGGTTTGTCGTGAATGGTGTCTTCATTAACACTGTTCTTAAGCCCAGTTGAGAAAAGATTAAATCTTTTTATTTAGATTTAATGAAGTGCAACAATTAAATGATATTTAATTGGAATTGAATTGGTATTGATTTTTGGGTTTATCGTGAACAGTGTTTTAAATAACCCTCGTTCTTTAACCCGATAATTAATGGAATGTGATTTTGGGTTTATTGTGGGCCGTGTTTTAAATGACACTGATTCTTTAACCCAGTTAACGATTAAAACTAAGTGGAGTTTTAATGAATCTTTAATTAGATCGAAATGATCGAGAATGGAGTATCACCAGTTTTGCTCCAGGCGATAGTTAAATCTTTAATTAGATTTGAACGTGAAATGGTAATTGAATTTACCGATAACACCGTGGTGTTAGATATGAAGTATTACCAGTTTTACTTCATGGGATGAATAGGTTGGGATTGGGAAATTAAAACAAATGATTACTTCGGTAAGGTTCGTTAATCCCGTCTAGTTGAATCGAAATTCAAAGGAAGATTAAAGAATAAATTTTAAAGAATTTATCTTGGATAAAATTAATGGGAACCTTTCCCTATGAATGTGAAATTTAGAAACTAACTGTCGGTTAGCTAGGCAGAATGGTTTTCTGGATATTGATCTGATGTTGGTTTCGGCCTTCGGGGTTAATATTTGGGGAATTATTCTCTTGTTAATTTACGGTTAGTAACTGATGAATTGGAATGCGGCGTATGTTGTGTTTCTGTAACACTTGTTTTTAATATACGCGAGTTATTCGGAAAGACCGGGTTTATCCCATTCTGAATAACTGATACGACGATAAGTCGAAGATGAAGACGGTGGTAGAAGACCGGAGGTCTTCACGTCGTTTGGGTGATTACCGATGATCTTGATTGGGCTGTACACCCAAGAAGATGGAAACAGTTGGTGATCGTCCAGACGTACTTGGAGATCGATGGATATGCGGGGTACTAGGTGCCTCCGGTTTCGTTCAGACACAGAACGAACTTGTAAATGGACTGTGTGTCTGACATTGGATTTTAGTCCGTGTGATTGATCTCTATTGAATATATATCTGTTTGGTGGCGGAGAATTTATTCTCTTGCTTAACGCCCTTCTCTGAGACGTACGAGCTCAGGGGTTATATATTGATGGATATCAAACGCATGGAGTGAATTGCCTGTGTGGCATGCCTAAGTGGCAATTGATCGAGGCTTCTGTTGAAAAGCAAAGTCTTGTGGTGATGATCAAAGCACGGCCTTTGTGGCGTAGCTTTGTGTAACGTTTACTTCGCGAGTTTCGCACCCCGTTTGTGAACCAAAAACGGGAGAGGACCTCAGGGAGGGCATGCGTTTCTTTCTAGCTAGGGTGGTGTCAGTGACCTACCAGCCCTGACATTTATATACTTTTCACCTGTGTGGTTGTTGCTGTTGCGAGGCGCCTCGGTTTGATCGGACGATCCGGGTCCGATGGAGTCATTCGTTGGCTCATTTACGCCCCAAAGGGCGGGGAAACGTAGTGTTCAGGCATTTTAATCCACATCGGTGGACCGGCCCTGTCGCTCCAAGGGTCACTCGAGCTCTGATCCTGAGACTCGGGCTAGACAGTCTCGAATCGGTTGAGGACGATCCCTGGCCTCGGTTCATAGATGGAAATCCAACTTCCAAATACGTGATTTTGCGGTTTTAATTGTAGAACTAGTATGGCGACATGATATATGGTACCCATGCCGCCTATGATTGATACTTATGATTTGAAGTTGTTTTATACACTATGCACTTATAATAGTATCAAATAATCTGTTTTAAACGTATCAAGCATTCTTTGGCTATTATAAGGGAAAACCCTATCCCCCGGCTTGCGTTGCATTGTATGATAGGACCTGGGTCTTATAACAGCCTCATTTTTCTTTATTTAGCATTGCGCTGTTTGTTATATGCACTGGTATTCTTGGGAGGAAACCCGTTCCGTGTTATACGGCGTGGTCCCTTGATTTACCTAACTTTAAAAATAAAGATTAATAACTGTTTTAGTTCTCACACCAGTCACATGACTGACCTGGAGTTTATTGTTTTAACCTAAACTCTGGGTGCCCCTATTTTGACACGGGCAGCTAGTAGTTTTGGTTTTGCAGATTTATATTCACAGGATCCTGGTTTACAGCTGGAACGATATCCGGAAAGCTTTGTATCCGTATATCTCATTCTAGTTGTGTATTGTATTATTTTCCGCTGCTATGTATTTAAATGTAATTTAAATCTCTGATATTTCTGTGTAATATTCATTTATACTCTGTATATTCTTGTAATCTGATGCATTGTTGTAATATACAATGAAATGTTCTTCCGTCTGCGTTCTGTTGTGGCTTGTTCTCGAACTATCCACGCTTTCCTTTACGGGGAAGTTACGGGTTTTCACAGTTGTAAACTTCAATTGAATGTACCGGGTGCAAAACAATCCGGATTTTAGCGAAACCAAAAACATTAGGATCTAATTGGGGATATCTTTCCAACGAATCCGAAAAATCGAAGTTTCATAGCGGGAATCAAAAGATATGTCCAGTTGAAATTTCAGGATAGTCGCTATGGAATTTCGCCCCTTAAAAATGGAAATTTTGCAAGCGACCTCGGATTTCGACGAAACCACTTTTGTTGGATCCGTGATGTCAAGTTATTGCTAGGTTTCAAATTTCATAATTTTTCGAATCAATATGTGAGCGTGGCAAAGGAAAACGCGTTTGACCAGTTTCAGTTGATTTTAATCGACTGGAAAATGGCCATTTTTCCAACGGTCTCAGAATTCGATGAAATTAGTTTTGTTAGGACCGTATCGTCAATACGAAGCTAGAAATAATTTTTCTGTAATTTGTAGAGTCCGTATGTGGCCCTGGTAAATTAAAATGTGCGTTCCAATGGAAAATATAAAGAGTTATATTTAAATTTGAATCAAAACTGATCGAAACAGTCGAATCAGCTTGCGAAACATATCCCATTGTGTTCGGAATGGGGGTAATTAGCTAGGGACGACAGTCGGCGGGTTTGATTTCGAGTTCAAATGTAAAGCCAACTTTAAGGTGAATAAAATTAAAGGAAAATAATAAAATATAAATTAATTTTCGTTAAGCCCTTACCCTCCTTCTTACCTTTTCCCGTCGTGCTTCAGACCTTAATAAAAAAAAGGGGAAATCGAAAAGGGGAAACCGCACCCCCTCCCATCGCTGCAGCGCCGCCACCGTGCCATCGAAGGCCGTCGCTCCTCCCTCCACTTCCTCCTCCACTCCATCGCTCCCTCCCCTTCTTCTCCGTCCTCCTGTGTAGTCGCTGGCCCCTTCAAACCCTAAATCGACCGAAGCCGCCTCCCACAGCCACCGCCGGCCAACCCAGACTCCTCCGCCGAACCCTCCAGCCGCCACGATGAATCCAGCGCCCACTGACCCCCTCCCCATTCGCTGTAAGTTTAGATTTTTATTTTATTTTAATGTATTTGTTTCATTTCAGTTTTCACGTCATAATCTTTAAATATAACTTGATTTTTCAGTTTATATTAATACAGAATTTTTATATGTGAAGAGATAGGATTTTTATATTCGAAAAGTTCGAATTTTTATATAGAAGAAAGGTTGGATTTTTAAAGAGAATTTAGATTTTTATTGATATAAAGTTACGATTTTTAATCATATAAAAACTCGATTTTTAGTTAGGAAAAAAAAATCCGATTTTTATATGCATAAATTAGAAACAAAAATACGATCTTTACTATGAAGTTAGTGATACAAAAATGAGATTTTCATATATGAAGTAGCGATAAAAATACGATTTATATATATGAAGTAGCGAATAAAAACGTAATTTTTATCTATATAGTAGCGGTATAAAAATTTGATTTTTATATATTGAACATCGAAGTAAAAATTTGATTTTTATATATTGAACATCGAAGTAAAAATGTGTTTTTTTTATATTGAATAGCAAAGTAAAAATTCGATTTTTATATATTGAATAGCGAAGTAAAAATATGATTTTTATATATGTAGTGAATACGGGCAAAGAAAGTGATAAGAGGCAAGAACGACGATGATTTCTACTTAAGAAGAGTCGTGGAATTGGGTTAGCTATTGGTGAGAACTTCTCACTCAAAATTTCTTTCTCTAGTTATATATATATACTAGGATGCAGACGGTGTTTAGTAGCACCCGACACCCGTCATCCATAGACCATGGATGGCTTGTTTGTTTAATTGTTTGGTTGTGTAGTTGGTTAGATTATTTGGTTTGAATTGAATTGTTTGGTGAAATGAAATTGATTTGATTGATGTGTGAATGGCGTGCGCCTTCACTAGACCGGGGATAAGGCTAGGCCTTGTCCCGTTTCTAGTATCGTGCCGTTATGCCGTAGAAATTTTCTAAAAATAAGTTAGAAAAATAAAGATAACATTTTATTTAATAAATGAACCGAATAGAATATTCATAGGTTGAATAAAATAGTTTGATCGTTAAAAATATAATTTTTAACGTGAATGTGAATAAATAAATATTCATCTACAAACCGGACGGTTTGTTTATGTACACCTATTTGAAGGACATTGATTGGGACGATAAATTTTACACATCGCCCAACTGCATAAATAAAATCTGTGTTTGATTGTTTGAAACCCCACACGGGTATTGGGATGATATTTGACGTACACTAATCCCGATTGTTTAGTTGTATGTCGATCGATTGATTGACAGACTGTTATGAGCGTTGAATATTTATATTTGATGCTTATACAGTGTAGAATGCACTTTGGATGATGGTTGATTATTCATCATTGTTGATATATACATGTGTTGTAGAAAATCCATATAATTAACATTATATGGTAATTGATTGGGCCTCATTCCAGTTTTAAAATAGAAATATTTGAAAAAGAAATATTTGAAATAGAATATTTGAAAATAGGAATATATGAAGCCGTATTGATTAGATTGACGCCATTTTGACGTGAACGATATTTATATCGATTTTATTCATTTTATAATGAATATCGAAAGTGATTTCAAAATCTGATATTTTGAAAAGAATTGAATATAAACGATTTTGAATTGAAATTGAATATAAATGAATTCGAATTGAAAATGAATAGAAATGAATTCGAATTGAAAATGAATAGAAATGAATTCGAATTGAATTTGAATATAAATGAATTCGAATTGAAATCGATTTGAAAAGAATTTAAAACGAATTTATATTGGAATATTCAATTTTGATTTGAAATTGAATATGAAGTTAAAACCGTTTTGAAAATGAATTTAAAACGATTTATAAAGCACGTTTTGAATTGGAATCGACGAAGTATATATTATATATATTATATATATATATAATATAATGGCCTGAATAGAACGCGTCGCGCCGCGGCAGTTCGCGAATTTCGACCATTGACTTCGAATAGATATTGCGGGAGATCCGACCGTCGGATTCTCCTAAAACCGGAACCGTTGGGTTCGTATCGAAAAGAGCTTTCTAACGAATGTGAGAAATTAGAAATCTAATGGTTGGATTTGGAATTATGTCCAAATCAAATTTGAAAAAGGTCGTTGTAAGTGCAGTTCGATGGCCGTTGATGGAAATCGACTGTACAGGCCTTGATAAAATTATTAAAAATAGTAATAATTTGTGTAAAATCATAAGAAATGATTTGTGAAGAACTGGGATGAAAAATCCCATATGTGAAAAGACAAATATAGATTTTTATCGAAATGAACTAGTTTTGAACTAGAATTATAACTCTATTTATTTTTAAATAAATAAATTGAATTTGAAATGGTTTTGAAAATAACCAGAATTTCCAATGATTGCATTGGAATGGATTTGAATCGAAATTGTCTTCGAAATATTTCGATGTTGGATTTCGTGATTATACAGATGTTGTTATGGAAATTTGAAAGATATTTATATATCGTTATTTCCAATACGATATCTGTTGGTCGTAGAATTTGATATTGAATATAAGCCGATATATTTTCTATTCAGAGCCTTGTGTTTAATATCAAATGTGATTTGGGTTTGTCGTGAATGGTGTCTTCATTAACACTGTTCTTAAGCCCAGTTGAGAAAAGATTAAATCTTTTTATTTAGATTTAATGAAGTGCACCAATTAAATGATATTTAATTGGAATTGAATTGGTATTGATTTTTGGGTTTATCGTGAACAGTGTTTTAAATAACCCTCGTTCTTTAACCCGATAATTAATGGAATGTGATTTTGGGTTTATTGTGGGTCGTGTTTTAAATGACACTGATTCTTTAACCCAGTTAACGATTAAAACTAAGTGGAGTTTTAATGAATCTTTAATTAGATCGAAATGATCGAGAATGGAGTATCACCAGTTTTGCTCCGGGCGATAGTTAAATCTTTAATTAGATTTGAACGTGAAATGGTAATTGAATTTACCGATAACACCGTGGTGTTAGATATGAAGTATTACCAGTTTTACTTCATGGGATGAATAGGTTGGGATTGGGAAATTAAAACAAATGATTACTTCGGTAAGGTTCGTTAATCCCGACTAGTTGAATCGAAATTCAAAGGAAGATTAAAGAATAAATTTTAAAGAATTTATCTTGGATAAAATTAATGGGAACCTTTCCCTATGAATGTGAAATTTAGAAACTAACTGTCGGTTAGCTAGGCAGAATGGTTTTCTGGATATTGATCTGATGTTGGTTTCGGCCTTCGGGGTTAATATTTGGGGAATTATTCTCTTGTTAATTTACGGTTTGTAACTGATGAATTGGAATGAGGTGTATGTTGTGTTTGTGTAACACTTGTTTTTAATATACGCGAGTTATTCGGAAAGACCGGGTTTATCCCATTCTGAATAACTGATACGACGATAAGTCGAAGATGAAGACGGTGGTAGAAGACCGGAGGTCTTCACGTCGTTTGGGTGATTACCGATGATCTTGATTGGGCTGTACACCCAAGAAGATGGAAACAGTTGGTGATCGTCCAGACGTACTTGGAGATCGATGGATATGCGGGGTACTAGGTGCCTCCGGTTTCGTTCAGACCCAGAACGAACTTGTAAATGGACTGTGTGTCTGACATTGGATTTTAGTCCGTGTGATTGATCTCTATTGAATATATATCTGTTTGGCGGCGGAGAATTTATTCTCTTGCTTAACGCCCTTCTCTGAGACGTACGAGCTCAGGGGTTATATATTGATGGATATCAAACGCATGGAGTGAATTGCCTATGTGGCATGCCTAAGTGGCAATTGATCGAGGCTTCTGTTGAAAAGCAAAGTCTTGTGGTGATGATCAAAGCACGACCTTTGTGGCGTAGCTTTGTGTAACGTTTACTTCGCGAGTTTCGCACCCCGGTTGTGAACCAAAAACGGGAGAGGACCTCAGGGAGGGCATGTGTTTCTTTCTAGCTAGGGTGGTGTCAGTGACCTACCAGCCCTGACATTTATATACTTTTCACCTGTGTGGTTGTTGCTGTTGCGAGGCGCCCCGGTTTGATCGGACGATCCGGGTCCGATGGAGTCATTCGTTGGCTCATTTACGCCCCAAAGGGCGGGGAAACGTAGTGTTCAGGCATTTTAATCCACATCGGTGGACCGGCCCTGTCGCTCCAAGGGTCACTCGAGCTCTGATCCTGAGACTCGGTCAAGACAGTCTCGAATCGGTTGAGGACGATCCCTGGCCTCGGTTCATAGATGGAAATCCAACTTCCAAATACGTGATTTTGCGGTTTTAATTGTAGAACTAGTATGGCGACATGATATATGGTACCCATGCCGCCTATGATTGATACTTATGATTTGAAGTTGTTTTATACACTATGCACTTATAATAGTATCAAATAATCTGTTTTAAACGTATCAAGCATTCTTTGGCTGTTATAAGGGAAAACCCTATCCCCCGGCTTGCGTTGCATTGTGTGATAGGACCTGGGTCTTATAACAGCCTCATTTTTCTTTATTTAGCATTGCGCTGTTTGTTATATGCACTGGTATTCTTGGGAGGAAACCCGTTCCGTGTTATACGGCGTGGTCCCTTGATTTACCTAACTTTAAAAATAAAGATTAATAACTGTTTTAGTTCTCACACCAGTCACATGACTGACCTGGAGTTTATTGTTTTAACCTAAACACTGGGTGCCCCTATTTTGACACGGGCAGCTAGTAGTTTTGGTTTTGCAGATTTATATTCACAGGATTCTGGTTTACAGCTGGAACGATATCCGGAAAGCTTTGTATCCGTATATCTCATTCTAGTTGTGTATTGTATTATTTTCCGCTGCTATGTATTTAAATGTAATTTAAATCTCTGATATTTCTGTGTAATATTCATTTATACTCTGTATATTCTTGTAATCTGATGCATTGTTGTAATATACAATGAAATGTTCTTCCGTCTGCGTTCTGTTGTGGCTTGTTCTCGAACTATCCGCGCTTTCCTTTACGGGGAAGTTACGGGTTTTCACAACAAAACAATGAAGATGGATGTGAAATGAAATTAATGAAACAAATCATGAAGATAGTCAACCAAATAAACGAATTAGATTACTAAGAGACTGTCTTGTAGAAAATATCTTAGGAGATATTGAATCTGTAGTTATAACTCGTAATCAATTAAATAATATGAGTAATTCAGCATTTATTTCAACTATTGAACCAAAGAATCCAAAGGAAGCATCTTTCGATGATTCATGGATCCTTGCTATGCAAGAAGAGTTGAATCAGTTTACTAGGAACGACGCTTGGGAACTTGGTTCTAGACTAGAGGATAAGACTATAATAGGAACTAATTGGGTTTATAAAAAAAATGAATGAACATGGCGAGGTTGTAAGAAATAAGGCATGACTAGTAGCACATGGTTATACTCAAGAAGAAGGAATAAATTACGATGAACCTTTTACCCGGTAGTAAGATTAAAAGCGATTAGGATATTACTAGCCTTTGCAAACCATAATATTTTCAAATTATATCAAATTGATGTTAAAAGTTCTTTTCTAAACGGATTTGTTAAAGAAGACGTATATGTAGAGCAATCACCTCTATTTGAAGATGGAAAATTACCAAATCACGTATATAAGTTAAAGAAAGCGTTATATGGATTAAAACAGGCTCCTAGGGCTTGGTATGATAGATTAAGAAATTACTTATTACAATCCAACTTTGAAAGTAAAACTAGATAATACTTTGTTTATTAAGAATAATAATAAGGATATACAATTATTACAAATATACGTTGACGATATAATTTTTGGATCAACGAACGATAAGATGAGTAAAGAATTTTCAGATATTATGACCGAAGAATTTGAGATGAGTCATATGGGAGAACTAACATTCTTCTCAGGCTTAGAAATTCGTCAATTAAATGGAAAATTTATTAATCAAGAAAAATACGCAAGAGATCTAATTAATAAATATAATTTAACAACAACTAATGGGAGACCGACACCAATGAAGACTAATATAGCATTAAGTAAAGATGACACATCTAAAGATGTTGATCAAAAATTGTATAGAGGAACGATAGGATCGCTATTAGACCAAATATAATGCGTAGTGTATGCCTCTGTGCAAGATATCAATCGCAACCTAAGGAAACACATTTAAAAGCCGTAAATCGTATTCTAAGGTTTGTAATACATATGTCAGACTTTGAATTATTTTATCCTATGGATGATTCATTCGACTTAGTTTCTTATTGTGATGCTGATTATGAAGGATGTAAATCCGATCGTAAAAGTACTAGTGGAATGTGTCATTTCTTAGGGCATTCACTAGTCTCGTGGTTTAGTAAAAAGCAAAATACCGTATCTTTGTCAACAATTGAAACAGAATATATCTCTGCTGCTTTCGCTTGTTCACAAGTAATATATATGCAACAAACTTTAAATGATTTTGGATTAAATATAAATTGATCACCAATATACTTCGATAATACGAGCGCTATAAGTATACCTAAAAATCCAACTCATCATTCAAGAACTAAACATATCGATATTCGGCATCATTTTCTAAGAGATAATGTAAGTAAAGAGAAAATTTCACTCGAATTTATAGAAACAGATAAACAAATAGCAGATATATTAACAAAACCATTAAATGAAGCAACGTTTACTAAATTTAGAAGAGAATTTGGTATTTATTCATTAGGTGAATTAGAATAATTAAATATATCAATATATAAGAATAAAATTAAAGATTAGAAAAATAAAATAAAAATCATAAGTGTATCGACATACATATGTCACTATGTTGACATGTAACTGCCAGATTTTTAAAATTAATTCCCACCAAAAGTTAGTTAAATAACCATTTAAACTCTCCATTTCGAATTTTTTTCTTCATTATCTTATTTCACTTCTGTAAAAACTCTAAACCAAAATAAATAATGGCCTCCACCAATTATAACACCCAAATTAATCATGAATCATCTGCTAGACCATCTGAAGGTCCTTTCCAACATTCTACCCTATCACATGTCATCAAACAAGAAGAGAAAATGGAGTATACTCTTCACATACTTGCTAATATACAAGTGCTTCAAATTCGAATGAGTCAAGGAAAAATAGACAAGGAAAGATGTTATGGAGCCTTCATAAATTCGTAATGGATAATCAAGCAAACCCAATCATCATCGAGGATGATAATCAAGAAATGGAAGAAGAAGAGGAGGAACCAGAAGAGGAAGATGAAGAAATGATGGAAGAAGAGGAACAAGAGGAGATACAACAAGAAGTCACAAATGAAGATGATCAAGTCGTATGTATGGGAGAAGTCTTGTTCGATCAAAATGGAAATGTGATTGAACGAAATGGGGACTTTTGTCCCCATTACCCAAATTGTCCAACCCATAAGTCTCCCATCATAAAAAAACAATTAGAATTTAGGATTTCCTTTTCGTTTCTTTATGCTCATTCGATGTATTGCGTTCTTAGTCATTCGTGTAATATCGTTTGTAAAAACCATGTTTAATATAATGCTTGTTTTGTCTAACATATTACTTTGTTATATAGGCAAGAATTCAGGGGGAGTCATATACATTAAGTATTTTAATCACAAATTATACACTTATATGTCTTAGTATAATATAGTTTAGATAGATATAGAATTTAGGGGGAGTATTTTTAGAATTTATTTTTGATAATGCGGGAGAGAAATTATAAAATATAGACTTAATTTATATGATTCATATAGACAGGGGGAGTATTAGAAGGATCATCATCAATAGGTATGTACATGTATGATATTTTATAAACTAAGGTTGTCATGATCAAAAAGGGGGAGATTGTTGGAGAATGGAGTTTTGATGATAACAACCTTATTTCAATATTAATTGATTATGAAATATATACTAACACCTCTATCTAGAATATATATACATATACAGGATTTGTATACAGGAATTAATACTGAAGACTGTACAGTTTAAGAGCTTTTAGAGATTCAGAATTCAGGGAAGATTCAAGACTCATGAGTATTCAAGTTTTCAAGAGTTCAAGATAAATATAGTAATAGAGTCTAGTTTACGTAAGACTTTGAATAACACTCCAGGTTCAAATTCAAATTCTGTTCTGATTTTTAAATTTCAAATTCCATTTTCATATCCTATTCTAATTCTAAATTTATTTTTCTATCTTACTTTTGATTTTAAACTCAAGTTTTTAAGTCTATAAGTTATATACATATATATATTTATATCTTTATATTTATATAATTTTAAACTTTATAATTTTATAAATATGTTTATATAGTATATATTTAAGATTTCATATGATTTCTTACTTTATAATACTTATTTATAACACTATGTTTTAATTCAAGAATTTCCAGAATAATATATATATATATATATATATATATATATATATCAAAACACTTGAAAAATACTCAAATTTTAAATTTAAACTAGCATATTTCGACATACATAGTTCCCTAGGTCGACATATAACTGTCACATTTTTATTTTTGAAAGGAAATGTCTTTACACTATTTGTAACGTTCTAGAAGCACTGCAACCTTTCAAATCTTATAAATAGGGGCTGATTTTGAATTTTTTTTATCATTCTTTTTCTCCATCTTCATCCTCTTTCATTATACTATTAATATTTCATATTTTTATGATATCTACACTTATAATCTGCCAATTTCAATTCTACTTATATAAAACTTCTTCTCTTCTCACTCTCTACTCTTTACTCTCCGAATCGAAGTGCTATTGAAGAGTTATAGGGCTATTGTAATCGTTTGGGAAGTGTTTGGGAAAAGGTGTTGTAGCCTTGAAATCAAGGAAGGAATCAGTGGTAAACTTGTAGCCTGGGAAATCAAGCGAAATACACTTGATCAAGGGAGTTTGGAGTCGGTGGTAACCTTGTAGCCGGGAAATCAAGGAGATTGTACTTGGATATTGATATAGTAATAAAACTCTGTGCAATCCAGCGTTGTGTGGGACTGGACGTAGGAGTAATCCGAACTAGTATAAAATCCGGTATGTTCTTTCCTTTTCTGCATTTTATTTCTGTTTATTCTGTGTTTGTGTTTGATTCTGTGTCTGTGGTCATCTTTGTGGTGTGTTATTCATATAGTAGATCATATTAGCTTTAGATTTTCTTAAATTCCTTGAAAACACATTCACTCCCCCTTCTAGTGTTAGTTTTTCTTTAATGATCCATTCTGCATTCCCTAACACGATATACTTTTAAAAAATATAGAGGGCCTCACATGGACCCTTTTGCCAACATAAGACTGGCCAACCCCTCGTTGGATTGTACAAAATATGTCACCACCCCAATTGTCGGCCAACAACTGTATCAAATGTCAAGCATACATCGATGAGTCAGTTTGAAGCTAGATAGGGTAATGATCATTTCCTAATGAGAACGATCCACATAACCATGTTGCATTTTCCATATTTTTTTCATTTATGGTTATTGTGGCTAGATGCTATGTTCTACATTATCATAACAAATCTCACTTGGCATGCTAACACTGCCTCTAGGCAAGAAATCAATGTTAACATTCATCCATACAAGTTGTTCAGAATATGAACAAATACGAGGCATAAATTCTACTATATTCCCTTTGGAAATCACCTTTAGGATTAGTAGTAATTAGCCCTTATATTTCAAAGATCTCTACCCTCGATCATTTTCAAGATGTGTTCAATTTGAACATTTTTGCCGGTTCGAAGTGGTTTTCAAATGATTCACGCTTATCAGATCTTGATCTCTCCAAACCCAACAAAACCCGTCGATTAATAGTTTTTAGTACACCTAACTGTAGTTCTTCTTGGAAATAAAAAGACAATACAGAAGAGTGGAGATCAACTCCTAGCCATTTAGGTGGATGGATTTCCTTATCATTCATCATAAAAGAACATAATGTGTTAATATATATAGTATAGCAACATCGAAAGATAAATGTACCGTATATTCTCATGTTTTTTTAGATATTTCTAAAGTTAAAAGTTGGTCAAGTTATTGATAGTGGACAAACCACTATTTGGTGTAAGAGATTAGTTTACATACGAAAACTCGAGCATCTTGTATTTTTCATCACTTTTCAATTTCAAGTGGATTTAGCCTAGATAAGTGGGTGTATTATTATCTCTCAAACCTCGTCTCTACCATATTCTTATTTTGCAAGATAGAAACACATTTTATACCCCGAAGTTTGCTGTTAAGTATAAAATGAAGAACCTTCCATATGCTTAATTTATCATGACCTATTTGTCGAAATTAAATCTCTTAAACTTATCACGTTTTCAACATTTCGACTTATCTATCCCTCGCTTAGGTATTTCTAGAACTCGCAGATAGATGAAAGCTTAGTCATGGGATTTAGTGATAAATACAAGATGTCTTAATTTGCATAAACATGTTAACATTTAACGTTACTTTTTCATATCTGTTTGGCTCCTTACTGGCATAGATAGAGAAATCTCTTACATAAAATAATTCATTTGTAACAAGTGGAAAGCCAATTTTGTAAACTTGTCTCGTCTTCGATTTTGAACTAGTACTATTTATCAGTTAGAAATGAAGTTGTTTAAATTAGGATATTATTACCTCTCACATCTTGAATCGACAACATTTCTAACTTTGGAATAGTAATATGTTTCATATCTAAAGGTCTAGAACCAAAAATAAGATCCAACGATTCAGTGTACTTATTCTCTATCCAAAATTTCAAAACAGCTGTTTGAAACCCAAGCTAGATTTAAAAAGGCAACATCTTTCCTTTTATAAGATTAACAACTTATTTAGTAGATAAATTTTGAAGCATTTTGGAATTTATTCCTAACTATAAAAATAATATATTTAATAGTAACAAAGTGCTATAAATAACCTTCTTTTTAAATTTGGCAAAACCATTTACTATAACAAATGTGTATAATGCATAATCTCTTTTCATTTCTTGAAAGCATTTATTACAATAACAATCTTATAATCCACAATTTTATATGCTCGATTAAATAAGAAAAACTTTATAACAACCCACCTTTTTTATCCTTAGAAATCGACGTCAATACATCTACAGTATTCACATATTGAATATCTAGATGCCATACAGACAAATTATTGGGGTGAAAGAAAAAGAAGGCAGAACAGAATCCCACATCGCAACGAATAATATATTATACAAACAATATCTTAACGAAAAGAGATCATATATATATATATATATTATAGTATACTAGCTTATGTTAGTTAGGACAGTTATAATAATGTATCCTCACAAATGTTGAAAAATGCAACCGAGCAAACAATGGAATAAATAAAAAGTATGTCATGGGCCTCCAGCTCATTTCCTGAGCTCCTAAACCTAACCTAGCAAATATACTCGGTCTGATCCGTGCATTATTAAGAAAATAATGCCTAGGTCAGTTTGGAATACTTGCATGAGAAAACTCTAGAATTGATTTATTTAATATCTTCCAAAACCCTTTGAAATAAAAGGTATCTTGTAAGACCACATGCACATAAATATAGATTAGTATTTACCTTACTATAACCAAAATGCTTGTTGTAGAAGACCTAATGACATTATAATAATATCTAGTCATTTAAAAATAAATTTATGGAATAACTAGAATTGTTACATTTATTAAATTCTACCATAATAAGTCTACAACTAAACTGTAAAGGTACGTATTGGAGATTGAATTTCCAATAATGACTGATCCATTAGGGTATCAACTGCCATAATACACCTCTAGATAAAACGTACCAAGATCCTTGCTTGGACTCGCTGCGGATTAGGACTGACCTACCTCTCTCTGAATAGTACCAAATATTTTATTACCATGGATATGATCAGCAACCACACCGAATATCAAGCATATAAAAGGGATATTATAATTATATATTAGCTGATGACAATACCATGTTAGGAGCGACCTACATAGCTCTGAAGCATATATCATGTTTTAGTCATTCCTGGGGTGTGAGGCCAGAGGCTATGAATAACTTTCTTGGAATCAAATCATTCTTAAAGTGTCATATTGCAATTTCCTAACACACTAATTGATTTCCATAAAAATACAACATTTGAGTTCATACGTCTCAGGAAGGATGTTAAGTATAAGAGGGGTTACCTTTTGCACCACCAAACAGATTTACATTCATGAAAGCCAATGCACGTGGTTTAAAAATATAATGTCAGATATTCATTCATACAATTTGTTTAGTAATATGACAAACTGAAGGTGCTACTTTTGTGAAATCTATTTTGGAACCACCCCTAGGATTATTAGCGAATAACCCATGCATTTCAAAATCTCCATTTTTGATTTTTGTCTTAAAGACGCCTTCCACGTTCGAGTGCTTAAGTTGGTTCGAACTGGTTTCGAATACAAATCTAACCCAAGTCTCTTTGAAAACCAAGAATGATAGTTTTTGATAAACCCAACTCTGGTTCTTTTGGAATAAATAAATAAATGTACAAGAGTGGAGTAAATCTTATAACTATTTACATAAAAAAATTACTTGTCATTTGTCTTAGGATAACGAAACAAGATTTATATGTTGTATAACACCACTTATGGTTGTACCATACAACTTATGTGTTTTCCCCATATACTTCCATGGTTATGCTTGGTTAAGTTTAATAGTCAGTTATTTAGCTATCAAACAAAACAAATAATCAAATCAATTATATATTTAATTTCTCATGGAAATCACTAAGCCTCATGTAACTAGTTCTTCATTAATTAGATCTCTTTATATACTTGGAAAACATTTCCATATCCTTCTCTCAACCTTGTTTTTCAATTTTTTCCAGTAGGGCTATCAATGAATACTCGAAAAATCCGATATCCGTCTGAATTCGTATCCGAAATGTAACACCCCACCTCCGTTAAGGTCACTCACAAAGGGAATGCCTTAACTTCGATGGAGCATTCTTGGTACAAGATGCAGAAAAATTACAAGATAGACAAATAAAGCAGCGGAAAATAAATAACTTTATTGATTAAAGTTTGTACAAAGATTGTTTTACAACACCGATACTTATTACAACACAACATCTGTCTTATTTAAAATAAAGAAGCATAAACTGAAAGTAATATTCCCCAAATAAGCAGTAGCCATCCATAGCAATAAAGCAACGAGTCCAAAGCAAAACGTCACAAAGTCTTCAAGCTTGGAAAGATGAACAGATCCAAAATTAAGCCGAGCTATTCCCTCCCAGACTACCGGGGGGGACGAAAGAAAAGAAGACGAAAGAAAAACAGAGTCAGACATAAAGCCTGAGTAAGTCTAGTGACTTTTAGCATGTGAACATGATAAAGTTCATGACAGAAATAAATTGGAAAAATGGGATAGTACCAGAATAATAGGCTAACATAAAACTAGATAAGGTGACTTAAACCGAACATCCCATCGCACCCCATCTTAAATTTCTGCACCACGTAACTAGTGTCCCAACTAGTAATCTGTATAAAATGATAATATTGCAACGTGATCCCAATCCATGTAATTATGGTTGCCTTCAGGCGTACATCTATTCTTTATTACCTAGATCTAATCTAGGGTTTTCCTATCGAGCGCTTCCTAGATTCGACTAGGGTTTACACGACTTATCTAATGCTTCTCGGATTCAGGGTTTATGCGACCTAGGTCCAATTAAGGTCTATTTTTCCAGTGGCTATGGTCCCACTCGACCCCTCCCTCAACTAATGAAAGGCCATCCTTGAAAAATGAGAACTATACGTAGGCCCCCCTACGCCCCACTAACCTATGGCCATCCGCAACCATAACTAGATAGCAGGTATATGGTCTTTTGGAGTTCTCCGCCTTTCCGATTCACGTATCTCGATTTGAATCAAGATGGTAGGTAGACGACGAGTTGCTATCACAGGGCTACTGGTCTTGCCGAATCACGCTGGTCAATCCTAGTCTTTAGGTTGCCTTACATTGCAACCAAGGCATACCCTTGGTTCTTCTAACGCAGACCTTAACCTCTGTGAGCCCAGGCGGATCATCTGCAGCCTCACAGAGGGATACCAAGAGTACCCTCATGTCCCCTTGAAGCCGCGTGCTTCGTAACCCAGTTTGTTGGAGCCTTCTTTAAGATC
The DNA here is from genome assembly GCA_030737875.1 of Allium sativum. Lineage (NCBI taxonomy): Eukaryota > Viridiplantae > Streptophyta > Magnoliopsida > Asparagales > Amaryllidaceae > Allium > Allium sativum. The sequence goes on from CM060920.1 coordinate 122,684,754, forward strand.
AGATGAATGTTCGCTCCTTCTCATGTTCTACTAAGGTTTACTACTTAGTTCCCTTAACTAAGGTTTACAACTTAGTCCCTGAATCGTCGTTTTCTTAACTAAGGCTTACAACATAGTCCTCTTAACTAAGGTTTACTACTTAGTTCTTTTTCTCATCAAGTTGGATTGGTTAAGTGTCACCAGTCAATTCAAGTTGTCACGTTAAACTGGTTTAGTGTTACCAGTAGTTCATGTTGACTTAACCCTACCACCAATCAGGTTATATTAGTTAAGTATTTCTTATTACTTAACCCCACCCCTTCATCTTGTATTGGTTAAGCGTCCCCTTTAACTTAACCCTAACATCTATTTAATTCACAGGTTCTAATGGTTAAGTATTGTCCCTTCATGTTTTAACTTAACCTAGTTCATTTGTCACACTATGATGGCTAAGTGTTCTAAGTTTGCTTAACTCCACCTTCCAGTCTAGTTAACATGTTAAATTGGCTAAGTGTATTTTACTTAACCCCACCTTCTAGTCTAGTTAACATATTAAATTGGCTAAGTGTATTTTACTTAACCTCACCTTCTAGTCTAGTTAACATGTTATAACGGTTATTTAACCCCTACAAGTCTTGTCTTGTTAACATGTTAAGTTGGTTAAGTGTTCCTATGGACTAAACTCTCCTATTCTAGCTTAATTGTTTCTTAGCTTTAAATTATTCATTTAAAGCACCAACCACTCACATTAGACAGATATTGTTGCGGTCACTGGATGTGCCGGTCGTTTCCGGGCAGATTTACACCGCAACTCAGTCTAACCTCGGGTCCTTTTGGGCTCAATGCTCTAACCACCCACATTAGATAGGTATTGTTACAGTTGCTGGATTTGCTGGGCGGTTCCGGCCAGTCTTATACCGTAACTCAATCTAACCTCGGGTTAGGCATATTCGTCTTTCCTAGATTTACATATTTATCCTGTTTGTCTATATGTAAATTGCTAACAACTCTTTTAAACAAATTTGGCCTATATCATATTCATTAGTCATGCCTACTAACATACCTATATCCTAGGCCCAAATCTTGATTTACCAATCATTTAACCCAACTTGCAGTTTTATGCCAATTTAGATCTAGTATTCTCATTTACAGTTCATGTCAAAACTAAATTTAATATTCTAGTTTACAGTTTATGCCCAAAACTTGGCTTACATGCCAATTCCATATTTTGCGGCCAATTAACAATTTACCATTATATGCCCAAGTCTAATATGCATGTAATATTTATAGCAAATTCAGATTTATATCAACATATTTATTATGCCAAATTATAGAAATTAAGTTACGCCCAAATTCCCCTGCCTTAGTCGTATGTATAACATGATTTCACAAGTTTCTAGGTACTTATGAAATGAAACTTAACAAAAGGAACACGAGAATTTGACATAAAAGAATAGGCATACGAAAGCGAACCAAATACCAAGATAATGGTTCCAATAAGTTTGATGTACATAACGGTGAATAGGAATAAACTAGACAAGCTACATCATAAATATAAGGTCAACATAATTTAGGGAATAGGCATATGTGATTTGGCCCAACATGATGCTAGTTCGGTGTACAACATGATTTGTAACTATAGTGTTATGGGCATACACAACTAACCATACTAGTCAAAGGCAATTAACCACAATAGTCCTAAGCAATTAACCAAAATAGTCATAGTCATGGTTTCATAGTTATGAGTCATGGGCGATTAAACACAATAGTTGTAACAGTCCACCTCCATTAAGGGCGCTCACAAAGGGAATGCCTTAACTTTGGTAGAGCATTTTAGTAAACAGAACAGAAAATTTCAAGACAGATAAACAACACTTGAGAAATTATAACTTTATTACAGCGGAAAACAGAAATCAGTTTGGTTACATCTTTACCAAAAACTCAAGTACATAAATATCAGTCTTGTTCAGAAAATCATCAGAGTACAAAACTTTAAAATCATAATCCCCACAGAAGCTGCCATAAGGAGTCAAGCCATACTTTAAGCACTCTAAGTACTTCAAGCAGAAGAAATCCGAATCAAGCTAAAGTATTCCCTCCTTGGAAAACCTAGGGGGGAATGGAAGAAAAAAAAGGGCGAAAACAAGCAAGGTCAGACATAAAGTCTGGCAAGTCCAGTGACTTTCAGCATATGAACAGATAATAATAATTATGACATGAAAATAACCTGGATAAGAGATAACAGTAACAGGAGAAGAAGATGTACTTAGGTTAAACAGAAGAAACAGAATAATATTTCTTTTCATTTCTCTGCACTAATACTAGTATAACAGGATTAGGTTTATCCTAATGTCTAAACTAAACAGAAATGGGAACAGAATAATTTCCACAGAAGAGAATTCTAGTAATGGGCCTTTACCACCCCAACATAAGGTACAGAAACAGAATGCTAATAATGGGCCTTTGCCACCCGAACAGAAGGTACAGAAACAGAATGCTAATAATGGGCATTTGCTACCCGAACAGAAGGTACAGAAACAAAATGCTAATAATGAGCCTTTACTACCCGAACAGAAGGTACAGAAACAGATTAATCCCTATGGAAACAGAATGTAGAATTAGGTGTACACTAGTAAATGGGCCTTTACCACCCGAACAGACGGTACCACACAGAAACAGACAGGTGTTACCACCCAACAGAAACAGACGGTACCAACAGAAACAGACAGAACTAAGTGTACCCTAAAACCCTACCCCAAGCGATCGGCTCCCTAATACATAAATACCCTGTGTCGGCCCCATAGTAGGGTGTATCACTCCCTAAAGTGACAACCAATTGGCACAGACCTATTTACAGATGTCACGGCGTCTTACATCCTCAGAGGTAGTCTGGGATCCATGCACGCACATGACCCAGTTGGAACACACCATCAATACCCCTTGCCATTATCAGAATGAACCGATTATAATTAGTTCAGTAAGCGTGCCTGGACCCTACCTACTGTTGGGTCAAATTTTTGATACCAGAAAGGGTTACTGACTAATATGGGTCCCAAACAATAGATGGCACAAGTAATTTCCCTCCTAACCTTGTGTCCCCAGACTAACAGATTTCAGATTAACTTGTTTACAAGTTCAGACATACAGAGTTCAGATCAACTAGTTCACAGATCAGACAAGTTTTCAGACTAACGGATCAGATATACGGATTTAACAGATTTACAGATTTGTCTAACTTTGTAATTGGGCCTACAGATTCACGAAACAGGTTTGTTAAATTCATTAGTCCAATTGGTTTAACCCTATCCACCCAACACATTTTAGACATCATATTTATCTTAGATTAATGTCAATTAAAAATTAATGCGCAGACCTCTCACATTAGACTGACAGTTTGCGGCCACTGGTTAGGCCGGTTGGTTCCGGGTAGGTTTCTGCCGCAAACTGAGTCTAGCCTCGGGTTTCAAGCATGTTATGACTAACTTCTCACATTAGAACCTATTGTTTGCAGCCACTGGATGTGCCGGGCGGTTCCAGGCAGGATTACGCAGCAAACTCATTCTAACCTCGAGTTAGCCATGTTTCATGTTTAGCCAATGCATTCATTCACAGACTATGCTTATATAAGACTAATCATGCTAATTTAAAAAATTAACTTCTGTACAAGTTACAGCAGATTATTCGAGGTTCTATTAACAAGTTTTGCTCAATTTTAAATCGAGCCTACAGATTTACATACTTCAAATTTCAGCATTTCAGTTCCAACAGATTACGCATTTCAACAGATTAAACAGATAACAGATCTAGCAGATTAGGCAATTCAATCTAATTAGCAGTTTAGGCAATATAACAGAACTAGCAGATTAGGCAATATAACAGATTTAATCATTCCTTAAAATTTCATTGACATATCTTTCCTAATTATAAATTTGGCCTAAGTTTGCATGCCTAAATAATCGTCATGATTCACAATATGATCATAAACCCCACGTTTGCATTGAATTTACATGGCACAGATTATGGTCATAGTTTACCATATAACACATGTCGCAATTTTAGTTAAACTTGCCTAGTACAAAAGATTCACATATAAATTATACCAAATATAGCCATCGATTTCAATGCATGTCATATATTCAAAAATCTCCCACTTAGGTGTTATTCACATTTAACAGTTGTCAAATCTTAATATATATCTTCACACCTAAGTCATATATTCTATTTTTATCTCAAGTCATCAATCGTTATATAAAAATATACCCAACAATCTAGAACTTTAAATTATAACAGATCTTAATTCAAAATATGCGTTATGTCCAAAGTCTCAAGTCACATGTTAACATACAATGGTTCCTCTTCTTCCAATTCACAGAATATGCATAGATCTAAATCTAGTTTACAAGAGCAGTCACAGATTAGCCATGTCCAATTATGCCATCATTCATTATTTGTCCCAAAGTTTAGCGTTTGTGCGTTAATCTCTTATGAGATGTGGCGCAGGTTCGTGGTAGCCTGGCTATAGAACAGAAAAAAGAAAGAGATACAGAATAAAATATATCAGAACAGAACGTACACAACCTCAAATTCAAATTTACAATCATGTCACAATTATAATTAAAGTTTATATCGGAAAATAACTGTACTTGCCTTTCGTGGTTTTAAGAAAGGATAATAAACTTTTGTTGATGCAGAAATGCTGAATTACTCCTCTTTAATTGTTGTTGTAGCTCTAAACTTTGATTTGAGATTTGATTTAGCTTTTAATTCTATTCAGGTTGGAAGAAGATGCATCAGTCCAAGTTTTGATTCCAGCAGAGTAACGACGCCATTATTTTATTTAATAAGAACGGAGGCAGAGTATAGGAATGAAATTGTGCAGCATAAGGTTAGAGAAGAATGGTGTAAAGAGAATGGGGCTAGGGGGCTGTTTATATAGGGTTTCAAACTAATTAGAGCCGTCGATGAAGCAAGAGTTAATCAAGGCCATCCACCTCAAGAGAAGCCAATCAGAAAGTGACAAGTTAGCCCTAGTGACACAGTAGAGCTCAGAAATTCGACCAGAACCCGACCAGGCCAGCCAGGGTCAAACCAGAAAGCTGTGCAGGCCTGCTGCTCGGCATGGGCGCACCTGCCAAGTGCGCCAATGCAAAATTGCATGGGCGCACTTCCCAAGTGCACCAGTGCAATTTTGTTCTGGTGCACTTCCCAAGTGCGCCAGTGCATTTTGGTCGGTTTCTGGTTTTTCTGCCTAACTTCGTTCATCCATATCTTCTTCGTACGGTATTCGTTTTACGCAAACTCAGACCCTATTTCAAGCAGAATTCCGAGGCGAACGCAATGGCGTAACCCGTTTCCCTTGATTCTTATTTTTATAATTAATTATTCTCTGATTTGTTACTTATACATTCACAGAAAATACGGGGTGTTACATTAGACATGGATAATTAACCAAAATAGTCATAGGCAATTAACTGTAATAGTTTCAAAGTCATGGTCATGGACAATAGTCTTATAATCATAGACAGTAATCTCATAGTCATGAGTCATAGGTGATTAGCCACAATGTCATTGTCACAGTCATAGGCAATAGTTTTATGTTCACGGTCATAGGCATAGGCATAGGCATAGTCTTTGTTCACAGTCATAAGCATAGTCTCATGTTCACATTCATAGGCATAGGCTATTAACAATAGTTTCAACGTCATAGGCATAGGCACAGTCTCATCGGTAATTAATCACAATATTTCTTAATTAGATCCCAAAGGCATAAACTAGCATCGATTCAAATGAAAGGATTTGGCATATTCTTATATTCTTTTAATTTCATGCCACGAATAGATCTAAACGTTCAAATCTAAAAAGTAACTGACTTACAACAAACGAAGAACTTGAATTCTGGATTCTGAGTTCTGGAATTGAGATGCTTTCCTTTGGGTAGATAAACGTTGCTTTGATTTATAGTTTCGAATCTCCTATTTGCAACTCCTAGCCGTAGTCTTTAAGAAATAGTCTTCATATTTTATTTATTTATTTATTTATTCCAGAGGCAGCATAAGGAGAGAATGAAATGGTGTAAGGAGAATATGGCTAGGAGGCTGTTTATATAGGAATAGTCGGACGATTCTAGACAGAAAACGAGACCGGATACATCAGAATGAACCCAGGCTCAGAACTGGGTTCTGGCAACAGGTCGACCCCCAGGTCGACCTGGTCCCTAGGAGGTCGACCATAGTGTCGACCCCCAGGTCGACCTGGTCCTAGGCGGGAAAATTCCCGCCCAGTCTGCGCTGGCGTTTGAATTCTAATTTCGAATTTGAATTTCGAGCTGTTTTCGATTCTGAAAATTTCCTGAAACTTCGGAGTGCCATATCTCCCTCATACGGACTCCGTTTCTCGAAAACTCGGACTCGTTTCCAAGCAGAACTTCGAGACGAACGCAATGGCACAGTCTGTTTCCCTTGATTCTTATTTTAAAATTTAATTCTGCCTTGATTTATGGTTTTAACATGTTATAAAATTACGGGGTGTTACACGAAATATCCGTTAGCCGGCATTATCCGAAAAGCAGATACGGATATCCGATATCCAAAAAGATTTTCGGATACGCATATGGTTATAGTGGTATTCGTATCCGAAAAATATCCGTTCGACTAATTGATGTAATATATATTACTCAAAACGGAAAAATAGAGTTAATAATTATTTTGTAACTGTTGGATGTTACTATGATATAATTTTTTGTCCAATTTTAGTGAAAAATGGTAGTTTTAGTGTGTAATTTTGGAATATTTTTTGTTATGCCTATGGATATTAATAAAAAACAATGTTTCATAATAACATTTCTTTATTTTCTGGGTTTTTTTTTTCAAACATTAAAATAAAAATTATTTTGTGTTGATGCAAACTTTTTTATTTATACTCTTAAATTTATTAATTACAAGCGGAGTGGATAAATATTCGATATCCATCCGTATCCGAAAATTAAGTGGATACGGATATCTGATACACGAAAATCAAACGGATACAGATATCCGATATCCGAAAATAATTTCAGATACGGATATGGCACTATCCGTATCCGAAAGCATCCATTGACAACCTTATTTTCGAGTATCCTGAAATTTCAAAGATATCATGTTGGTGTCATTGATAGGCGAGCCAAAATTCACTAAAAAGTTCGATTTTGCTTTGATGTATGTTAAAAAACAAATCAGATATCAACTTCAACATAGAAATTGAAAGATAGCTTACTTGAAGTAAGAATGACATTGACTTCTCATCCTTAGCGACATCGACTTCGAAGGCTTAGACAATGAAGATCGAGTAAGTTCCTGTAACAACCCGTATTTTCAATAACCTGATATAACGTAAATCGAGGCAGAATTTAATTCTAAAATCTGAATCAAGGGAAACGGGCTGTGCCATTGCGTTCGTCTCGGAAAAATACGCGAAATAGAGTCCGATTTTTCGAAAATCGGAGTCCGTATGACCCGATTAAGGCCCAACGAAGTTTTCAGAAAATTTCAAAGTAAAAACAGATTTCAAATTCAAGTTTGAATTTGGAAATTAGGTCAGATTGGGCTAGGCGGGAAAATTCCCGCCAGAGCACCCAAGTCGACAGCCCTGTCGACTTGGGAGTCGACTTGGTTGGACCCAAGTCGACAGCCCTGTCGACTTGGCTGTCGACTTGGTCCAGCCGGGCAGTCTTGCCTGGTGCACCATTTTGGGTTTGTGTTGAGTTTGGGGGCCAGATTCGGTTTTAAGGGCTGAGATTGGAACTAGGGTTTAATCCTAAGGCTAAAACTAGTCCTAATCTCTATAAATAAGGCCCTAACCTAACCCTAAATCATCATTATTCATTCAAGTAACTAAACTATGGCAAAATCATTCCTCTCATGGCCTCCACTCTCTTCATAAAATTCCTAAATAAATTTCTATGAGAGATTTTCCATGCATACAAGTGTTTTCAAGCTTGTATGAGCATCATTAGCATGCATTCAAGTCAAGTTTCTATATTTACATCATAAAGCAAGGGTTTTGATCATTTTGGCTCAAGGGTTTTTCTACTAGAGCTTGCATTTTGGGTCTATTTGATTGCATAAGGGCTTTGTCATATTTTTGTGTCTTCATAAGCATTGTAAGCCCTATTCTACTTTCATACTTAAACTCTAAAGTTAAATGTATGATATGCAAGTTTGCCATAATATGCAAGTTTACTATGTCATGTTATGCAAGTTTGATATGTTATGATATGCAAGTTTATCATGTTATGTTATGCAAGTATGCCATGTTATGATATGCAAGTTTACCATGTTATGCTATGCAAGTTTGCCATGTTATGATATGCAAGTTAATCATGTTATGTTATGCAAGTTTGCCATGTTATGATATGCAAGTTAATCATGTTATGTTATGCAAGTTTGCCATGTTATGATATGCAAGTTAATCATGTTATGTTATGCAAGTTTGCCATGTTATGATATGCAAGTTTATCATGTTATGATATGCAAGTTTATATGCAAGTTTGCCATGTTATGTTATGCAAGTTTGCTATGTTATGATATGCAAGTTTGCCATGTATGTTATGCAAGTTTGGGATGATCATTTTGTTCATGTTATCATGTTATGCAAGCTTATCTTGAGCATATGAACATAAAGCTTCAAGCTTTATGCTAAAGGTTGCATTTTGGTAACATGTAAGTTATCATATCTCTTATGATAACTTGCATGTGAGGCTAAATGCGAACCTATGGCCATTTCTACATGTCATTTATCACCATGTATCACCAATATGCTAAGTTTGGTTTTATGCATGCTTTTGAGGCCTAAAAATGTAATATGCAAATATATGAACATGTGTACATTTCATATGCCACCATGTTGAACTTGTGGCTTCAACACCTTTATGTCATGATTATGCCAAGTTCCCTCTTTCTATCCTTTATGCGCTATTGCGATATGTAAGCGATGGGATTGCGTTTGGGGTTGGGTAAACTTAAAAGACATAAAAACATAAGATCGGGAATTTACCTATTAAGTTAGGTCTACCCATTGGGAATTTACCTATTAAGTTAGGTCTACCCAATTGCTTGAAAATTTGTAATATGTTTTGGAAACATGATGGACATGACACTTAGAAAAGATAAGTGTGACCAACTCGAGGTTGGGTTGAGTTTGTAGCGTAAACCTACCCGGAACCGACCGGCCTAACTAGTTGCTACAAACAATAGGACCCAATGTGAGAAGTTGGCCATGTGGTACCTTGAACCCGAGGTTAGACCAAGTTGTGGTGTAAAGCTACCCGGACCCGCCCGGCTTAACTAGTAACCACAACAAGGTCTAATGTGAGAGGTTAAGTCACGTGAAATTAATTAATGCCTCATGATTAGGGTTAAGTCATGGTCCACTTAATACTTAACCAATTTGGGCTTGGTAGATAAATCAGGGTTAAGTCGTGAACTCATCGTTACACTTAACCAAGTTAATCCATGATTAGCAAGAGGGTTAAACCGTACTTAACCCACTAGAAAAATCCTAGCAATGGGGGTCCACTCCAGCAGTAATCCCAAGTTTGTATCATTAAGGCCCTAGGGACTAGGCTAGGGAGGGAGCACGATTACTGGACTTGAGGTAAGTGACCAAAAGCGACGGCAGAAGGGTACGCCGGTGTAGTTCCGGGCGGACTATGGTCATGCACACAGTCCGAAGCCGGGGAAAACATGCACGGGTACCAGTAGATCGAGACTGTGCACTCATGTTTATGGTGTCCAGGGGTTGACACCCTAGGGCTTGATACACCCGACGGGAGACCCTGCACAGTCTGACTACAATTATGTTTGGGCCGTATGGACACCAACACGTGACGAGTTAGGCTTATAGGGAGCCGATCGACTAGACCGTTTGATTGGACCTCATATTAGGGTCACTTCATGTTATTGGGCCAAAGCTTGGGCCAAGGGATCAATACTTGTTTATTCAAGTCATGTTAGTTTGCTAGTACACCTGTGGTGCAAAACCTTAAACCTGATTATGCGATGACACCTTTATCTACCTTGTTAGTTAATCATCATGCTAGTATGTTGTTATCCTTATGATCATACCTGCTTCTCATGCCAGTTAACTTTATCAGTTTACATTGATTGTAGTACTCAGTCTTTTTGACTGACCTGTTTTTCTTTCGCCTCTTTTCTTCCGTTTCCCCCCCCCCCCAGGTTCTCAGGGTGGGAACGTTGGAGCTTAGCTTGGATTTCTGATCGCTTGCTTGTGGGATTTTAGCTCATGTACGGTCTTGACATGAAGCCAGCTATGGTTATCACTTATTTTGGGGATAGTACTTATGTATTTCAGTTTTTCAGTGATGTTGTTTTTATCTAGACTTGTGTATTTGGAAAGTTGACATTATGTTGTACCAGACTTGGTTTGAAATAGTTTGAAATCTTCCGCTGTTTTACTTATCCTATTTACTCTGTTTACATATATACATATGTTCTTGTTCTGCCTTGATATATCATTATGCATGTTTACCTGATTCAAACGCCCCTCCAAAGTCAGAGTGCTTGCAAGAGACACCCTGGCGGAGGCGGGGTGTTGCATTTGGTATCAGAGCATATGGTTTACGAGAAGGAACAAAAAGGTTTTTATAAAACTTTTGGAAAACTATTTTCAAAACCAAGTATAAAGTATTTTCCAAAGAAAATTCTAGTTTATTTTAAAGGCTATTCCCCAAAAAGCCATTAGCAAAATTCCTTCGTTTTTCTCCATTCTGAATCTGTCTTTTTCTTCGTTTTCAGTATGGCCGATAACTTTGCTATTCCGGAGGGAGTACACGTACCTGTTTGGTATAGGAGACTTTTGGAGGCTAGGGCGACCGAAGCCGGCCCCGCAGATGTTCCTCCTCCTCCTCCGGTAGTTAATGTTCCTCCTCCTCCTGTCGCTGATATTCCTCTTCCTCCTGTCGCTGAGGTTCCTCTTCCTCCTCCCCCTCAGCATCCTCAAGCTGACTTCGCAGAGATTTGCAAAGACTTTAAGGCGATGGGTGGCAAGAACTTTCAAGGCACTGAGACTTTTGTAGAGGCCAGGAATTGGTTGAAAGAAACCGAAGATCTTTTCGCCTTCTTTGATGTAGATGACCGTAGGAAGGTTTTATTGGCAGTGTGGTTGCTAAAGGAAGAAGCTGCACGTTGGTGGGTGGTCACCACCGCTACTAGGCCAATCGAGACTTGGGATGACTTTCGGGGAAAGTTTGGACTAAGGTTCCTATCACTGAAGCAAGGGGACATGACTATTAGGGAATACATAGATAAGTTTAATCAACTGGCTCAGGTCGGTTTGGACTTGGTTAACACAGCTCAGAAAAAGGCCCTATACTTTGCTCTAGGATTAAACGAGCCATTACATGGTTTGGCCATATCTCATATACCCTTGGGGGCAACTTTCGAGAGTTTGGTGAATATGGCCCTACTCAATGAAGAGAATAGGAGTGACAAGAAGGAGGTCAAGATGAATGAGTCTCAAAACAGGGAAACGGAGCCCAAAAAGGAAATGAAAAAGAAGGAGGAGAAGTCTAAAGATAAGAAGGAAAAGAAGTGCTTTACTTGTGGAAGCTCGACTCATCTAAACAAGGATTGCAGGAAAAGGAAGGGCACTTGCTTTAACTGTGGAGAAATGGGACACTTCACTAGGGATTGCCCGAAGAAGCAAGGGCAAGGCCAGTGTCAGACTCAGCGTGCTGAACCTTCAGGAGGGCAAGTTCATGCTCTCAATGCCGCTCCAGTTCCCGATCGAGGTAGTATTTTTGTTGAGAGCCTTGTATACATTTCTGATTTTCCTGTTCGTACTTTGTTTGATTCTGGCGCATCGCATAGTTGTTTCATCTGATCTAGTTGAAAGTTTGCACCTAAGTACTAGTCTAGTTTATGATCCCGTGTGTGTTTCAAATCCAATTGGGGGTTCCGCCCATTTATCTATTATCTACGTGGATTTGAAAATCTCTATCTTGAGTGTAGAGTTCTCGTGTGATGCTTATATTCTCGGTTTCATGGGGTATGGGTTGATTTTGGGCATGGATGGGTTGTCCAGTTTTGGAGCCATCCTTGATTTTAGAGCATAGGGTTGTGAGGCTCATGACTCGCCTCGGTAATACCCTAAAAATTTCTTGTAACCCTATGGGTCCCGTCATGTTGTGTTATCTTGAATCCCTCAACTCGTCTATCGATAGTTTGCAATCGGTGAGGGTGGTCCGAGAATATCCTGATATCTTGGGTGAAGTGAAGGGGGGTTACCCCTAAGCGAGAGATTGATTTCCGCATTTATCTGGTTGATAATGCCAAGCCAGTTACGTGGCCGGTTAGGCACATGGTCCCGCGAGATGAGAGTTAAGGAAGCAAGTCAAGGAGTTGCTTGAGAAGAACTTCATACGATGAAGCATTTCCGAAGGGGGTGCTCCGGTGGTATTCGCTACTAAGGCGGATAGCCCATTTTACTTAAGCATGGGTTATAGAAAATCATGTTAGTAAGAGCAATTGGCAACGAGGGTTGGTATTTTCAAGAAAAGTTCTGCTGCGTGGAATACTTTATTGTAAATAAACGAGATCCAGGATTCACTAGTGAATTTTGGAGAGCTTGCATGAAACCATGAGGTCATAGTTATGTTTAAGCCAAGAATGATAGAAGAGTAAGTGAAAAAGGAAGACGAGAGGCGACAATGAAATGGGTTCCAACTCATATTTGGAAATAAGAGTTAAGAAGCTAAGAAATCATGAAGTAAAAGACGATCAAAGCACAGTGGAATTAAGCTCAAGGAAACGTGACTTAGAAGATTGAAGGCTAGACACGCGCATCATATCTCTTTCTAAGAGTATATCCTTGATCCTTGTTTTCCGGTGGAACTTACTCGCATGTTATCTTTTACGTATATCCTCTCGGTCCCATTCTCGGTCCTATTTCTGTCGGGAGGTAAGACTTATTGGCTAGTAATACATGTCAGGGTTTGAAGGGGTCCGTTAGGTTGACTAAACCTTTTGGGCTTTTATAGAATATGGGTTGGATTAGGAAGGGATTTCTTGTAATCCGAAAGGAGTATATCCTGCTTATCTTCCCGATCTCTTTGTAGCATATCTTTTGCTATCCATGTTTGTCTTGATTATCTAGTTTATCATGTTAATCTTGTCATGAGAACCTTAGGTAGAAACCCTTTGGATGAAACATGTGTTTGAAACATGTTATGCTTGATGGTTGCAAGTGGCTGCAAGTGTTTGCAAGTGGTTACTCGTGGATGCATTATACACGTTAGGCACTAGATCGGCTCACACACTCCTCATATTGCATATGCATGAGTGTTTACGCTTATTCATGGATGAAATTTTTTTGTGTTATCACATGGATGTTGCATATGGATGTATGTTATGTGCACCCATATAGATGTTATACATTATGTTAGGAATTGCATACATATGGATTCATTTCACTAACATAATTTGCATTGATGATATTTGCATTAGATAAGTACATATACACACACCTTTGCATATGTTCATACAACATTTAGAATCTTGTAAGGACAATGATTGCTCGTGGATGATGTTTTGAGTAGATGGATGTTGGATGGTAGGATACGTTCTTCCTAACTTGAAGATTTCGGGGACGAAATCCTTTAAGGAGGGGAGAATGTAACAACCCGTATTTTCAATAACCTGTTATAACGTAAATCGAGGCAGAATTTAATTCTAAAATCTGAATCAAGGGAAACGGGCTGTGCCATTGCGTTCGTCTCGGAAAAATACGCGAAATAGAGTCCGAGTTTTCGAAAATCGTAGTCCGTATGACCTGATTAAGGCCCAACGAAGTTTTCAGAAAATTTCAAAGTAAAAACAGATTTCAAATTCAAGTTTGAATTTGGAAATTAGGTCAGATTGGGCTAGGCGGGAAAATTCCCGCCAGAGCACCCAAGTCGACAGCCCTGTCGACTTGGGAGTCGACTTGGTTGGACCCAAGTCGACAGCCCTGTCGACTTGGCTGTCGACTTGGTCCAGCCGGGCAGTCTTGCCTGGTGCACCATTTTGGGTTTGTGTTGAGTTTGGGGGCCAGATTCGGTTTTAAGGGCTGAGATTGGAACTAGGGTTTAATCCTAAGGCTAAAACTAGTCCTAATCTCTATAAATAAGGCCCTAACCTAACCCTAAATCATCATTATTCATTCAAGTAACTAAACTATGGCAAAATCATTCCTCTCATGGCCTCCACTCTCTTCATAAAATTCCTAAATAAATTTCTATGAGAGATTTTCCATGCATACAAGTGTTTTCAAGCTTGTATGAGCATCATTAGCTTGCATTCAAGTCAAGTTTCTATATTTACATCATAAAGCAAGGGTTTTGATCATTTTGGCTCAAGGGTTTTTCTATTAGAGCTTGCATTTTGGGTCTATTTGATTGCATAAGGGCTTTGTCATATTTTTGTGTCTTCATAAGCATTGTAAGCCCTATTCTACTTTCATACTTAAACTCTAAAGTTAAATGTATGATATGCAAGTTTGCCATGATATGCAAGTTTACTATGTCATGTTATGCAAGTTTGATATGTTATGATATGCAAGTTTATCATGTTATGTTATGCAAGTATGCCATGTTATGATATGCAAGTTTACCATGTTATGCTATGCAAGTTTGCCATGTTATGATATGCAAGTTAATCATGTTATGTTATGCAAGTTTGCCATGTTATGATATGCAAGTTAATCATGTTATGTTATGCAAGTTTTCCATGTTATGATATGCAAGTTAATCATGTTATGTTATGCAAGTTTGCCATGTTATGATATGCAAGTTTATCATGTTATGATATGCAAGTTTATATGCAAGTTTGCCATGTTATGTTATGCAAGTTTGCTATGTTATGATATGCAAGTTTGCCATGTATGTTATGCAAGTTTGGGATGATCATTTTGTTCATGTTATCATGTTATGCAAGCTTGTCTTGAGCATATGAACATAAAGCTTCAAGCTTTATGCTAAAGGTTGCATTTTGGTAACATGTAAGTTATCATATCTCTTATGATAACTTGCATGTGAGGCTAAATGCGAACCTATGGCCATTTCTACATGTCATTTATCACCATGTATCACCAATATGCTAAGTTTGGTTTTATGCATGCTTTTGAGGCCTAAAAATGTAATATGCAAATATATGAACATGTGTACATTTCATATGCCACCATGTTGAACTTGTGGCTTCAACACCTTTATGTCATGATTATGCCAAGTTCCCTCTTTCTATCCTTTATGCGCTATTGCGATATGTAAGCAATGGGATTGCGTTTGGGGTTGGGTAAACTTAAAAGACATAAAAACATAAGATCGGGAATTTACCTATTAAGTTAGGTCTACCCATTGGGAATTTACCTATTAAGTTAGGTCTACCCAATTGCTTGAAAATTTGTAATATGTTTTGGAAACATGATGGACATGACACTTAGAAAAGATAAGTGTGACCAACTCGAGGTTGGGTTGAGTTTGTAGCGTAAACCTACCCGGAACCGACCGGCCTAACTAGTTGCTACAAACAATAGGACCCAATGTGAGAAGTTGGCCATGTGGTACCTTGAACCCGAGGTTAGACCAAGTTGTGGTGTAAAGCTACCCGGACCCGCCCGGCTTAACTAGTAACCACAACAAGGTCTAATGTGAGAGGTTAAGTCACGTGAAATTAATTAATGCCTCATGATTAGGGTTAAGTCATGGTCCACTTAATACTTAACCAATTTGGGCTTAGTAGATAAATCAGGGTTAAGTCGTGAACTCATCGTTACACTTAACCAAGTTAATCCATGATTAGCAAGAGGGTTAAACCGTACTTAACCCACTAGAAAAATCCTAGCAATGGGGGTCCACTCCAGCAGTAATCCCAAGTTTGTATCATTAAGGCCCTAGGGACTAGGCTAGGGAGGGAGCATGATTACTGGACTTGAGGTAAGTGACCAAAAGCGACAGCAGAAGGGTACGCCGGTGTAGTTCCGGGCGGACTATGGTCGTGCACACAGTCCGAAGCCGGGGAAAACATGCACGGGTACCAGTAGATCGAGACTGTGCACTCATGTTTATGGTGTCCAGGGGTTGACACCCTAGGGCTTGATACACCCGACGGGAGACCCTGCACAGTCTGACTACAATTATGTTTGGGCCGTATGGACACCAACACGTGACGAGTTAGGCTTATAGGGAGCCGATCGACTAGACCGTTTGATTGGACCTCATATTAGGGTCACTTCATGTTATTGGGCCAAAGCTTGGGCCAAGGGATCAATACTTGTTTATTCAAGTCATGTTAGTTTGCTAGTACACCTGTGGTGCAAAACCTTAAACCTGATTATGCGATGACACCTTTATCTACCTTGTTAGTTAATCATCATGCTAGTATGTTGTTATCCTTATGATCATACCTGCTTCTCATGCCAGTTAACTTTATCAGTTTACATTGATTGTAGTACTCAGTCTTTTTGACTGACCTGTTTTTCTTTCGCCTCTTTTCTTCCGTTTCCCCCCCCCCCCCCCAGGTTCTCAGGGTGGGAACGTTGGAGCTTAGCTTGGATTTCTGATCGCTTGCTTGTGGGATTTTAGCTCATGTACGGTCTTGACATGAAGCCAGCTATGGTTATCACTTATTTTGGGGATAGTACTTATGTATTTCAGTTTTTCAGTGATGTTGTTTTTATCTAGACTTGTGTATTTGGAAAGTTGACATTATGTTGTACCAGACTTGGTTTGAAATAGTTTGAAATCTTCCGTTGTTTTACTTATCCTATTTACTCTGTTTACATATATACATATGTTCTTGTTCTGCCTTGATATATCATTATGCATGTTTACCTGATTCAAACGCCCCTCCAAAGTCAGAGTGCTTGCAAGAGACACCCTGGCGGAGGCGGGGTGTTACAGTTCCCAACGAAGTTTCCCTTCTTTTTTCCTTTAGCGTTTTCTTCCTTTTAATTTTTCTTATCTTTGCTTGACAATTGACATGAATTTGGGCGATAGATCAATGAAGAAAATTCCGGCGGTAGATTTTTCACTAGTTTAACTCAATGAGCAATGTTGTGCTTGTGTTAGGCTTTATGTGATTATATTTAGTTTGTTGTTTACATTGAGTGGGTTTGGGCTTGTCTTATCTTGGGCCGCAGTCGGTTTAAATTTTCGTAGTTTAACATTTTTTTTGTTTAATTATGTCTAAGTTGTGTGTGTTGAAATTGTTTATTTCGTGTTTTCATACAATTAAGTCATGTTGTGTAGTGTTAATTTTTAATATAACTACATTACTAAGTTTAAATTAGTTAGAATTTAATCCAGTTCTAGCTTAACTCGATTGTTATAATTCAATCTAATTGCTAAGAGAATTGAAGTGAGGGCCAAAATTGAAAACAAATTGAAACTTTCAAATTTTCTGGAATCATCTAAAACAACTAAAATTTCAAATGATCAAAACCAAAACCGAGTTCTAGAGCCTTGATCTCAGTGATATAAGTATATTCATAAAAAAATTATATGTCTGATACTTTGGAAATCTTCGTGTACTTATTTTAAGGGCATAATATATTCATAAAACAATAAGAAAACTACCTTATTTTCAAAGATATTAATTGTTTTAGTCCTATTTATATTCAAAATATGGGTTTCTAAACTCTTGAATAAAAATATTAAATAAAATATTATTTATAATTTTGATAATAAGATATTCTTTATAAAGCTACTTTACAAAATATTACTTAACAGCTGAAATTCTTTATAAAATAATTTGTTAAATATAAACTCTTCATTACATTAATTAATCATCATTAAATTTTAATAGAGAAAATATATAAATAAATTTAAAATATTTATTAATAAAATATTTAATTAAATATTTAGCTTTATTAATATATTAGTTAATTAATTTTAAAACATCAGTAAAAAATTAATAATTGTAAGAACAAAAAGAGTTTCGTCTTTTGCTTGTATCGCAATCAATTCACTCTCGTTCTTCCTCCTCGATTTCCCCCTTCCATTTCCATTTTCAGCACCTTCTTCCCTTTCGTCCGCCGCTTTTAGCTATTTCCTGCTTTTACCTGCGATAGTACAAGCGAAGCCCTATTCTTATCAGTTACTATTTAAACTCTAGATCCCAAATTTCCCTAATCTCTGGTCCACTTTTCATCTTCTTGCTTGCTTTATGAACTTCTTTTTGTTGCGCAACCCTTTCATTTCTCACTGGCCCTGGTTGCTTCTTACTGAGTGGTGTTTTTGTCTCATGCCTACTGTACGGTTTCTGTAATGTACAACGTTAGGTGGCCTAGCAAGTCCACGCTATTCATTATCGGGTGAGTTTATTGTCCAACCTTTGTATGGCCAAGCCATTAGGAATGGGGAGGCTGGTGTGTGATGGGACCCCTGATTCGGTCTCTGTTGTGTTCTGGTTTGAGATAGATGTGGTATTGACTTGACAAAAGGGAGTTAGTTTGGCTAACCCAGAGTATCTGCGAGCACAGTAACTTCTGAGTCCCTCTATTGATCTTGCGACTTGCTGCACTACTGTCTGGAATGAAAAGTTAACCATTTCAACCGTGTTTTGCTTTGGGGTAGCTCTCCACTATCTCTAGCACGGTGAGATTTATATCTTGGTTGCTTTGCATTCTAGTTCGTATGTTTGGTTGTGTTGGAATCATCTGTGGTTTTGGATTTTCAATGTGTTTTGCAGATTTTGTCTTATCAGTTCAATTTGTAAATAGTTGGGGTGTATAGTTTGGTTTCATGTAAGTCGTTTGGAACTTCTGTTGGGATGTTTTTTTATCGTTTTCTTTATGGAATTCATGTTGGTCATATGCGTGGGACTGGATCTTGTCTGGTTTGGCTAGGTGTTCTGGTTTATCTCCATGGCCATGCTTAGCTCCACAGGTGAAGCCTTGCTCTCAACGGAGCTAACACTTTCTGGTCATCATTCCTTTCGTTGCCAGTCGTTACTAAAGATCGTCCTGCTGGGTATTTTTCTTTCCTAGCTACGCAAGTGTTTTTTTGACATGTCATTCTGGTCCACAGAAATGTTGGCTTGGTTTTCTATGGCTATGTAAGCTCTGTGTCGAATGCTGATGGTACTTCCTCGAATGTTGCTAAGTGCTGTCATGTTGTTCAACACGTCAATTCGGTCAAGGCTTTATACTTTGGAATTTTCGAAATACTGTTACTTACAGCTACATTGTTCAGATGCTTTGCTAAGTGCGTCTATTGTGGTGAGGTTGTTTTATACACAGTGAATGGTAGTTTACTCTTGTACTGATCTGTATAGTGTATTTTTGTTATTCGATATGTAATCACTACATTTTGAAGTAAGAAACATTTTTCCTCCCTACGTGGAGCGAATTCGTAGACCAGTAACTTAGGCTAGCTTCAGGGCTTTAAGCATGCTAAGTTTGGTGGACGAAACACTATAAATTCCATAAGTGGTGGATAGTCCACCTTAAAATTCGAATTTGGTTGCTAGACACTTTGTCTAGCACCTGTAATAATATATTTATTATTTGTTATAATAAAAAGTGTTTGCGGTCACTTTAAAAACCAATTGGCTTTACCAAAAAAATTAACCTTTAAAACATCATTAATAAATAATTATTTAATTTCAAAGCCTAATTAATGAATAATTATTAAATTGGAACATCATAAATAAGTAATTAAAAATGATTTTTATAACGTTTATTAATAAAATAATTAATTCTTTCTTAAATAAACAGTTATTAGTTTCAAAATATCATTAATAAATGAACACTAACCTTTAAATCATCATTACTTTAATAACTAATTATTCTTCTTTAAAAATATGTTAATAAACATTCAAATAATTTTAAAACAAATATGGAAAATACATTCAATATTCGATAATAGATTATAGTTTATGCAATGTTTACACTCAATTCTAGAGGAGCCGTAGTAAAAATCTATACCCCTCTATTTACATCATAATAACAAGAAATCGATGTCTACACAATAATGTTGCTATCCAGTGAATCCATAGTAGATTGTAGGTATGGTCAATACTTTAAAAACATTTATCAAAATAGGCCTAAGCAATTAACAGTGGTACATAACACTGTACCATATAATTCAATTTAACTTTTCAAGTTAATAAGAGACATTTACATAATCAACATTAATGTAAATAAATTTAACAATTAATCAATATTGGTTAACCATTACTAAGTCAAATTAGCATATCGATTAATGACACATAATTGGATATCCAATCCATAAAATAGTAGGATGCATTTATTATGTTAGTTAAAAATCCGATTAATTTGATTAGCAGAACGGTGTTTTATTCCACTAAACGAATGTCCAAGTTATCCTATTTAATTTATTTTAACAATACAGTGTTTCAAACAGTCAGTACTCGCAAATTATGACTAATTTAACGATGTTATTATTTAAAATAATGCAATTAAATCTTTATCCATTTAAATACATCATCTTAGCCAAAATTATCAATAAATTGCACAAAAAATTAGAGCTTGGCCCAAACATTAATACTCGACCCATAACCAAAACTTGAATCTTCTTCTTCCCCGTGCAATATCACTTGAGACCTACAAATTGTTTGTGCAATCAACACCTCCACCATTGCACTAGGAATGATGGTGGGGTGAGTTAGGAAAGGGTGGAGGATGGGGGTTTGTTCCCCGGATTTGCACTGTAGACCTGATACGGGTCTAAAATTTTGCTGCAAACTTGAAGCCTATACAGGTCAAAATAGACTCGTGCCGCTCAAAATCGATGAAATTGTGTACTATTATACACAAATTTATTTATTCATATTTTTTGTTGCTATATGATATTTTTTTTTGGGAAAAGCGTTACTATATGATAAACTAAATATAAATAGTAATATGTTTTCAATGGTAAGAGAATATAATAATAAAAATGAGCTATAACATAACATTTCAAAAGACATGCACTTGTTATTACCAAAAAATAGTGTTAAGGAAAAAGTTACGGGCTTTTTCAACCGTAAGGCCGGCCTGCTGAAATTTTATTTTAAAGGACAAAGGATCAAATTTTAGGTATCAGTTTTATAGTGTCCATGGTATCAGAATTTGATTACCAGTTTTTAAGTATCTGTTTTACAATGTGTATGGTATTAGAATTTAGCTATCAGTTTTTAAGTATTAGTTTTATAGTGTGTATGGTATCAGTTTTACAATGTTTATTGTCCTTGAGAATAAATTTTTGGAGGGTTGTCCTTGGGCTTGAAAAAGTTATGAAGTTTGTCCTTCACAATAAAATCCCCTTGTTATTATATACTTATCATTTATGCAAATTAATACAATGAAAAACTTATAGCTTATCAATTAAATGTATATAATATTCATGTCATGACCACCTATGCATAATTTTTTTATCAAATAATCATTATAGAAATAAAGCGGTTTCGCTATATTTCAATAATTCTATTTCAATAATGCAAGTCGGGATAAGGTGGGTCAAACATTCCTTTACCCAGCCTCAGACCCGGGCAACCAAAGCCGGTCGTGGGTCTACTCGTCCAAAGACCCAATGGAGTGGGTCTAAACGGGCCCAAGTAGGGGCACGTCAACAAGGTTTGGACACTTGACTCATCTCATTTCCATCCCTACATGGCGCTACGAGCCTCCGAACTAGCTTTACACCTTGACTTCACTACTCAATTTCTCTTTGCAATCTCCACTTGACTCACACCTCCCTTAATCAGAATCCGACCACTAGACAACCCCTACAAGCCATGAATCTCGTGACACAATTTGTCTTCAAAACTCGTCATCTTTTCCCATGATGAAGTTCCCTCCTCCACGGATAGTAAACCAAGCTCTGCATCGATGATCGTTTCATGAATTCATAAATAACGCAAGACCTAATATTTGAATCTCACTGGAATTTCACCAAAAGTCAGTACGATCCAAATGATGTTTATTGCGTCAAGTGATTCAAAGCGATGATTTTCTAGGATTACAAGCAAAATTTCCCTCTTACTTATTTTTGTCGATTTCCCGATTATTTCTTGACGAAATCTAGAGCTGTCGGTTTCTAAAAATACTAGAGATTAAAGAATTACTTCATTGACAAAACAAGCTAAATCTTGTCAGTCAAGTGTGATGAAGGGAACAAGGGGACAACAACAAGCAGAGACATTGAAACAAGATGGCAGCTATGGAAAAAAAGTATACAGTGCCTATTTGTATTCATGTTTGATTTTGGGTATCCAAAAAATCATATCACTTTCATGTACAAATCGTGAACAACATTAAACAAAATACGATCACGTACAGAAAAGTGGTGCATTTGCAAAACCAAAATAAAAATTAGATAAGTTAACTTATTCTATTAAATTCCTAAAGTATTGGCATTTGATGATAAAAATCATTAAACGAAAATTTAGTTATTTTATAAACTAAAAATTATAGAAAAATCCTATAAAAAAATATGTCATCAAAAATTAGAAAATTATTTGGAACACTCTAGTCATGCTTAACCTGCACTGGTGTTTATTAATATCAATTATGCTTTGCCTAAATTATCCTTGAAAACATTTATCTCATTTTCTTTTCAAAATTATTTATGAAAATTTCATAATTAAATTTTAATGCTGGTATAATGTCTCTTATTTTGAATCTATATTCCTTGAGTAACTTAAAAATCAAACTTCCAAATCTAAGCATGACTTGGGTATTAAGCATCGGTTTTATTTCAAAAACTCGTCTTGATCGATTAATATAATAATTTAATCCATAGGGGTTTATATATATGCATAGTTCTATAACTCCAAAATGATATTAAGGAACCTAATACCACCAACAATATTATATATTTCCTTATCAAGATCCAAACATATATTTTACCCACTTTTAGCTATTTTCGAGCCAATTGAACTAGCTAATTATAAAACAGTTTCCTTCCTTTACAAATCCATCTTGAAACAATAATTTTTTTGAATCTGTTCAGGAGGGAAATCGACTGGAGTCTTAAAACCCTCCCTAGTGCACCTAGCCTGGTCCACGAGCATCGCATAAGTTGATGATCATAGCATTGCACATGGTAAGATCTTAACATGCCATTCCGGGTTTCGAACTCGCACTGTTGTTACCACGGCGCAAAGCCCTTAACCGCTGGACTACTGCTGCGGACCCATCTTGAAACAACATACATACATACATATATATATATATATTATGTGTGTGTAGTGTATATATACAAATTGATAATTTTCAATATAATAGCCATTTCCAACTTGCTAGGATTCGTTCGAATTCAAACTTGTTCTGATCATACAATAACAGAGAGAATAACTTACTAAGTACACTCGTGTCCTTATGCAAACATCCAATCATCACTTAGAAAATTATTCCGATCATCAAAAAACAAATAAGGACTCATTCCCAAACCAACCAAACCAGAGAAAATAAACCATTATTTAAAAGTATTTATACTTAACAATTACTTTATGGCAAACCATTATTTCCATTTCAAGATCATTTATACTCTAAATCTTTCTCATATAAAACTTATTATTTTCTCCTCTATAAATCATTTGAAATAATAAGATACATTATCTTCTTCAGTGAATTAAAATAGGATTTTGTGACTAATCAAAATCTGGTTTACCATTTTTTTATAGAAAATCTCATTCGTAGAAATTTCCCACATAGAAACTCGAAAATGAAAACTGATGTTAGTGTGGTTATTTAAGAAATTATTTTTCAACGACCAAAGTGAGTTCAATGCTTTAGATTTCCTTGAAATTTTTTAGAAATATTTTTTCTTGAAATCATTTCAAATGATATTATTATTATCTAAATCTTTGTAAACCATTTTCCCTAAAATTCCTAGGACTTAATTCTCAAGTTCCCATTATTTATAAACCACACTATATAAATCAGTTCTTATAAAATCTGTTCCTTATAAATCAACTTTTATGTATTTATCTCAGAAGTAGTTCTATTTCTTTTTAATAAACCATTTTATTAATTACCAATTTTTATAAAATCCACTTTTATATAAAATCATTTCCCAACTGTTTATTTTAAAGTATTGTAATTTCTTTTTAATATAACGCTGCTTACTAAATCCAATTTAACACAACATCAATAATAAATGCACTATAGTCAAATTGTGAAACCTAATTCATTAGGTTTTCCTTTCGATGTTCCTAAAAATTCCTATCAACCTAACCTAGGTTTAGAAACGAAGATTTCAAATAGATTTACAAGGAATATTCAAAGCTCAGAATTGGGATGAGTATAACAAATCAAATCCTAAATGATAATGATGGAATATATGCATTCCTAATAAACAAGTTACCAAGAATTACTACATTAAACTCCTGGAAATCATTCTTTCATATATAAAATATATTTCTAGAAAAAATTATTTTATTTACTTATTTTAATACAACACTGTGTCGATTGGACTTGTTTAAGTGTTTGGGAATTTCCTATTTGTAATAACCCAGAAAATCCGAACCAATTTAATTTTTTTTTGGCAATTTTGATGAATTTTGAATATTTAAAATGGTTTATTTTAAATAATAACGACAAGAAAATTATTTTGAATAGAATCAGAATGTATATATTTATTTGAATCGATGTTAGAATATAAATATTTATTTTTATTTATAAAAGGAATTGAAAATCGCGCGGTAGTTCGAAAATTTGATTTCAAATTTCAAATGAATGTACAGGATTCAAAATGAACCGGATTTTAGCGAAACCAAAAATATTTGAATCTATTTGAGAATATCTTCCCAATGAATTCGAAAAATTGAAATTTCATAGCGAGAATAAAAAGTTACGCCCAGTTGAAAATTCAGAATAGTCGCTAAGGAATTCTGGCCCTTAAAATGGAAAATTTTCAAACGACCTCTGTTTTTGACGAAACCACTTTTGTTGGATCCGGGATGTCTAGTTATTGCTAGATTCCAAAATTCATAATTTTTCAAATCAATATGTGAGTGTGGCAAAGGAAAACGTGTTTTAACAGTTTTAGTCAATTTTGATCGACCAGAAAATGGCCATTATTCAAATGATTTTCAAATTTGACGAAAATAGTTTTGTTGGGGCCGTATCATCAATACGAAGCCAAAAATAATTTTTATGGAATTTTTAGGGTCCGTATGTGACCCCGGTAAATTGAAATGTGCGTTCAAATTCAATATATAGATTTATATTTTGGTTTTGACGGAAACAGCCGAACTGGCTTACGATACATATCCCATTGTGTTCGGAATGGGGGTTATTAGCTATGGACGACAGTCGGTGGGCTTGATTTTGAGTTTGAATTAAAAAGTAACTTTTCGGATTTAAAATTAATATAAAATATATATATTAACCTAGTCAAACCCTAAACTTCAAAACCGTGGTCAACTTCTCAATCGCGCCTCCCTTTACCTTTATCTCCCGTTCAGTTTTTAGAGAGAAAAAAGAAGTTAAAAAAAAAACGGATCTCAACCCGTCGCTTCCCCCTTTCCCCCGCCACCGCGTCCCTCCCTTGCATCGCCACCGTGAGCGCCTCCTCTCCCCAGACTGGCGTCGGCCCTCCAGTCCTCATCCTCCTTCTCCACAGCCCCTACTTCTTCCATTCGACCAAAATCCATGCCCCCATACCTTTTCACCCAAACGAGACCGCCACCGCTTAATGCTTCACCACCTCCGATCACAGTGTAGCTGGCTGCGCCGTCGCCCAGGCAAGGGCCGCGCCTCCCCCTCCTCAGCCCCTCCTCCGATCAAAATACCATAAGTTTTTTTTATTTATTTGATTTAATTTTATTTAGTTAAATCAATTTAAAAATCTGATTTTGTTTAATGTATAAAATCTTATTTTGGCTAATGTAGAAAGTTTAGATGTTTAATTAAGCTAAAGCTTTGATTTTTAACATCATAAAGGTATGATTTTTACTTAGGTAAAGATTGGATTTTATTTTTATATGTATATGTAAACGGCGAGGATAAAGATTATATTTTTAATTATATAAAATTTTTATTTTTATTTATGTTAAAGGTAAGATTATATTTTTTATTTAAATAAAGATAAGATTTTTAGCTTAAAAATATGATTTTTAGATACGTAGAGATACAAAAATATGATTTTTATATTATAGAGATAATAAAAATGTGATTTTTTATTATCTAGGAAACGAAGTAAAAATATGGTTTTTATATGTATGAATGGTAAATAAAGATACGATTTTTATACATGAAGTGGCGATATAAAAATGTGATTTTTATCATATAAGTAGCAAAGTAAAAATACGATTTTTATTGTTGGAATGGTTAAACGAAAATATGATTTTTAATGAATAAACATCATATTAAAAATATAATTTTTAATATGAACAGCGTGGTAAGGACTGCATTGGAATTTTAAACGGTTCAGAAGTAAAACTGGCGGAGTGGATCCCAAAGGTGAGAACTCCTCACTTTAATTTTCTTTATACAGTTATCTATTATGTAACTGCATATATCAACTGTTCTCCATCGTCCACAGACCATGGACGACTTGTTTGGTTGTTTGTGTTGATCTATGTGTTTGGTTGAATATTGGTTTTTGGTGTGAATGTGAAATTGATTTGATTGGTATGTGTATGGCGCAGGCCATTATTAGACTGGGGTTAAGGCTAGGCCTTATCCCGTTTCCAGTATCGTGCCATTATGACGCCGAAATTTTCTAAAATATATTAGAACAATAAAAATATTATTTTTATTGTGTAAATGAACCGAACGAACGTTCTATCATTAAAAACATAATTTTTAACGTGTATGTGAATAAAATAAGTATTCATTTACAAATTAGACGATTTGTTTATGTACACACATTTGACTGATATTGATTGGGACGATAAATTTTACACATCGCCCAACTGCACAAATAAAACTTGTGTTTGATTGTTTGAAACCCCACATGGGTATTGGGATGATATTGGCACTAGTCCCAGTAATTAGCTGTATGTCGATCGATTGATTGACAGGCTATTATAATCGTTAAATATTTATATTTGATGCTTATACAGTGTAGAACGCACTCTGGATGATGGATTGTTGTTTTCCTTCTTGTTATACAAATTTGTTGTGTGAAATCCATATAAATCAAATTATATGGTAATTGACTGTTTCTGATTCCAGTTTAGAAAGAAAGAATATTTTAAAATAACGATTATTTTAAAATAACGAATATTTTCAAACAATATTCAGAAAAGAATCAAAATCTGATTTTGATGTCCGATTTTGGATGGGCATGAATATATTTAAATATATAGAGCCGTGTTGATTAGATTGGCGCCATTTTGACGTGAACGATACTTATATCGATTTTATTCATTTTTATAATGAATATCGAAAAGGAAATGATTTCAAAATCTCATGTTTTGAAAATATTATCATTTATATATCGATGATATGGAATATTCAATTTTGACTTGAAATTGAATATGAAGTTAAAATGGAATTTAAATTCGAATTAAATTGAAATAGAATTTAATTTCGAATTAAATTGAATTTGAAATTTGAATTGAAATCTGAATTAGATCGAAAAAGAAATGAAATCGTTTTGAATCGAATTTAAAACGGATTGAAATTTAATTGAAATCGATTTGAATTGAAATCGATTTGAAATGAATTTAAAACGAATTTATATTGGAAAATTCAATTTTGATTTGAATTTAAAATGGAAGTTGACATCGTTTTGAAAACGAATTTAAAATGATTTATAAAATACGTTTTAAAAGGAAATCGATGAGAGATATATAATATATATTATATATATATAGAATGGCCTGAATAGAACGCGTCGCGCTGCGGCAGTTCGCGAATTTCGACCATTGACTTCGAATAGACATTACGGGAGATCCGACTGTCGGATTCTCCTAAAACTGGAACCGTTGGGTTCGTATCAAAAAGAGCTTTCTAATGAATATTAGAAATTAGAAATCTAATGGTTGGATTTGGAATTATGTCCAAATCAAATTTTGAAAAGGTCGTTGTAAGTGCAGTTCGATGGCCGTTTATGGAAATCGACTGTACATGCCTTGATAAAATTATTAAAAATATCAATAATTTGTGTGAAACCATAAGAAATGATTTGGAAAGAATTGGGATGAAAAATTCCATATTTGAAAAGATAAAAATAGATTTTTATCGAAATGAACTAGTTTTGAACTAGAATTATAGTCCATTTGTTTTTAAAATTAATAAATTGGATTTGAAATGGTTTTAAAAATAACCAGAATTTCCAATATATAGATTGGAAATGGATTTGAATCGGAATTGTCTTCGGAATATTTTGATGTTGGATTTCGTGATTATACAGATATTGTTATAGAAATTTGAAAGATATATTTATATCGTTATTTCCAATACGATATTTGTTGGTGGTAGAATTTGATATTGAATATAAGCCGATATATTTTCTATTCAGAGCCTTGTATTTAATATCAAATGGGATTGGGTTTGTCGTGAATGGTGTCTTCATTAACACTATTCTTAAACCCAGTTGAGAAAAGATTAAAACTTTTTATTTAGATTTAATGGAGTATACCAATTAAATAATATTTAATTGGAATTGATTTGAAATTGATTTTTGGGTTTATCGTGAATGGTGTTTTAAATAACACTTGTTCTTTAACCCGATAATTAATGGAATGTGAATTGGGTTCATTGTGAACTGTGTTTTAACGACATTCGTTCTTTAACCCGATTTATAGTGAAATGGGATCTGGAATTTATAAATCTTTTTGATAAGATTTAAAGGAGATTTTCCAAAGTAAAGTTTTCTAATTTAATAAAATAAATTGGAATGGAATGGAATTCGATTTGGTAATGATCGAAGTGAACTTCTGTTGAGGAAGACTGTTAATATATATGGAATTTAAAAGGCTTTGCCGTTATTCCATTTATATTATTAGTCGGATATGGGAGTTCATATCGATTATATATATTGATCTGTTTTCCGTGAAGATTCCATTGTTAATGGAATGTGATTTTGGGTTTATCGTAAGCTGTGTTTTAAATGACATTTGTAACACCCCACCTCCGCCAGGGTGACTCTTGCAAGCACACTAGCTTCGGAGGGGCGTTTAAACAAGGTAAACATGCATGCAGATATCACAAGACAAAACATATAAGTAAAACAGAGTAGTAAAGCAGCGAATAAAACTTGCATTTCCAAAACCATAGTTAAGTTACAATAAAGTACTTAGTCATTATTTTCCAACAAACAAAGTCTAGATAAAAGCATAAACTGAAAAACTGAAATACATAAAGTACTATCCCCAAAGTGAAGTGATAAACCATAGCTAGCTCAATGTCCAAACCCGTACATGAGCAAATCCAGTAAGCAAGCTAGAAAGATCCAAGCTAAGCTCCAATGTTTCCACCCTGAGGACCTGGGGGGGGGGGGAACGGAAGACAAGAGGCGAAAGAAAACAGGTCAGTCAAAAAGACTGGTAAGCCCTACTCCTATCTGTCTATGAACTAGTAAAGTTAACTGGCATGAGAAGCTGAGATGAACATAAGGATAACAACATACTGGCATGATGATTAACTAACAAGATAGGTAAAGGTGTCATCGCATAATCAAGGTTAAGTTTTGCACCACGGGTGTACTAGCATTCTAACATGTCAAGTAAAAACAAGAATTGATCCCTTGGCCCAAGCTTGGCCCAACATCATGAGGTGACCTAAATCAAGGTCCAACTACTCGGTCTAGTCGATCGGCTCCCTATAAGCCTAACTCGTCAAGTGTCGGTGTCCTACGGCTTAATCATGTAATGTAGTTGATTGTGCAGGGTCCACCCTAGGGTGTATCTGGCCCTACGGTGTAACCCTCAGACACCATTCCAGGATGCACAGTCTAAACCTACCGGTGCCCGTGTTCAACTCCGGACTTAATGTGCACGACCATGGTCTGCCTGAACCACCGGGGCATTATTCAGTCGTCTCTTTTGGTCTCTTACAATCAGCCCAGTAATCGTGCCCCACCCTAGCCTAGTCCTAGGGTCTTATGATACTATCTAGAAGGTTACTGCTGAAAAGGACCACGCAACTAGGGTTTCTTAACGGGTTAAATGTGGTCAACCCGATCCAAACGTGGATTAAATCGGTTAAGAGTACCCAAGGCTCCTGACTTAACCTCGATTAATCCATCAAGCCCAAATTGGTTAAGTATTAAGTGGACCATGACTTAACCCTAATCAGGAGGCATTAATTAACTTAATGCGCTTTAACCTCTCACATTAGACTTTGTTGTGGTTACTAGTTAAGCCGGGCGGGTCCGGGTAGCTTTACACCACAACTAGGTCTAACCTCGGGTTCGAGCACAACATGACCAACTTCTCACATTGGGTCCTATTGTTTGTAGCCACTAGTTAAGCCGGGCGGGTCCGGGTAGATTTATGCTACAAACTCAACCCAACCTCGAGTTGGCCACACTCATATTTTCTAAGTGTCATGTCCATTATGTTTCCAAAACATAATTACAAGTTAACATATCACGTCATGTTATAAAAACCATGTTTATGTCATAATGTTACCCAACCCCAACGTAATCCCATCGTTTACATAATCGCAACAACGCATAAAGGATAAAATAGGGAACTTGGCATAATCATGACAAAAAGGTGTTGAAGCCACAAGTTTAACATGGTGGCATATGAAATGTACATATGTTCATATACTTGCATATAGCATTATTAGGCTTCAAAAGCATGCATAAAACCAAACTTAGCATATAAGTGATACATGGTGATGAATGACATGTAGAAGTGGCTAGAAGTTCGCATTTAGCCCCACATGCAAGTTATCATAAGGGATATGATAACTTCCATGTTGCCAAAATGCAACCTTCAACATAAAGCTTGAAGCTTTAAGCTCACAACTTCAAGTTTAACTTGCATAACATGATAACATGTGTATAATGATCAACCCAAACTTGCATAACATAGCAACATGTGTCATACATAATGATTAAACCAACTTGCATAATGATCAACCAAACTTGCATATCATAAAGATCAACCCAAACTTGCATATCATAATGATCAACCAAACTTGCATATCATAATGATCAACCAAACTTGCATATCATAATGATCAACCAAACTTGCATATCATAGTGATCAACCCAAACTTGCATATCATAATGATCAACCAAACTTGCATATCATAATGATCAACCAAACTTGCATATCATGATGATCAACCCCAAACTTGCATCATTCATTTAACTTTAGAGTTCAAAGAAAGAAAGTAGAAAAGGGCTTACAATGCTATGAAGACACAAATAAATATTTATTATAAAGATTGAGACGAAGCCCTTATGCAAGCACCAAAAACCCAAATATGCAATCTCCAAATGAAAACCCTTGAGCCAAATTAATAAAAATCCTTGCTTTGAAATAGAAATGTTGCAACTTGACTTGAATGCAAACTAAGAACACTCATACAAGCTTGAAAACACTTGTATGCACTCAAAATCTCTCATAGAAATAAACTTAGGCATTTTAGCATGAGAGTGGAGGCCATGAGAGGAACAAATTTGGCATAGTTTAGTTGTAGGAATGAATAATGATGATTTAGGCTAGGCTTAGGGGTCTTTTTATAGAAGATTAGGATAGTATTAGCCATAGGATTAACCCTAGATTCAATCAGAGCCATCAAATCCCGTCACAAGCCTCCAAAACAGGTCAAAACAGCCATAATGGGTGCACTAGGTTGCCTGGGCCGACCAGGCAGGTCGACACCCAGGTCGACCCTGGGGTCGACTCCCCAGTCGACCAGGGGGGGAGGTCGACTCCCCAGGTCGACCCCCCTGGGTCTGGCGGGAATTTTCCCGCCACTTCTGATTTTCTGAAATTTGAATATGTTTTGAATTTGAATTTTTCGTGAAACTTCGTGAGGCCATATCTTGGTCATATGGACTCCGATTTTCGAAAACTCGGACTCTATTTCACGTATTTTTACGAGACGAACGCAATGGCACAGCCCGTTTCCCTTGATTCAGATTTTACAGTTTAATTCTGCCTCGATTTATGTTATAACATGTTATTCAAAAATACGGGTTGTTACATTCTCCCCTCCTTAAAGGATTTCGTCCCCGAAATCTCCAAGTTAGGAAGAACGTATCCTACCATCCATCATCCATCTACTCAAAACATCATCCACGTGCAGTCATTGTCCTTAAAGGATTCTAAATGTTGTATGATCATATGCAAAGGTGTGTGTATATGTACTTATCTAATGCGAAAATCAGGAGGTTACTGATTCAGTAAACCCCCTCAATGCAAAACATGTTAGTGAAATGAGTCCATATGTATGCAAATTCCTAACATAACTTATAGTCTCTACATGAGTGCACATATCATTCATCCATATGCAACATCCACGTGATAGCATAACAAGTTTTCATCCATGAATAAGCATAAACACTCATGCATATGTGGTATGAAAGTGTGTGAGCCGATCTTAGTGTCTAATGTGTATCATGCATCCACGAGTATCCACGTGCAAACACTTGCAACCACTTGCAACCATCAAGCATAACATGTTCCAAATACATGTTTCAACCAAGGGTTTCTACCTAAGGTTCTCATGACAAGGTTAACGAGATAATAAGATAAACAGGATAAACACGGATAGAAAGATATGCTAATTAAGAAAGGAGATTGAGAATGTACCCTAAAAAAGGAATGGATAAAGTGAACGCATCTTCGCTTCTGTCTCCCAAGTAGCATTGCTCTCATCTTCTCCCCATTGCACTTTGACTAGTCGAACCTCTCTGTTTCTCAACTTCCTAATCTCTGACCCAAGGATGCGGGTAGGAGCTCGTCGAATAGTCGCATCACGCTCTATCTCCACTTCTCTAAGCAAGCTCGGCTCTACCACCTCTGCGGTCTCATGAAGGCACTTCCTCAAATGTGACACATGGAATACATCATGTACCCCACTAAGTCTCTCGGGTAGATCCACTCTATATGCCATCCGTCCAATCCTTTCCTTAATGGGAAACGGTCCTACAAACCTTGGAGCTAACTTCCCAACGGACCCAAAGCGGACAACATTCCGTAATGGGGATACTTTGACAAAGACCATGTCCCCAACATCAAACTCTAGATCCGTCCTCCTCTTATCCGCGTAAGATTTCTGCCTGTCTTGTGCTGCTTTCATCCTTCTTCGAATCAAATCAATCTTCTCCGAAGTCTCTCTAACCATCTTAGGCCCAAGCAAGATCTTATCCGTAGATTCCCACCAACATGTAGGTGATCGGCAAGGCCTTCCATAAAGAGCTTCGAAAGGAGCCATACCAATACTAGACTGAAAGCTGTTATTATACGCGAACTCCACCAATGGAAGATGCTCTTCCCATGTACCTCCAAAATCCAAGATACAAAGCCTCAAAAGGTCTTCTAGAACACGATTCACCCTCTCGGTCTGGCCGTCCGTCTGAGGATGATATGCGGTGCTCAAACACAACTGAGTCCCCACTGCTTCTTGCAAACTTTTCCAAAACTCGCTAGTGAAGATAGGATCTCGATCACTCACTATGCTAGAAGGTACCCCGTGCAATTGAACTATCTCTCGAAGATAAACTGAAGCTAGCCATGGAGAAGTCCTCTTGCTCTTCACGGGTACGAAATGGGCGCTCTTAGTAAGTCTGTCTACCACAACCCAAATTCCCGTATTACCCTTCCTCGATCTCGGTAACCCATCAATAAAATCCATCGAGACGCTATCCCACTTCCATTGCGGAACTTCCAATGGGTGAAGCAACCCGCCGGGTTTCTTTTGCTCCGCTTTTACTTGTTGGCACACCAAGCATCTAGCGACATACTCGGCCACATCTTTCTTCATACCGGCCCAAAAGAAAACTCGCTTCATGTCTTGGTACATCTTATCTCCTCCCGGATGTATAGTCATCTTCGAGTGATGTGCTTCTTCAAGAACTATATGCACCAAGTCTCCTACTTGTGGAACGCATAGCCTTTCATCACGCCTTAGCCAACCCTTATCATCAATAGTATATCTGGCAAGGTGACTAGACGTCTCACCACGAATCAACTTATCCATGACCTCGACTATTTGCGGATCTTCCTTCTGTGAAACCCCAACTTGATCAAGAAGTGTGGGTCTGAGCTCAAGGGATGCTAATGAACCCGTCATCGACTCAACAGTCGTCGTGAAATCAAAGGTCGCCAAGAACTCTAAGTTCTTCATCTCAATGAACAAGGGGCTCAAAGTCAACCTCCTTCTGCTTAGTGCATCCGCCACAACATTACCCTTGCCAGGGGTATAAGCTATCTCGAAGTCATAAGATGCCAAGAATTCCATC
The DNA here is from genome assembly GCA_030737875.1 of Allium sativum. Taxonomy (NCBI): domain Eukaryota; kingdom Viridiplantae; phylum Streptophyta; class Magnoliopsida; order Asparagales; family Amaryllidaceae; genus Allium; species Allium sativum. The sequence continues at coordinate 122,719,087 of CM060920.1, forward strand.
CACCTTTGCTGCCTTAGATTCAGATCTTTTTGCGAGAAGAGGTATTTGAGTGACTTGTGATCTGTATACAACTCAAACCTTTTGCCTAGAAGATAGTGGCGCCAGGATTTGAGTGCAAAGACGATCGCCGCTAACTCCAAATCATGAGTGGGATAGTTCTTCTCATGAACTTTAAGTTGCCTACCCCCATAACATATCACTCTTCCCTCTTGCATTAGAACAGCTCCTAACCCCGTACCATATGCATCTGTGTACACGGTAAACATCTTACCACTATCGGGTAATGCCAAAACTGGAGCTGAGGTAAGGGCTCTTTTGAGCTTTTGAAAAGCAAGCTCACACTCCAAGTCCCATGCAAAGACTAAGTTCTTCGTCAACTTAGTAAGAGGGGCCGAAATCTTAGCGAAGTCCCTGATGAACTTCCTATAGTAGCCCGCCAGACCGAGAAAGCTTCTTACCTCGGTTGCATTCCTAGGAGTCTTCCAATCTTGAACCACAACCACTTTCGCGGGATCCACCGCTATGCCTTGCTTAGAAACTATATGTCCAAGAAACCGAACTTCCCTTCTCCAGAAATGACATTTGGAGAACTTGGCCTTCAACTGATGCGCTCTAAGCGTATCCATCACTTCCTTGAGATGCCTAGCATGCTCTTCCTCATCCTTTGAGAAGATCATAATATCATCCACGAAGACAACAACAAACTTGTTGAGGAACTCCCTGAACACCCTACTCATCAAGTCTACGAAGTAGGCGGGTGCATTAGTCAAACCGAATGGCATGACAAGCCATTCAAAGAATCCATCTGGAGTCCTAAACGCAGTCTTATCGATGCTATCCTCAGCTACTCTAAGCTGATGGAATCCGGTGGCTAGATCGAGCTGAGAGAAAACAGAAGCCCCTACAAGCTGGTCAAAGAGATCATCAATCCTCGGTAACGGGTGCCTATTCTTCTTTGTCAGCTTGTTCAATTCTCGATAATCAACACATAGACGAAGCGAACCATCCTCCTTAGTAGCGAATACCACCGGAGCACCCCATTCAGAAATGCTTCATCTAATAAATTTTTTCTCAAGCAGCTCCTTGATTTGCTTACTGAGCTCCCTTCTCTCACGTGGAGCCATGTGCCTAACGGGCAATTTTACTGGCTTGGCATTATCGACTAGATAAATGCGGAAATCTATCTCTCGTTTAGGGGGTAACCCCTTAACTTCTTCAAAGACATCAGGATAGTCTCGGACCACCCTTACAGATTGCAGATCATCGATGGACGAGTTGAGAGATTCAAGATAACATAACATGATGGGACCTCTAGGGTTACAAGAAATTTCTAAGGTATTACCGAGGCGAGTCATGAGCCTCACCACCCTATGTTCACAATCGAGAATGGCTCCATAACTGGACAACCAATCCATGCCCAAGATCAACCCATATCCCGTGAACCCGAGAACATAAGCATTACACGTGAATTCTACGGTCAAGATAGAAATCTTCAAATCCACACAAATCATAGATAGATGGGCGGAACCCCCAATTGGATTTGAAACACAAACGGGATCCTCAACTAGGCTAGTACTTAGGTGCAAACTTTCAACAATGTCAGAAGAGATAAAACTATGCGATGCGCCAGAATCAAATAAGGTGCGAACAGAAAAATCAGAAATATAAACAAGACTTTCTACAGAAATACTACCTCGATCCTGAACTGGAGCAGCGTTGAGAGCATGCACTTATCCTCCAGAAGGTCCTGCACGCTGATTCTTCCCTTGCCCTTGTCCTTGCTTCTTGGGGCAATCCTTGCTAAAATGTGCAGTCTCTCCACAATGAAAGCATTCGCCCGACTTCCTCTTCCTTTTCTTACAGTCTTTAGCTATGTGCCCAACATTCCCACAGTAGTTGCATTTTCTTGGGTCCTTTGCCTTGGCCTTGTTGCCCTTGTTGTTCTTGTTGTTTTTGTTGTTCTGATTGCTCTGATTTCCTCCCCACTTGGAGTCTGTCTTCTTGGCTTGAGTCTCATTAGCCTTGACTTCCTTCTTGCCATTCTTATCGTCTCCTTGAAGCAATGCCATGTCTACTAGTCCCTCAAAAGTGGCCCCCATGGGTATATGAGATAGGGCTAAACCTTGTAATGGCTCATTCAACCCTCGTGCAAAGCGTAAAGCCTTCTTCTGGGGAGTATTAACCATGTCCAAACCGAATCGGGCGAGCTTGTTAAACTCATTCACATACTCCCTCACTGTCATATCCCCTTGCTTCAAAGATATAAACTTCTCTAATTGCAAATTCGCCTCAGTTGATGATAGAAACTTAAGCCCAAATCTGGTCCTAAAGTCGGCCCAAGTCTCTATAGGCCTCGTAGCATTGGTGACCTCCCACCAATAAGCAGCTTCTTCTTTTAATAACCATGCTGCCAATAAAACCTTTCTATGGTCTTCCACATCAAAGATAGCGAAAAGATATTCGGTTTCTTTCAACCAATTTCGTGCCTCCACAAAAGTCTCCGTCCCAATGAAATTCTTGCCACCCATCGCCTTAAAGTCCTTGCAAACTTTTGCGAAATCCGCTTGTGGATTCTGAGGAGGAGGAGGAGGAGGAACTTCAGTTACGGTGGGGGTAGTCGCTGGGCCCGCATCGTTGGCCCTAGCTTCCAAGTACCTCCGGAACCATCCAGGATTGGTCACTCCCTCGGGAAGGTTAAGATCGGCCATACTGAAACGAAGAAAAAGATAGATAGATTCAGAACGAAGGAACGAAGGATAGTGCTATGGCTTTTGGGGAATAGCCTTTTTAAAATAACTAGACTTTTCTTGGAAAATACTTAATTGGTTTTGAAAATAGTTTTTCAAAATGTAACACTTTTGCTCAAATCTTGTAAACCTTATGCTCTGATACCAAATGTAACACCCCACCTCCGCCAGGGTGACTCTTGCAAGCACACTAGCTTCGGAGGGGCGTTTAAACAAGGTAAACATGCATGCAGATATCACAAGATAGAACATATAAGTAAAACAGAGTAGTAAAGCAGCGGATAAAACTTGCATTTCCAAAACCATAGTTAAGTTACAATAAAGTACTTAGTCATTATTTTCCAACAAACAAAGTCTAGATAAAAGCATAAACTGAAAAACTGAAATACATAAAGTACTATCCCCAAAGTGCAGTGATAAACCATAGCTAGCTCAATGTCCAAACCCGTACATGAGCAAATCCAGTAAGCAAGCTAGAAAGATCCAAGCTAAGCTCCAATGTTCCCACCCTGAGGACCTGGGGGGGGGGGGGGGAAACGGAAGACAAGAGGCGAAAGAAAACAGGTCAGTCAAAAAGACTGGTAAGCCCTACTACTATCTGTCTATGAACTAGTAAAGTTAACTGGCATGAGAAGCTGAGATGAACATAAGGATAACAACATACTGGCATGATGATTAACTAACAAGATAGGTAAAGGTGTCATCGCATAATCAAGGTTAAGTTTTGCACCACGGGTGTACTAGCATTCTAACATGTCAAGTAAAAACAAGAATTGATCCCTTGGCCCAAGCTTGGCCCAACATCATGAGGTGACCTAAATCAAGGTCCAACTACTCGGTCTAGTCAATCGGCTCCCTATAAGCCTAACTCGTCAAGTGTCGGTGTCCTACGGCTTAATCATGTAATGTAGTTGACTGTGCAGGGTCCACCCTAGGGTGTATCTGGCCCTACGGTGTAACCCTCAGACACCATTCCAGGATGCACAGTCTAAACATACCGGTGTCCGTGTTCAACTCCGGACTTAATGTGCACGACCATGGTCCGCCTGAACCACCGGGGCATCATTCAGCCGTCTCTTTTGGTCTCTTACAATCAGCCCAGTAATCGTGCCCCACCCTAGCCTAGTCCTAGGGTCTTATGATACTATCTAGAAGGTTACTGCTGAAAAGGACCACGCAACTAGGGTTTCTTAACGGGTTAAATGTGGTCAACCCGATCCAAACGTGGATTAAATCGGTTAAGAGTACCCAAGGCTCCTGACTTAACCTCGATTAATCCATCAAGCCCAAATTGGTTAAGTATTAAGTGGACCATGACTTAACCCTAATCAGGAGGCATTAATTAACTTAATGCGCTTTAACCTCTCACATTAGACTTTGTTGTGGTTACTAGTTAAGCCGGGCGGGTCCGGGTAGCTTTACACCACAACTAGGTCTAACCTCGGGTTCGAGCACAACATGACCAACTTCTCACATTGGGTCCTATTGTTTGTAGCCACTAGTTAAGCCGGGCGGGTCCGGGTAGATTTATGCTACAAACTCAACCCAACCTCGAGTTGGCCACACTCATATTTTCTAAGTGTCATGTCCATTATGTTTCCAAAACATAATTACAAGTTAACATATCACGTCATGTTATAAAAACCATGTTTATGTCATAATGTTACCCAACCCCAACGTAATCCCATCGTTTACATAATCGCAACAACGCATAAAGGATAAAATAGGGAACTTGGCATAATCATGACAAAAAGGTGTTGAAGCCACAAGTTTAACATGGTGGCATATGAAATGTACATATGTTCATATACTTGCATATAGCATTATTAGGCTTCAAAAGCATGCATAAAACCAAACTTAGCATATAAGTGATACATGGTGATGAATGACATGTAGAAGTGGCTAGAAGTTCGCATTTAGCCCCACATGCAAGTTATCATAAGGGATATGATAACTTCCATGTTGCCAAAATGCAACCTTCAACATAAAGCTTGAAGCTTTAAACTCACAAATTCAAGTTTAACTTGCATAACATGATAACATGTGTATAATGATCAACCCAAACTTGCATAACATAGCAACATGTGTCATACATAATGATTAAACCAACTTGCATAATGATCAACCAAACTTGCATATCATAATGATCAACCCAAACTTGCATATCGTAATGATCAACCAAACTTGCATATCATAATGATCAACCAAACTTGCATATCATAGTGATCAACCCAAACTTGCATATCATAATGATCAACCAAACTTGCATATCATAATGATCAACCAAACTTGCATATCATGATGATCAACCCCAAACTTGCATCATTCATTTAACTTTAGAGTTCAAAGAAAGAAAGTAGAAAAGGGCTTACAATGCTATGAAGACACAAATAAATATTTATTATAAAGATTGAGACGAAGCCCTTATGCAAGCACCAAAAACCCAAATATGCAATCTCCAAATGAAAACCCTTGAGCCAAATTAATAAAAATCCTTGCTTTGAAATAGAAATGTTGCAACTTGACTTGAATGCAAACTAAGAACACTCATACAAGCTTGAAAACACTTGTATGCACTCAAAATCTCTCATAGAAATAAACTTAGGCATTTTAGCATGAGAGTGGAGGCCATGAGAGGAACAAATTTGGCATAGTTTAGTTGTAGGAATGAATAATGATGATTTAGGCTAGGCTTAGGGGTCTTTTTATAGAAGATTAGGATAGTATTAGCCATAGGATTAACCCTAGATTCAATCAGAGCCATCAAATCCCGTCACAAGCCTCCAAAACAGGTCAAAACAGCCATACTGGGTGCACCAGGTTGCCTGGGCCGACCAGGCAGGTCGACACCCAGGTCGACCCTGGGGTCGACTCCCCAGTCGACTTGGGGGGGGGGGGGGGGAGGTCGACTCCCCAGTCGACCCCCCTGGGTCTGGCGGGAATTTTCCCGCTACTTCTGATTTTCTGAAATTTGAATCTATTTTGAATTTGAATTTTTCGTGAAACTTCGTGAGGCCATATCTTGGTCATATGGACTCCAATTTTCGAAAACTCGGACTCTATTTCGCGTATTTTTCCGAGACGAACGCAATGGCACAGCCCGTTTCCCTTGATTCAGATTTTACAGTTTAATTCTGCCTCGATTTATGTTATAACATGTTATTCAAAAATACGGGTTGTTACAACATTAGTTACCTAGTTAAAGATAGGATTTATTTCCTGGAATTGAATAATCATTAAGTTATGATTTTTGGAAATTCAAACTAAAGTGGAGTTTTAATGAATCTTTAAATAGATTAAAAGATGAATTTGATAACTAAAATTATCAAATTCAAGAAATGATCGAGAATGGAGTATCACCAGTTTTGCTCCAGGCGATAGTTAAATCTTGAATTTGATTTGAACGTGAAATGGTAATTAAATTTACTGATAACACCGTGGTGTTAGATATGAAGTATTACCAGTTTTACTTCATGGGTTGAATAGGTTGGGGTTGGGAAATTAAAACAAATGATTACTTCGGTAAGGTTCGCTAATCCCGACTAGTTTGGATAAACCATAATATGGTTTGAATTGATATTCAGAGGAAGATTAAAGAATAAATTTAAAGAATTTATCTTTGATAAAATTAATGGGAACCTTTCCCAAAGTAAAAGAATATGTTAATAAAGGAATATTCTAGATTGGAATAAGGCGTATGTTGTGTTTTTATAACATTTGTTTATTATATACGCGAGCTATTCAGAAAGACCGAGTTTATCCCATTCTGAATAACTGAGTCGATGAGAAGTCGACGATGAAGACAGTGGTTGAAGACTGGAGGTCTTCGCATCGTTTGGATAATTAATGATGATCTTGATTGGGCTGTACACCCAAGAGAAGGGAATCAGTTGGTGATCGTCCAGACGTACTTGGAGATCGATGGATATGCGAGGAATAAGGTTCCTCCGGTTTCGTTCAGACCCAGAACGGACTTGTAAATGGATGTGTGTCTGACATTGGATTTTATTTTGTGTTGATTGATTTCTATTAAATATATATATCTGTTTGGCGACGGAGAATTAATTCTCTTGCTTAACTCCCTTCTCTGAGACGTACGAGCTCAGAGGTTGTATATCGATAGATATCAGTCGCATGGCATGAATTACCTGTGTGGCATACTGAGATGCAAATGATCAAGGCTTCTATTGAAAAGCAAAGTCCTGTGGTTAATGATCAAAGCACGGCTTTAATACAGCTTAGCTTTGTGTAGCGTTAATTCATGAGCCTCACACCTCGGTGTGAACCAGAAATGGGAGAAGGACCTCAGGGAGGGCATGCGTTTCCTTCTGGCTAGGAGTGGTGCTTTGGGTTTTACACGCCCGGACATTTTACTTATGTGGATGATCTATTGCGAGGTGCCTCGGTTATATCGGTCGATCCAGGACCGATGGAGTTATTTGGCTCATTTACGCCCCATAGGGCGGGGAAACGCAGTGTTCAGGCATTATAATCCACATCGAGTGGACCGGCCCTGACGATCCAAGGCTTGCATGCGCGCTTGCCTGATGGGCGGGCTAGAGCATCTCGAAGCGGTAAAGACGATCCCTTGCCTTGGTTCACAGATGGAAATCCAACTTCCAATACGTGACAATTGCGGTTTTGATGGTATAGCCTAGTATTGGCGACATGATATATGGTACCCATGCCGTCTTGGATTGATACATTTATATTTGAAGTTGTTTTATACACTATGCACTTATAATTGTATCAAATGATTTGTTTTAAACGTACCAAGCATGTTTGGCTATTATAAGGGAAAACCCTATACTTCGGCTTGCGTTGCATTGTGTGATGGGACTTGGGCTTATAATAGCTTCATTTTTCTAAAAAGCATTGCGCTGTTTTGTTATATGCACTGGTATTCTTGGGAGGAAACCCGTTCCGTGTTATACGGTGTAGTCCCTTGATATATCTGATTTAAAGTAAAGTTTTAAATAACTGTTTTAGTTCTCACACCAGTCACTTGACTGACCGGGAGTTTATTGTTTTAACCTAAACTCTGGGTGCCACTATATTCCGCACGGGCAGCTAGTAGTTTTGGTTTTGCAGATTTATATTCACAAGATCCTGGTTTATAGCCTGAATGATATTCGGAAAGCTCTGTATCTGTATATCTCCTTTAGTTGTGTATTGTATTATTTTTCCGCTGCAGTAATGTATTTAAATCTCTGATATTTTTCTAATGTGTAATATTCATGTATACTCTGTATATTCTTGTATTCTGATGAAATTGTTGTAATAAGCAGTGAAATGTTCTTTTGTTTGTGTTCTGATTCGTCTTGTCCTCAAAGCAATACGGACTTTCCTTTACGGGGAAGTGCGGGTCGTTTCATTGTGGTATCAGAGCTTTGGTTTACAGAGCTCGGAGAACAAGACATGTTAGAACCAAACGGGAGGATTCATCAGAGACTGGATTAGTAATATCCAATGAGAATGACTTGTTAGAGATAGGATCAGTAGTATCCTAGAATGAGTGTGAAGAGTGTTAACTTTTCAAAATAAAATTGAAAACAATTTTTGTTTTGAAAATTTAAATCAATTATTCGTATTTGAATATTATTTTTATATTGATTTGGACAATCAAGTATATAAAGATTTTGCGTATACGTCTGATCCACGTGTATTTGAAGTTTCAATATACTGGATTGATATAGAATCACACTCTAGTCGCTCGGAGATGATTCTGATGATTGCTCGAGCATCATCAGCATTTATGTTCGGGTTTCAAAAGTGGGATTTATATATGATTCCAATTGACTGGTGTGAGAACCAAAACTAGATAGGGCTTATTGTTGTGATTTGGCATCACAAATCTGATTTTTGGACTATGTATCAAAGTTATGAATTTGAAAAGCTAATCAACTAATTGATTGCTGATTATGTTGTCTGATTATTGGTTGATTAATAAAAATTTGAACCATTTAGCCAAATTGTATCAAATGTTGGACTGAATTGAAAATTGTTTGAATATGCATATATGTACATGTGTATACATTGAACAGGTCATAGCAAGGAGGCTAGAGAAGGGGAGTAAAATTGTTTGCCCGACAAATAGCTACATGTTTATTGTATTTCTTAGTGTTTTTGATGATTTTATGGGCCGATTGGCTGTTTCTTTTTCTTTTTGAATTGGAAAGGCCCGTATGGCGATTTCGGGACTTTCTCGGTGCTCCCGTGCAGGGGAGGTTATGGCGAAATTTTTCGAAAATTTAGGGTGTTAGCCAAATTTTTGAAGAATTTGAAAATTTCTTAGAAACTGAAAAGTTGAAGAACTTAAGCCATAATGAAAATAGTGAAAGTTGAGTTCATTAGTAAAACAACTTTCAGCTCCGTTCCTTTTCGTGACTGAAAAGATTTTAAGTGGGGGAGATTGTAATAACCCGGAAAATCTGAACCAATTTATTTTTTTTGGCAATTTTGATGAATTTTGAATATTTAAAATGGTTTATTTTAAATAATAACGACGAGAAATTTATTTTGAATAGAATCAAAATGTATATATTTATTTGAATCGACGTTAGAATATAAATATTTATTTTTGATTATAAAAGGAATTGAAAATCGTGCGGTAGTTCGAAAATTCGATTTCAAATTTCAAATGAATGTACAGGATTCAAAATGAACCAGATTTTAGTGAAACCAAAAATATTTGAATCTATTTTAGAATATCTTCCCAACGAATCCGAAAAATTGAAATTTCATAGCGGGAATAAAAAGTTACACCCAGTTGAAAATTCAGAATAGTCGCTATGGAATTCTGGCCCTTAAAAATGGAAATTTTGCAAACGACCTCTGTTTTCGACGAAACCCCTTTTGTTGGATCCTGGATGTCTAGTTATTGCTAGATTCCAAAATTCATAAATTTTCAAATCAATATGTGAGCGTGGCAAAGGAAAACGTTTTTTAACAGTTTTAGTCAATTTTGATCGACCAGAAAATGTCCATTATTCAAACGATCTTCAAATTTGACGAAACTAGTTTTGTTAGGACCGTATCATCAATATGAAGCCAGAAATAATTTTTCTGGAATTTCTAGGGTCCTTATGGTAAATTGAAATGTGCGTTCAAATTCACTATATAGATTTATATTTTGATTTTGACGGAAACTGATCGAAATAGCCGAACTGGCTTACGATACATATCCCATTGTGTTCGGAATAGGGGTAATTAGCTATGGACGACAGTCGGTGGGCTTGATTTCGAGTTTGAATTAAAAAGTAACTTTTCAGATTTAAAATTAATATAAAATATATATATATTAACCAAGTCAAACCCTAAACTTCAAAACCGTGGTCAACTTCTCAATCCGCCCCCCCTTTACCTTTATCTCCCGTTCAGTTTTCAGAGAAAAAAAAGAAGTTAAAAAAAAAGGATCTCAACCCGTCGCTTTCCCCTTTCCCCCGCCACAGCGTCCCTCCCCTGCATCGCCACCGTGAGCGTCTCCTCTCCCTAGACCGGCGTCGGCCCTCCAGTCCCCCTCCTCCTTCTCCACAACCCCTACTTCCTCCATTCGACCAAAATTCGTGCCCCCATACCTTTTCCACCCAAACGAGACCGCCACCGCCCAATGCTTCACCACCTCCGACCACCGTGTTGCTGGCTGCGCCATCGCCCAAGCAAGGGTCGCGCCTCCCCCTCCTCAGCCCCTCCTCCGATCAAAATAGCGTAAGTTTTTTTATTTATTTGATTTAATTTTATTTAATTAAATCAAATTAAAAATATGATTTTGTTTAATGTATAAAATCTGATTTCGGTAAACGTAGAAAGTTTAGATGTTTAATTAAGTTAAAGCTTTGATTTTTAACATCATAAAGGTATGGTTTTTAATTAGGTAAAGATTGGATTTTATTTTTATATGTATATGTAAATGGCGAGGATAAAGATTATATTTTTAATTATATAAAAATTATATTTTTATTTATGTTAAAGGTAAGATTATATTTTTTTATTTAAATAAAGATAAGATTTTTAGCTTAAAAATATGATTTTTAGATATGTAGAGATACAAAAATATGATTTTTATATTATAGAGATAATAAAAATGTGATTTTTTATTATCTAGGAAACGAAGTAAAAATATGGTTTTTATATGTATGAATGGTAAATAAAGATACGATTTTTATACATGAAGTGGCGATATAAAAATGTTATTTTTATCATATAAGTAGCAAAGTAAAAATACGATTTTTATTGTTGGAATGGTTAAACGAAAATATGATTTTTAATTAATAAACATCGTATTAAAAATATAATTTTTATTATGAACAGCGTGGTAAGGACTGCATTGGAATTTCAAACAAATCCAAACGGTTTAGAAGTTCAGAGGTAAAACCAGCGGAGTTGATCCCAAAGGTGAGAACTCCTCACTTTAATTTTCTTTATATAGTTATTTATTATGTAACTGCATATATGAACTGTTCCCCGTCGTCCACAGACCATGGACGACTTGTTTGGTTATTTATGTTGATCTATGTGTTTGGTTGAATATTGGTTTGTGGTGTGAATGTGAAATTGATTTGACTGGAATGTGCACGGCGCAGGCCATTATTAAACTGGGGTTAAGGCTGGGCCTTATCCCGTTTCTAGTATCGTGCCATTATGACGCCGAAATTTTCTAAAATATATTAGAACAATAAAAATATTATTTTTATTGTGTAAATGAACTGAACGAATGTTCTATCGTTAAAAATATAATTTTTAACGTGTATGTGAATAAAATAAATATTCATTTACAAATCAGACGATTTGTTTATGTACACACATTTGACTGATATTGATTGGGACGATAAATTTTACACATCGCCCAACTGCACAAATAAAACTTGTGTTTGATTGTTTGAAACCCCACACGGGTATTGGGATGATATTGGTACTAGTCCCAGTAATTAGCCGTATGTCGATCGATTGATTGACAGGCTATTATAAGCGTTAAATAATTATATTCGATGTTTATACAGTGTAGAACGCACTCTGGATGATGGATTGTTGTTTTCCTTATTGTTATACAAATTTGTTGTGTGAAATCCATATAAATCAAATTATATGGTAATTGACTGTTTCTGATTCCAGTTTAGAAAGAAAGAATATTTTAAAATAACAATTATTTTAAAATAACGAATATTTTCAAACAATATTCAGAAAAGAATCAAAATCTGATTTTGATGTCCGATTTGGGATGGGCACGAATATATTTAAATATATATAGCCGTGTTGATTAGACTGACGCCATTTTGACGTGAACGATACTTATATCGATTTTATTCATTTTTATAATGAATATAAAAAGGAAATGATTTCAAAATCTCATGTTTTGAAAATATTATCATTTATATATCGATGATATGGAATATTCAATTTTGATTTGAAATTGAATATGAAGTTGAAATAGAATTGAAATTCGAATTAAATTGAAATAGAATTTAATTTCGAATTAAATTGAAATTGAACTTGAAATTTGAATTGAAACTCGAGTAGAATTGAAGTTCGAATTAAATTGAAATAGAATTGAAATCGTTTGGAATGGAATTTAAAATGGATTGAGATCGATTTGAATTGAAATCGATTTGAAATGAATTTAAAACGAATTTATATTGGAAAATTCAATTTTGATTTGAATTTGAGATGGAAGTTGAAATCGTTTTGAAAACGAATTTAAAACGATTTGTAAAATACGTTTTAAAAGGAAATCGATGAGATATATATAATACATATATTATATATATAGAATGGCCTGAATAGAACGCGTCGCGCTGCGGTAGTTCGCGAATTTCGACCATTGACTTCAAATGGACATTACGGGAGATCCGACCGTCGGATTCTCCTAAAAGCAGGACCATTGGGTTCGTATCGAAATGAGCTTTCTAAAGAATATTAGAAATTAGAAATCTAATGGTTGGATTTGGAATTATGTCCAAATCAAATTTGGAAAAGGTCGATGTAAGTGCAGTTCGATGGCCGATTATGGAAATCGACTGTACGTGCCTCGATAAAATTATTAAAAATATCAATAATTTGTGTAAAATTATAAGAAATGATTTGGAAAGAATTAGAATGAAAAATTCCATATTTGAAAAGATAAAAATATATTTTTATCGAAATGAACTAGTTTTGAACTAGAATTATAATCCATTTGTTTTTAAAATAAATAAATTGGATTTGAAATGGTTTTAAAAATAACCAGAATTTCCAATATACAGATTGGAAAAGGATTTGAATCGGAATTGTCTTCGGAATATTTCGATGTTGGATTTCGTGATTATACAGATATTGTTATGGAAATTTGAAAGATATATTTATATCGTTATTTCCAATACGATATTTGTTGGTCGTAGAATTTGATATTGAATATAAGCCGATATATTTTCTATTCAGAGCCTTGTATTTAATATCAAATGGGATTTGGGTTTGTCGTGAATGGTGTATTCATTAACACTATTCTTAAACCCAGCTGAGAAAAGATTAAATCCTTTTATTTAGATTTAATGGAGTATACCAATTAAATAATTTTTAATTGGAATTGAATTGAAATTGATTTTTGGGTTTATAGTGAACGTGTTTTATATAACACTTGTTCTTTAACCCGATAATTAATGGAATGTGAATTGGGTTTATTGTGAACTATGTTTTAACGACAATCGTTTTTAACCCGAATTACAGTGAAATGGGATCTGGAATTTATAAATCTTTTTGATAAGATTTAAAGGAGATTTTCCAAAGTAAAGTTTTCCAATTTAATAAAATAAATTGGAATGGAATTGAATTCGATTTGGTAATGATCGAAGTGAACTTCTGTTAAGGAAGACTGTTAATATATATGGAATTTAAAAGGCTTTGCCGTTATTCATTTATATTATTAGTCAGATATGGGAGTTCATATCGATTATATATATTGATCTGTTTTCCGTGAAGATTTCATAGTTAATGGAATGTGTGATTTTGGGTTTATCGTGAGCTGTGTTTTAAATGACATTAGTTCTTTAACCCAGTTAAAGATAGGATTTATTTCCTGGATTTGAATAATCATTAAGTAATGATTTTTGGAAATTAAAACTAAAGTGGAGTTTTAATGAATCTTTAAATAGATTGAAAGCTGAATTTGTTAACTAAAATTATCAAATTCAAGAAATGATCGAGAATGGAGTATCACCAGTTTTTCTCCAGGCGATAGTTAAGTCTTTAATTAGATTTGAACGTGAAATGGTAATTAAATTTACCGATAACACCGTGGTGTTATATATGAAGTATTACCAGTTTTACTTCATGGGATGAATAGGTTGGGGTTGGGAAATTAAAACAAATGATTACTTCGATAAGGTTCGCAAATCCCGACTAGTTTGGATAAACCATAATATGGTTTGAATTGATATTCAAAGGATGATTAAAGAATAATTTTAAAGTATTTATCTTTGATAAAATTAATGGGAACCTTTCCCAAAGTAAAAGAATATTTGAATAAAGGAATATTCCAGATTGGAATAAGGCGTATGTTGTGTTTTTATAACACTTGTTTAGTATATACGCAAGCTATTCAGAAAGACCGGGTTTATCCCATTATGAATAAATGAATCGACGAGAAGTCGACGATGAAGACGGTGGTTGAAGACCGGAGGTCTTCACATCGTTTGGGTAATTACTGATGATCTTGATTGGGCTATACACCCAAGAGGAGGGAATCAGTTGGTGATCGTCCAAACGTACTTGGAGATCGATGGATATGCGAGGAATAAGGTTCCTCCGGTTTCATTCAAACCAAGAACGGACTTGTAAATGGATGTGTGTCTGACATTGGATTTCATTCTGCGTTGATTGATTTCTATTAAATATATATCTGTTTTGCGGCGGAGAATGTATTCTCTTGCTTAACGTCCTTCTCTGAGACATACGAGCTCAGAGGTTGTATATCAATAGATGTCAGTCGCATGGCATGAATTGCCTGTGTGGCATGCTGAGATGCAAATGATCAAGGCTTCTGTTGAAAAGCAGAGTCATGTGGTTGATGATCAAAGCACGGCTTTAATACAGCGTAGCTTTGTGTAGCGTTAATTCGCGAGCCTCACACCCGGTGTGAACCAGAAACGGGAGAAGGACCTCAGGGAGGGCATGCATTTCCTTCTAGCTAGGAGTGGTGTTTTGGGTTTTACACGCCCGGACATTTTACTTATGTGGATGATGGATTGCGAGGCGCCTCGGTTATATCGGTCGATCCGGGGCCGATGGAGTCATTTGGCTCATTTACGCCCCATAGGGCGGGGAAACGCAGTGTTCAGGCATTATAATCCACATCGAGTAGACCGGCCCTGACGATCCAAGGCTTGCCTGCGCGCTTGCCTGAGGGGCGGGCTAGAGCATCTCGAAGCGCTAAGGACTATCCCTTGCCTTGGTTCACAGATGGAAATCCAACTTCCAATACGTGACAATTGTGGTTTTGATTGTATAGCCTAGTATTGGCGACATGATATATGGTACCTATGCCGTCTAGGATTGATACATTTATATTTGAAGTTCTTTTGTACAGTATGCACTTTTAATAGAATCAAATGATTTGTTTTAAACGTACCAAACATATTTGGCTATAATAAGGGAAAACCCTATCCTCCGGCTTGCGTTGCATTGTGTGATGGGACCTGAGTCTTATAATAGCTTCATTTTTCCAAAAAGCATTGCGTTGTTTTGTTATATGCGCTGGTATTCTTGGGAGGAAATCCGTTCCGTGTTATATGGCGTGGTCCCTTGATATATTTGATTTAAAGTAAAGTTTTAAATAACTGTTTTAGTTCTCACACCAGTCACATGACTGACTAGAGTTTATTGCTTTAACCTAAACTTTGGGTGCCCCTATTTTCTGCACTGGCAGCTAGTAGTTTTGGTTTTGCAGATTTATATTCACAGGATTCTGGTTTACAGCTGGAATGATATTCGGAAAGCTCTGTATCCGTATATCTCCTTCAATTGTGTATTGTATTATTTTTCTACTACAATAATGTATTTAAGTCTCTGATATTTTTCTAATGTGTAATATTCATTTATTCTCTGTATATTCTTGTATTCTGATGAAATTGTTGTAATAAGCAATGAAATGTTCCTTTGTTTGTGTTCTGATTCGTCTTGTCCTCAAAGCAATCCAGGCTTTCCTTTACGGGGAAGTTCGGGTCGTTTCACTATTGTTAGGTTGGCTAGAAGCATGGACCAAATTTCATAAATACTTAACGAATCGGACAACATAATACAAAATGTTTTTATGAAAATAACAAAAATGTGCTTTTATATATATATATTCAAGTGTTATTAACCCTATCTTTAGTGAATTTACCCCACCAAAGTCTAGATGTTTGCTCAATCTAAGCTCTGATGCCACTTGTAACAATCCAATTTTTGGATTTTTAAAAATTGACAATATATCCATGGTATTTACATGTCAAAAATCCAAGTACTAGAAATATTGTTGGCATAAAAGAAAAAAAATGAAAGAGAATCCCACATAGCTACGGATACTATTTACTATAAACAAGATCTTTACAAAAGAAATCATTATATGTAAACAAATTAGTGTATACAAAACTATGTTTGTCTAAACAATTCCAATAATCTGTCCTAACTACTGCTGAAAAATGCAATACAATGAATAGCGAAATAAATAAGGAAAGTATGTAAATATATCCTAGGCCTCTATCTTATCTCTGGATCTTTAAAATTTCTAAATCTAACCTAACAAATTGGCAAAATCTGATTCTAAGCATTACTAAGAAAATAATGTCCAGACCTGTCCAAAATACCATCACGAGAAAGTCCAAATCACAAACAATTTGTAATACCTATAATTTTGGATAACATTATTCATGAATTTATTTGGTTAAATTAAATGAGAATAATGTTGAAATGAAGGAAATTAAATTTGTTTTTAATGAATTAACTAGTGGGTTGGCCTTAGAAACAAATCAACTGATGCTTAGGGAACGACAAACGAGAGGGGAAGAGTGGGAAACTTTTGGGCCCTATATACACTCGTATCCTATCAAATTTTGTTTCACTTTTCATTCACTCTAAAAATTAAAAGAAAATATAAGGTGGTTGGCCATCAAATCTAGGAAGAAGAAAAAGAGAAAAAAGCTAACATTTGAGCTTGGAAACTTCATCAACAAATCACACTACCTCTACTAATAAAGGTGAATAATATGCATACCTTTGTACTTCAGTCATTGGGGAAATAATCGAAAGTTATGTTTGTTTATAATGATTTTTCACGGTTGTTATGATGCTAATTGGTGAGAAATTAATAACCATGTTTGACATGTTTATACGGTTTTTTTATACATTAAAATGATTAGATTTTAGCTTAAAATCTATAGTAGTAAATCTTCGAATGCCATGGATTCTTGGTATGACGTTTGTTATATGATTTTGGAGATGAGTTTCAAATTTCTTAATTTTTCGTGGTTGTAAGAATTTGTTATGAATTTTCTAAGTTTGAATTGCTTAGAGAAAGCTTGAATGT
Source organism: Allium sativum (assembly GCA_030737875.1). Classification (NCBI taxonomy): domain Eukaryota; kingdom Viridiplantae; phylum Streptophyta; class Magnoliopsida; order Asparagales; family Amaryllidaceae; genus Allium; species Allium sativum. Next base: position 122,736,367 of record CM060920.1, read on the forward strand.
TAATTAAAATATATATATATATATATATATATATATATTTATACATGATCGGTACAAAATCACTGTTAAAACACTGTATATGGTCAGTATTATAATTTATAAGCCAATGAGAATTCAATAAATAAGGTGGAATGGTTATAAAGCAGCACTTTTAAGGAAATAAGTCGATATATCTATATTTACTATTAGTGCCACTGTCTTTCGGAAGCAACACTCTGATACTCTCAGAAGCCACTTTTCGGTAGCGTTGGATGCCTGAAGTATCATATATATGGTATAGTAAGTATTTAGACATATGCCTCTTACCTTCCGGAGGAACTTTGGTACGGATACTTATACATTTTGAAAGTTAACTACTCCACAAAAGGCTTTTGCCTCAACCCTTGTGGTAGTGATAAAAGGGGGTCTTTTATAAGAAAGAAATGTTTTGAATTAGGACTTCGCATCTACCAGGAGAACCGGAAGGGAGCCCGAACTTTGGAAACCATTTCTTATGACGACATGCCTTTATAAACTTGTTTTCCTAAACTTATTTCCTTGGACATGGTTAGAAGGATGAAAAAAAAAGTTTAATAAAGGATTTGAGGTTATGCCTAAATGGTCGTTGGCATTGGTAATGTCAACGAAGGGAACACTTATTATGTTGTATAAAGTAGCTAGAGGTTTCTACCTCTGTACCCTTCCATCATAGTTTTGATGTCAGGTCTTGATTGCATGGATCCGAAGGGGGTACCTTTCGGGGGAATTGAATGGCGTTGGAGGGGTTTTCCCGCGGAGTAAATGGTTGTTTGTTACATAATCTAGAAAGGGGCTACCTTTTGGAGATAAATGTTTTTTGAATTCGGTAGGACACCATTGAAAGTTGCACATGTTATTGGTGGGTAATCATGCACATGACATTTGCATTTATGTGAACATCAGAGGAACCAGTAGGTGAAAAAATTGGGGGGAACCAGTTAAACATTGGGAGACCAATAGGAAAAGGGAATTAGGAAAACCAATTAAACAAAAGGATAAACTTTTGGTCCCGTTGTTGCTAGGGGTTACCTTACGAAGCATGGGAAGGGGATCAGAAGGAGGAATTACATTGCTTCATGTGGTATGGAAATTGTGATAATAAACTGGCTTTGCTGCATCCTGCACTACGAAAGTCAAATTAAAGAGAAGGGATGGTTTTGTTGCCTAGAGTTGCAAAGTGCATATATCAAAAGCAAAGATCCATTGTTGTATGCCGTATGGGAGATGTTTTGGTTTCTAATGCTAACAAGAGTTGCTTTGCGAAACGTGGAATGAGAAGTGAATTAAAAGAATGAAAATGATGGGGAATCATTAGAAACAATTAAGATGAGAAATATAGAATAACGGAGATGAGGAATCCATTGTGTTGCATATTGCACATTTAAAAAAACACTTATGTTATTGTGGTTTCATTCCAACCACTGAAGTGTAGGTGTTATGGAGGTAGTTCTAGAAGGAGGGATACTAGAGAAGGGGAAACCGGTTCCGCAATGAAGCATGGCCCCACTAGATATCTATGTGTTGAGTAAAAAATATTATTATTCACACTAGTTTGTTGGCTGATCCATGGTTTTTTGCTTTCTCCTTTTACTCTCAGATGCTCATTTAAATAGGTTGAGTGTAACACCCCGTAATTTTAAAATAGGACATAAGAGATAATTAAAGAATAACTAATTATTAAAAGAATAATTAAATGAAACGGGTTATGCCATTGCGTTCGTCTCGGAATTCTTCTTGGAATAGAGTCCAAGTTTTCGAAAATCGGACTTCGTATGAAGAAGTTATGGCCTTCGGAATATTCAACAAAAAATCAGAATTTACATAGAAAAATACCCAGGCAGGTTGACCTAAGGGTCGACCTGGGGGTCGACCTACCCAAAGAGGTCGACCTGGGTCATAGGTCGACCAGGGGGTCGACCTCCCCCCTACAGGTCAACCTGTTTTGGCCCAGATCCGATTTTCTTTGGCTTGTGACGTGGTTTTGGTTGTTCTGATGGTCCGGATTGGTTCTAGGTTGATATCTAAGGCCCTAAACACTTCTGTTCTCCTATAAGTACATCCCTAAGCCAAAACCTAAATCTCTTACATTATTCTTTAGCCTCCACTGCTCTCTCCTTCTCTAAAAATAAAACAATGGCGTCGCTACTCTACTGAAACCTAAGCTAGAACTAGTACTTCTTCTTCCAATCTGAATAGGATTAAAAGAACAATTAGTCTACATCAAAGGCGAGCAATTCAGTTTCAGAATACAGATTCCAGAAAACAAGACTTGCCTTTGTTTTGTAAGTTCACGATTACTTTCAGATTTAGACAACCGATTATAGTATGGACATGGAATAAAATAAATTTGAACCTATGCTTGATTTTCTATTTGGATCTATTCTTAGCCTTTGTGAATCTATGACTTTGGGTTGCTTCTTATCGATCCAATCGAACCTATACAAGTTATCGAACCTAGTTTATTATTCAAGCCTTTCATGTCCATAATATTGTTCATAATCAGATCTATATGCCTGCAATGATTCTAAATCAGTTTATTCAGTTATGCTGTAATTCTATTAGGTCTGTGATTCTTGTGTTTTGGGACTATCATCTTGTGCCAGTTCTTATGCCTATCATTGTCATATTATTACTATTTGTTCCTTTTTATTTGTGAATCTAGATTGACCTATAATCTAGGTTGAATCGCGATACACATACGATGGGAATACGAGGAAGATTTGGGTTATTGGTGCATAAACATGAGATTGGCAATATTGGCATAACATAATTGGGGAAAGTAACTGAACATAACATATTTGGTGAAATGGTTGGGCAAAACTTGTAACTGACATTGGGGCATTGTTATCATTATAACTGTGACGGCCCGCCCCGTACTAGCCGACATATCCTCCGAAAGTGCGCTGTACACGTGTCCAACTAGCACAGAACGGTTGTCAGAAGAAAAGAAGGAAGGTGAAGAGCTAACATAGAACCTGTAGAATGTCTCACAGTGCATGGAATAAAATATAATAATAACATAACTTTGACATAAAACAGGCGAGACAGTGCATAAGCTGAAAACTAAACCAACATGACCATCATAGCAGCGGAAATCCAAATACAGCTTATGATCCAACATCATTATTACAACTTCAAAATACTGTCTCTAAAGCAAAAGAAGGAAAAGGTACACTACTAGTGCCCAAGTAGTGACCACCAACAACACAGGGAGAATATAAGAGAATAATACGTGGAAGCCTCCTGCTCGTCTCCGGATCAGCTACTCGTGCAAAACCAGCTAACCTGTCTCTAGTCTGCTCGTGTGAGCACCCAGAGTAATAAGAAGAGACATAAAACTCTGGGTCAGACAAAAAGTCTGGTATGAGCGATAAGCAGCTAAACAAAACAATAACAGGTATAATCCAATCATACCTGAACCTGGACCTGCAAGCAAAGAGTTAGCACAACATACTGTACAATACTCTATGGTGCCACTAAACATAAGGTGTAAAGAATACGGGGGAGGGTGTGTGTATGTCATAGTGATGTCAACAATCAAGCATAGCAACCATCCTCACATCTCTCACTTAGTGCGTAAAGCATACAATATCCACTACTTTGGTCACCTAATCCTTTAGGCCATGACGGAATCCAATCCCGTACAACTATCACTACAAGCCCCTAATCTGTCTCTCAATGGTGAACCAAAGTTACGGACATCGATAACCCCTTTGCACACGTCCCGCAGCAAAGTCCAATCGTAAAGTTAACTCGTTGGTTCCCAACTGGATCCTGAGTACAAACTTCCCATTTGGACTACCTTTGCATCTCGGGTTTTGGTCTTCTCATGTCCAAGCTTCTTGTCTTCCTCACGGTCGCGGTGTGCGGATCGTGCTCCTTCCTCACGCTCCAGGTGTGCGGATCGTGCTACTTCCTCATGCTCCAGGTGTGCGGATCGCGCTCCTTCCTCACGCTCCAGGTGTGCGGATAGCTATACTCACGCTCCAGGTGTGTGGATCGCTATACTTCCTCACGGTCCAGGTGTGTGGATCGCTATACTTCCTCACGGTCCAAGTGTGCGGATCGCTATACTTCCTCACGCTCCAGGTGTGCGGATCGCTATACTTCATCACGGTCCAAGTGTGGGGATCGCTATACTTCCTCACATCTAGGTGTGCGGATCGCTATACTTCCTCACGGTCCAAGTGTGGGGATCATGGTCCTTCCCCACGGTCCAAGTGTGGGGGGCGATCCGATCCGGTCCAAATTCCTGCAACTCTTCCAGCGAGCTATTTACACCATACGACGGCGTTTTCGACCAATCTAACTTTTCTAATCAATCATAGATCATTCCAAATAGTCATAGCAACATATAAAATCGACCATAACAAGAAAACAACAATATAACATGTAAAAATGGATCAAACGAACCCAAAACCCATGTTTTCCCCTTAATCATGTTTAACAACAACCAATCAGTAGGATTAGCAAAACTTAACCAAATCGACCCAAACTTTTAACAGAGGTCTAAAATAACATTTCAGAATTTATAAATATTTTTCCAGAATTTAATCTTGCATAATTTCGTTAATTACCACTAATCACCCTAATTAACTGTAATTAGTGACAAAACAATGCTAATCACTCACCTTGGCCACAAATAAAACTCAGATCTGAAATGAATCTCTATTTGGCACGAATACTGATGTCTAACAACAACTCTAACTCTTAAATGGTGCAATTCCTCCTTGATTTGATGTAGTTTAAGCCAAAACTTGATTAAGAAGTGATTAGAGGTGTTTTTAGATGTTGGAGACCATTGTTAGGTTGAAGAGAGAGTTTGTGGCGGTTGGAAAATGAGTGAAAAACCAAAATCCTAACCCTAACAGCTCTTAAATACCTCTAATCCCGAAATCCCCCATTGGGCCTAGCTGCTAATCACCCAGTTAAGCCCAATTAGCTGTTTTAACCCTTTAAACCTGAATTCAGCCATATCTCCCAAACGGTAAGTCCGTTTGGCTATTATGACCACTCTACGGAAAGGTAAACCATCAAATGAATCTAATGGAAGTTGTTTCAGGTCAAAACTTCTCTCCAGTCAAAAGTTTTGGACAAAACAAGATCAACTAGGGGCAAAATGGTCATTTAAAAATCGACAAAAATCATGAACATGGGAAATGACCCTACTAGTCGTTCCCCAAAAGTACATGACCATATGACTTCCTACGAAAAAGAGATAAATATTCTACGATCCTAGATGCGTAGAATGCGGGTCGTTACACTCTCCCCCCTTAAGAAATTTCGCCCTCGAAATTCCTTAACAAAAAAACAAACAATGGGTCCCGCATGCCTATCAACCAATTTCAAACAATCAAACATACGTGATAGCACAACAAGCATATCCGAGCATGCGGTTCGCTAATAAGGGAAGAACCATTGCCCCTTTGGATTTTCACTAATTTCACCGTCTCCCTTCGTAGTTGCTTCGTATCGTCCCTGATAATGCAAATTGGTCTCACGATTCCCAAACGCCTTGGGTTCTATTTCGATATCGCCCAACCGGTCTGGTGAAATAGCTAAATCAAAATCATGCATAAACTTCCTTAACTGAGTAACATGAAACATATCATGTACTCCTGTCATCTTTTTAGGTAATCCAACCCTATACGTCAAATTACCAACTACATTCCAAATGTCCTTTCAAGTCTAACCCGAATCTTGCCTACATCCATACTGCACGTCCAACGTATATTCACCTCCTAGAGGCAAACTAGATCCATCAAATGACCTTAGGCACTACACCTATATCCGTACTGTACGTCTAACGTACATTCACCTTCTAAAGGTGAACTAGACTCATCCAATGAGCCTAGGTACCCTACCCATATTCGTACTGCACGTCCAACGTACATTCACCTTCTAAAGGTGAACTAGACTCATCCAATGAATCTAGGTACTCTACCTACGAGTCCAAGTCCAACTGAAACTCCTATATCCGCTGAATCTCCAAGACAACGGACGCTCCACAATGCCCAAACATACTTCAAGAATAACGTAAAGTGTCTTACACCCGTCATATCACCATGATCAACGAACTTATCCTATTTCTATTCAACAGGATCCTACAGGTGATAGTCTACTCAAGAGAAGAAAGGTAGGAACAAACATAGCAACCATAGCATCCATCAAACAAATCCTATCTATCACCTGCTAAAGTCGTGAATACATCGATACCTGTATGTCTGGTCCAACCAACATCAATAACTAATGGAAGCCCCGCCTCCAAACGGACTACTGTACGTCCAACGTACGTTTATCCTCCAAGGATAACTAGATCACGTCCAACGGATCCAAGGTAACGGGCGTCCCCAGATACCCCTGCTTTTAGTCCGCCTGAAACACTCGAGTACCACCCAAGTCTATCCATTATCTTGCTGCCCTCTCGAGTCCAACTCGAGCCAATCCAATTTCTTGCAGCCTTCTCGAGTCCAACTCGAGTCAATCCGTTACCCATAAACTCAGACGCAGTCTTGAGTATCCCTTACCTACAAATTCTAGTCCAACGTGAGTTGTCTTCCTATTCATTGCAGCTCTAAGATCAACGAATACCTATTTTCTTTTACGAGTTCAAGCCCAACTTGAATCGTTCTAATCTTCGTCGCATCTTCCATGATCAACAAACACATCCTATTCCTTCAAAGTTCTACTATCCAAAGAGAACATCAACATAGGGTTCTAAACAATGCATTACTTTGCATCTTTCTCGAGCCCCAGTCGAGTCATCTCATAACCCTATCGAGTCTAACTCGGGGCAGTCCATACCATCGAATAGTCTTATCCTATCACAACTGCCCATCACTCTTTTAGTAAACCAAGATATCATCCAATGAAAATCACAACAACTACCTATCTCTCACGCAGACCATCCTAATCGACCTTGACATTCCCCGAGCACAAGCCCCAAAGGCCTAAACCAATATCAGACAAGCACCCAAGGAAATATCTCCTCTGAGTTCAGACAATCTACGTGAGATGATATGAGCAAAACATCCAAACACTCAAGCATCCATAACCGACTTTGGTTATCCTTGCCAATCTTGTTTGAAATTATTATCGATCGCCTGACCAAGTCCTGACCAAACTACTGTACATCCAATGTACATTTGCTTCTCTGACTCCCGTTATCATCTTCATCATAAGGTAGGCGATCCAATACCACATTTCGTCCATCATCCACTCTAATGGTCATAAAAGACTCTTCACAATCTACTACCATTTTATACCCTTGGAGTCCATCAGCTCCCAAAATCAAGCCAAACCTAGTAAAGCTCAAAATAAAGCAATCACAACAAACATTCATCCATGACTCGATAAGACCACGTTACGGCAAATCATACTAAGGCTAGTCGAACCACCATCGGGTTCGTCACTACTAAAGGTCTATCGACTAACTCAGGTTTGTCAAACAAAACCCGATCAAAACATCTTAAATAGAAAGCATACCTCGAATAACGACACCTTTTTCCTTCTGCGCCGCAGTTGGGGCATTCGACGAAGAAGGAACATCGTTGATAGCATATGCTTTCACGATCTGCTTCTCCCTAGGAGGTTGTGGACATTCGTTCTTGTGATGTCTCGCTTGGCCACAATTAAAGCACTTCCTTTCCCCAGGCTTTTCCCGACAATCTATGGCATAGAGTCCCTTCTTACCACAGCTAAAGCACTCGCCATCTTTCTTATTTTTCTTATTCTGACCATCCATGGTTTGGTCTTGTTTCCTATTATTCTGGGAATTATTCTTGCCTCCACCGCCTGCTTGCGGCTTTGGCTCCATTGCAGATGCAATAGCAATCTCAGTCTTTGGCTTAGGGTAAAGACTCTCTGACCTAAATGCTTTCCCCACGATCGATTCAAACGTCTCATCGATGTGGTTAATAAGCTTTTCCCCCAAGTATCCATCCAAACCAGTAATGAAATTCTCATTCTTCTTCTCAGGAGTATCGATAAGGGATAACCCATACTTCGACAAGGTATCGAACTCAGCAATATAGTCCTAGACTGCCCTACCATTCTGCTTAAGCTCCAAGAACTTCCTAAACAATTCCGACTTCTGAGCAGCTGGGATAAACTTGTCGCTAAAGCGAGCCTTAAACTGATCCTAAGTAACCTGATCCTCTGGAGTAGCTTTCTTAATAGCATTCCACCAATTCATCGCTCGCCCTTGCAGCTGACGAGACGCTAGCCTTCTCTTCATTGCATCCTCGATACCTAAGTCGTCGAAGATACAATCACTGCTATCCAACCAATCCTGAACATCCGTGGCCGACTCCGTTCCGTGGAACGGCTTCCCACCAAGGTTAGTGTAATCCTTGCACAACTTGGCGAATCGGGCCCTAGGCGCCTACACTACTGGACCACCACCATTACCGGCATTGGAACTGCCCTCTGAACATCCCTAAGCATCTCCCTTATGAGGTTAGTAAACATCGTCCTCATGTCAGCGGCATTACCATTATTAGCTCCCCTATCGGCACCTCTTGCGTAACGGCTCATCGTTCAATATGTAAAGAGAAAACGATTAACCATCTCCATAGTGGTGCTAGTGCAGTACGACTTCATCCTTATACTACTAATAGTATATATATATAGCTTTTGAAAACCAAAATAATCACAAATACGCGCTCTCATATACGTATACTATCTCTCCCTGATGACTTCCCTAGGTTAACTACGCAACCTAGAGCTCTGATACCAAATGTGACGGCCCGCCCCGTACTAGCGGACATATCCTCCGAAAGTGCGTTGTACACGTGTCCAACTAGCACAGAACGGTTGTCAGAAGAAAAGAAGGAAGGTGAAGAGCTAACATAGAACCTGTAGAATGTCTCACAGCGCATGGAATAAAATATAATAATAACATAACTTTGACATAAAACAGGCAAGACAGTGCATAAGCTGAAAACTAAACCAACATGACCATCATAGCAGCGGAAATCCAAATACAGCTTATGATCCAACATCATTATTACAACATCAAAATACTGTCTCTAAAGCAAAAGAAGGAAAAGGTACACTACTAATGCCCAAGTAGTGACCACCAACAACACAGGGAGAATATAAGAGAATAATACATGGAAGCCTCCTGCTCGTCTCCGGATCAGCTACTCGTGCATAACCAGCTAACCTGTCCCTAGTCTGCTCGTGTGAGCACCCAGAGTAATAAGAAGAGACATAAAACTCTGGGTCAGACAAAAAGTCTGGTATGAGCGATAAGCAGCTAAACAAAACAATAACAGGTATAATCCAATCATACCTGAACCTGGACCTGCAACCAAAGAGTTAGCACAACATACTGTACAATACTCTATGGTGCCACTAAACATAAGGTGTAAAGAATACGGGGGAGGGGGTGTGTATGTCATAGTGATGTCAATAATCAAGCATAGCAACCATCCTCACATCTCTCACTTAGTGCGTAAAGCATACAATATCCACTACTTTGGTCACCTAATCCTTTGGGCCATGACGGAATCCAATCCCGTACAACTATCACTACAAGCCCCTAATATGTCTCTCAATGGTGAACCGAAGTTACGGACATCGATAACCCCTTTGCACACATCCCGCAGCAAAGTCCAATCGTGAAGTTAACTCGTTGGTTCCCAACTGGATCCTGAGTACAAACTTCCCATTTGGACTACCTTTGCATCTCGGGTTTTGGTCTTCTCATGTCCAAGCTTCTTGTCTTCCTCATGGTCGCGGTGTGCGGATCGTGCTCCTTCCTCACACTCCAGGTGTGCGGATTGTGCTACTTCCTCACGCTCCAGGTGTGCGGATCGTGCTACTTCCTCACGCTCCAGGTGTGCGGATCGTGCTCCTTCCTCACGCTCCAAGTGTGCGGATCGCTATACTTCCTCACGCTCCAGGTGTGCGGATCGCTATACTTCCTCACGCTCCAGGTGTGCGGAATGCTTTACTTCCTCACGGTCCAAGTGTGGGGGTCGTGGTCCTTCCCCACGGTCCAAGTGTGGGGGGCGATCCGATCCGGTCCAAATTCCTGCAACTCTTCCAGCGAGCTATTTACGCCATACGACGGCGTTTTCGACCAATCTAACTTTTCTAATCAATCATAGATCATTCCAAGCAGTCATAGCAACATATAAAATCGACCATAACACCAAAACAACAATATAACATGTAAAAATGGATCAAACGAACCCAAAACCCATGTTTTCCCCTTAATCATGTTTAACAACAACCAATCAGTAGGATTAGCAAAACTTAACCAAATCGACCCAAACTTTTAACAGAGGTCTAAAATAACATTTAGAATTTATAAATATTTTTCCAGAATTTAATCTTGCATAATTTCGTTAATTACCACTAATCACCCTAATTAACTGTAATTAGTGACAAAACAATGCTAATCACTCACCTTGGCCACAAATAAAACTCAGATCTGAAATGAATCTCTATTTGGCACAAATACTGATGTCTAACAATAGCTCTAACTCTGAAATGGTGCAATTCCTCCTTGATTTGATGTAGTTTAAGCCAAAACTTGATTAAGAAGTGATTAGAGGTGTTTTTAGATGTTGGAGACCATTGTTAGGTTGAAGAGAGAGTTTGTGGCAGCTGGAAAATGAGTGAAAAACCGAAATCCTAACCCTAACAGCTCTTAAATACCTCTAATCCCGAAATCCCCCATTGGGCCTAGCTGCTAATCACCCGGTTAAGCCCAATTAGCTGTTTTTAACTCTTTAAACCTGAATTCAGCCATATCTCCCAAACGGTAAGTCCGTTTGGCTTTTATGACCACTCTACGGAAAGGTAAACCATCAAACGAATCTAATGGAAGTGGTTTCAGGTCAAAACTTCTCTCCAGTCAAAAGTTATGGACAAAACAAGATCAACTAGGGGCAAAATGGTGATTTAAAAATCGACAAAAATCATGAACATGGGAAATGACCCTACTAGTCGTTACCCAAAAGTACATGACCATATGACTTCCTACGAAAAAGAAATAAATATTCTACGATCCTAGATGCGTAGAATGCGGGTCGTTACAATAACTGCAAGTTTGGGTTAGTTGGCTTGTAAACCAATTTTTGGCCATACACAGTAAACTAGAATATTAAAACTAGATTGGGCTTAACTATTGATTTGGAACGCCAAATATATGACATAGTGATTTTGGGAATGACTATTATTGCAAGTTTGGGAAGATGGGGAATGGCCTATTTTGATTAATAACTTGAAATTTCATGTAATTGACATATTTGGCTCATAACCATGTAAATGGTTTATGGCATGTAACGGTATAATTTATATACCAAAGATTATGAACATGGTTTAGAAGGAAAGTGGTCCATGACAATAATTGATTTATAATTTACATATAAATATGAAGGATAAACATGAGAATTACATGGCATATATTGGTTCATGAAATGGTATATTTAGTATACCATTAATTGTGAGCATAATTAAAAGGATAATTATGGCATAATTAAATTGGGAATAATTTACATGTGGAATTTGTCATAATTAAGAAATATGTAAATTATAGGTAAGATGAATATGCCTAACCCGAGGTTAGATTGAGTTGTGGTGTAAAACTGCCCGGAACAGCCCGACTGTCCAGTAACCACAACAATACATGTCTAATGTGGGAGGTTAGGGCATTGAGCCCAATAAGAACCCGAGGTTAGACTGAGCTACGGTGTAAAATTCCCCGGAACCGACCGGCACATCCAGTGACCGCAACAATACCTGTCTAATGTGAGTGGTTGGTGCTTTAATGAATGAATTAATTGCTATTGACACATGCTAAGTATGGGACGGCTAGGTTAATTGATACTTAACCAATATGACATATGGGTGGGTTAAATTAAACATGAATGGACAAAGGACACCTAACCAACAAGACATGATATAGGGTAGGGTTAAGTTAACTAAGGGAACACTTAACTATTATAACATGTTAACTAAACAGATGGTAGGGTTAAGTTAACTAAGGCATCACTTAACTGTTATAACATGTTAACTAAACAGATGATAGGGTTAATTTAACTAAAGTAACACTTAACCAAAATGTATAATGACTTGTGGTAGGGTTAAGTAACACAAGAGGATACACTTAACCAATATATAATGACATGTGGTGGGGTTAAGTAATATAAGAGGAAAACACTTAACCAATTATATAACACGATGTATGGAAAAGGATAATTTAACACGAGAGGGCAACACTTAACCAATATAACATGATTTTAGGTAGGGTCTAGTTGACACCAGAAGGAAACACTTAACCAACATGACAAGACGAGTGGGTGGGTTAAGTTAACTTGAATTGATTAATGACACTTGACCAATATAACTTGATGAACGAATGGGATTAAGTTAAATAGGAAATACTTAACCAATATAACCTGATGAATGAACAGGGTTAAGTTAATAAATCACACTTAACCAATCCAACATGATAAGTGAGAAAGGTTAAGTTAATAAGAACCACTTAACCAACATGGCATGACGAGTAGGAGGGTTAAGTACATGTCGGGTTGGTGGGTAATTAGTAAATATATAGGCGCACAAAACTTAACCATTATATAAACATGCTTGAATTCGTGGGAAGGTTAAGTATACGTCGAGTTGGTGGGTAATTTTAGTAAACATATAGGCCCACAAAACTTAACCATTATATAAACATGCTTGAATCCGTGGGAAGGTTAAGTATACGTCGGGTTGGTGATATTAGTAAATACAGGCCCACAAAACTTAACTATTATATAAACATGCTTGAATCGGTGGGAGGGTTAAGTACATATCGGGTTGGTGGGTAATATTAGTAAATATAGGCCCACAAACTTAACCAGTAGGAAACCCTAGTAACGGGGACCCATTTCAGCAGTAACCCACATAGATGTATCACGGTACCCTGAGCTAAGCAGGGTAGGGGACGATTACTGGGCTGATTATAAGCGGTCAAAACAGTGGTAGGGGGTACGTTAGTGTAGGTTCCGACGGTTTACGGGCATGCACGTACTCCGAAGTGGGAAAAAGAAGTCATTCGGTACCAGTAGTTATACATTGTGCATCTTGGATCGTGTCGGGTCGCTATCATAAGGATTGATACACCTTATGGTGGAACCAGCATAGCGTATCTACACGCAAGAGGGGGCTGATTGACACAGACACATGGAACTTTAAATACAAGTAGGGAGCCGATCGATAGGGTAGTAAGGGTACATCTATCATCTTCATGACAATTAGGCCGATTGAGGTAAGATCCTCATACTAGATGTGCACCTGAAGGCTACCACAATTGCGGGGATTGGGATCACGTTGTAATATTATCCTTTATACAGATTACTTGTTGGGACACTCATTAGGTGGTGCAGAGATATAGAAATCAGAATAATAGGGTAGTAGCGAAGCAGAGAATAGTTAACATGCGATGTTATACTTAGTTTATCTTGCATGTTGCTTATCCTGTGTATCCTATGTTCCTTATCATCATGCTTATGTCTTTATTCAGTTTAATTCACGTCATGTTGTTCTTGCTTGTTCATATGCTGAAAGTAGCTGGACTTACCAGACTTATGTCTGACCTAGTTTTGTTTCGCCTTTTTTCTTCCGTTCCCCCCCAGGTTCTCAGGGAGGAAACACTTTTGCTTAGCTTGGATTACTTGTTGCTTCAAGATCACCATGTATTGCTTTGGATTCAGTCTCATTTTAGCTATGGCTTGCTTTACTCTACTGGGGAATAAATCATTGTCATTTTTATGCTTCTTTTGTACTTGGAAGTTTTTGAATCAAGACAGAAGTACTATGTATTGTTTTTAAGACAACTGTTGTAAAAGCTTGACCGAGCCACATTGTTTATAAAATGACTTTAATTTCCGCTGCTTTATTTGTATGTCTTGTAATTTATCTGCATCTTTTACCTAAAATGCTCCATCGAAATTAAGGCATTCCCTTTGTGAGTGACCTTAACAGAGGTGGGGTGTTACACATGGTATCAGAGCTGAAGGTTACCGGAGCAGATAAAAGATTTGAAAATTATTTTCAACGGTTTTAAAAGAAGCATTTTCAAAATAAAATAAAATTTAAAGGCAGATTCCCCAAAGCCATATGCATTATCTTTTGATCCTCTGTTTGAATCCTTGTTTCCTTCTTTCCTGGGTCTCCGGGGCTCCTGGCTTTCTAGGAGGTAACCTCATCGCGGCATGGTTCCGTAGGCTCGACGAGACTACGACACTTGTCAAAGGGAAAATAAGTGCTCAACTTCCATCTATAGCCGCTGTAGTTTCACCTACGGCTAATTTTCTTTCGAGCTTTGTAGGATTTTCCATGCGATGGAGGCAGCTTTCAAGAGACTTGTCAACAAGTTACACAAGGATGGTAAAAATGAGAATGAGGGAGTTTGCTAAGGGGCACAACCCAAGGATGAGGAACTCATGGATATAGACTTGGTTCACAACGAAGGTAAAAAGAAAGTGGTGTAAGTGGAAGAATTAGGACAAGAAGGAAGGAAAGAATAGAAAAAACTAAGACAAGAGGAAGTATCTTTATTATGGTATAACGGGTCGTATAATTAGGGACAAGGGCAAGAACAAAGGACAGGATTTTCAAGAGGGCAAGTGCATGCTCTCACCGCCAGTGTACCAGAGAGAGAGGTAGAGATTAGTTTATCTTTCCGATCCTCCTGTTAGTACTCTTCTTGACTTTAGGGCCTCACATTCGTTTATATCTGCTTCCATAGTTGAGTCTCTGCACCTTGGTACCTGTATAGTTGAAGATCCCATTATTGTCTCAAATCCAATTAGTGGTTCGGCTCATTTATCTTTGGTTTGTAAGGATTTGAGGATATCTATCGTAAGTATTGGGTTTAAGTGTAATGCTTATGTTTTTGGTTTCATGGGCTATGGGTTGATTCTAGGCATGGGTTGGTTAGCTAGTAAGGAGGGTAGTTAGACTTTTTACTTGCCTCGGGAACACCCTCGAGATTTCGTGCGATCCTAAGGAGATCACTTAGGCTTAACTACCTAGAATCACTTGATGCATCTATCGACGATTTGCAATCCGTCAGAATAGCCCATGAGTACGAGGATGTTTTGATTAGGTTAGGGGTTTTCCACCTAAAACTCGAGATAGACTTCCGCATATGTCTAGTTGACAATACAAAGCCAGTTATGCGATCAACGATAGTTTTGGAGCAAGATTGGCGAGGATAGCCAGAGTCAGTTAAGTGCTCAATTGTTTGGTTGTTTTGCTAGTATCATCTCACATAAATCGTCCAAATTCGGAGGAGGTATTCCTTGGGTGCTTGTCTGATATTGGTTTAGGACTTTGGGGCTTGTACTTGAGGATTGTCAAGTTCGACTAGGATGTTTTGCGTGAGAGATATCGACCCTCAGATTTGTGACATGATGGATAAGCTAAATAGAAGAGAGACCTATAATCATCTTAGTATATACACTTGGTATCATGGTTAACATCTGTTTATCTTGGAAAGATAGTTCGACTGCATTGGATACCTTCTAGCATAGTAAGTAATCGAGGTCCTATCTTTACTAGTGGGTTTTGGGAAATGGAGGTCAAGAAACTACGCAAATCGTGAAGTTAAGACAGCCAAAGCAATATGGAGTAAAGCTCAAGAAGATGCGACTTAGAAGACTGAAGACTAGATATGCACATCATACCCTTTCTGGGGTATATCGTTGATCTCTCTTTTTCTGTAAAGTTTATTTGCTAGTCTTTATCTTTTAAGTATATCCTCTCGATCCTAGCCTCGATCCTTAGGTAAAAGCCAATGGATGTAAACATGTGTTTGAAACATGTTATGTTTGGAGGATGCAAGTGGATGTAAGTGTTTGCTAGTGGTTGCTCGTGGATGCATATACACACATTAGGCACTAGATCGACTCAGTCACTTTCATATTGCATATGCATGAGTGAATTTTTATATATATGAATTGAAACTTGATGTGTTATCATATGGATGTTGCATTTGTATGAATGATTGTGCACTCATGTAGAATTTATAAAGTAAGATTAGGAATAATTGCATACATGATGGACTCATAGCACTGACATGATTCGCATTAAGGAGGTCAATTGAATCAGTAGACCGTCTGATTTTGCATCTGGGTAAGGACATATACACACACTATGCATATTTTCATGAAAAACATTAGAAACCTTTTTAAGGACAATGGATGTCTGTGATTGAATGGCGAGTAGATGGATGTTAGATGGTAGGATATACATTCTTCTTAACTTGAAGATTTCGGGGACAAAATCCTTTAAGTAGGGGGAATGTAACACCCCGTAATTTTAAAACAGAACATAAGAGATAATTAAAGAATAACTAATTATTAAAAGAAGAATTAAATGAAACAGGTTACGCCATTGAGTTCGTCTCAGAATTCTGCATGGAATAGAGTCCAAGTTTTCGAAAATCGGACTTCGTATGAAGAAGTTATGGCCTTCATAAGATTCAACAAAAATTCAGAATTTACAAAGAAAAATACCCAGGCACGTCGACCTGGGGGTCGACCTGGGTCATAGGTCGACCTCCCCCCTACAGGTCGACCTGTTTTGGCCCAGATCCGATTTTCTTTGGCTTGTGACGTGGTTTTGGCTGTTCTGATGGTCCGGATTGGTTCTAGGTTGATATCTAAGACCCTAAACACTTCTGTTCTCCTATAAATACATCCCTAAGCCAAAACCTAAATCTCTTACATTATTCTCTAGCATCCATTGTTCTGTCCTTCTCTGAAAATAAATCAATGGCGTCGCTACTCTACTGAAACCTAAGCTAGAACTAGTACTTCTTCTTCTTCCAATCTGAATAGGATTAAAAGAACAATTAGTCTACATCAAAGGCGAGCAATTCAATTTCAGAATACAGATTCCAGAAAACAAGACTTGCCTTTGTTTTGTAAGTTCACGATTACTTTCAGATTTAGACAACCAATTATAGTATGGACATGGAATAAAATGAATTTGGACCTATGCTTGATTTTCTATTTGGATCTATTCTTAGCCTTTGTGAATCTATGACTTTGGGTTGCTTCTTATCGATCCAATCGAACCTATACAAGTTATCGAACCTAGTTTATTATTCAAGCCTTTCATGTCCATAATATTGTTCATAATCAGATCTATATGCCTGCAATGATTCTAAATCAGTTTATTCAGTTATTCTGTAATTCTATTAGATCTATGATTCTTGTGTTTTGGGACTATCATCTTGTGCCAGTTCTTATGCCTATCATTGTCATATTATTACTATTTGTTCCTTTTTATTTGTGAATCTAGATTGACCTATAATCTAGGTTGAATCGCGATACACGTATGATGGGAATACGAGGAAGATTTGGGTTATTGGGGCATAAACATGAGATTGACAATATTGGCATAACATAATTAGGGAAAGTAACTGAACATAACATATTTGGTGAAATGGTTGGGTAAAACTTGTAACTGACATTGGGGGCATTGTTATCATTATAACTGCCAGTTTGGGTTAGTTGGCTTGTAAACCAAGTTTTGGTCGTACACTGTAAACTAGAATATTAAAACTAGATTGGGCTTAACTATTGATTTGGAACGCCAAATATATGACATAGTGATTTTGGAAATGACTATTATTGCAAGTTTGGGAAGATGGAGTATAGCCTATTTTGATTAATAACTTGAAATTTCATGTAATTGACATATTTGGCTCATAACCATGTAAATGGTTTATGGAATGTAACGGTATAATTTATATAACAAAGATTATGAACATGATTTAGAAGGAAAGTGGGCCATGACAATGATTGATTTATAATTTACATATAAATATGAAGGATAAACATGAAAATTACATGGCATAGATTGGTTCATGAAATGGTATATTTAGTATACCATTAATTGTGAGCATAATTAAAAGGATAATTATGGCATAATTAAATTGGGAATAATTTACATGTGGAATTTGTCATAATTAAGAAATATGTAAATTATAGGTAAGATGAATATGCCTAACCCGAGGTTAGATTGAGTTGTGGTGTAAAACTGCATGGAACCGCCCAGCTGTCCAGTAACCACAACAATACATATCTAATGTGGGAGGCTAGGGCATTGAGCCCAATAAGAACCCGAGGTTAGACTGAGTTGCGGTGTAAAACTACCCGGAACCGACCGACACATCCAGTGACCGCAACAATACCCGTCTAATGTGAGTGGTTGGTGCTTTAATGAACGAATTAATGCAATTGACACATGCTAAGTATGGGAAGGTTATGTTAATTGATACTTAACCAATATGACATATGGATGAGTTAAGTTAAACATGAATGGACAAAGGACACCTAACCAACAAGACATGATATAGGGTAGGGTTAAGTTAACTAAGGGAACACTTAACCGTTATAACATGTTAACTAAACAGATGGTAGGGTTAAGTTAACTAAGGCAGCACTTAACTGTTATAACATGTTAACTAAACAGATGATAGGGTTAATTTAACTAAAGTAACACTTAGCCAAAATATATAATGACTTATGGTAGGGTTAAGTAACATGAGAGGATACACTTAACCAATATGACATGTGGTGGGGTTAA
Source organism: Allium sativum (assembly GCA_030737875.1). Taxonomy (NCBI): domain Eukaryota; kingdom Viridiplantae; phylum Streptophyta; class Magnoliopsida; order Asparagales; family Amaryllidaceae; genus Allium; species Allium sativum. Next base: position 122,754,985 of record CM060920.1, read on the forward strand.
GTAATACAAGAGGAAAACACTTAACCAATTATATAACACGATGTATGGAAAGGTTTAAGTTAACACGAGAGGGCAACACTTAACCAATATAACATGATTTGAGGTAGGGTCGAATTAACACCAGAAGGAAACACTTAACCAACATGACAAGACGAGTGGGTGGGTTAAGTTAACTTGAATTGATTAATGACATTTGACCAATATAACTTGATGAACGAATGAGGTTAAGTTAAATGGGAAATACTCAACCAATATAACCTGATGAATGAACAGTGTTAAGTTAATAAATCACACTTAACCAATCCAACATGATAAGTGAGAAAGGTTAAGTTAATAAGAACCACTTAACCAAAATGGCATGACGAGTAGGAGGGTTAAGTACACGTCGGGTTGGTGGGTAATATTAGTAAATATATAGGCCCACAAAACTTAACCATTATATAAACATGCTTGAATTCGTGGGAAGGTTAAGTATATGTAGGGTTGGTGGGTAATTTTAGTAAACATATAGGCCCACAAAACTTAACCATTATATAAACATGCTTGAATCCGTGGGAAGGTTAAGTATACGTTGGGTTGGTGGGTAATATTAGTAAATATAGGCCCACAAAACTTAACCATTATATAAACATGCTCGAATCAGTGGGTGGGTTAAGTACATATCGGGTTGGTGGGTAATATTAGTAAATATAGGCCCACAAACTTAACCAGCAGGAAACCTTAGTTACGGGGAACCATTTCAGTAGTAACCCACATAGATGTATCCTGGTACCCTGAGCTAGGCAGGGTGGGGCACGATTACTGGGCTGATTATAAGCGATCAAAACAGCGGCAGAGGGTACGTATGTGAAGGTTCCGATGGTTTACGGGCGTGCACGTACTCTGGAGTGGGAAAAAGCAGGCATTGGGTACCAGTAGTTATACACTGTGCATCTTGGATCGTGTCGGGTCGCTATCATAAGGATTGATACACCTTATGGTGGGACTAGCGTAGGGTATCTTCACTTAATAGGGGGTCGATTGACACAGACACATGGAACTTTATATACAAGTAGGGAGACGATCGATAGGGTGGTAAGGGTACATCTATCATCTTCATGGCAATTAGGCTGATTGAGGTAAGATCCTCATACTAGATGTACACCTGAAGGCTACCACAATTGCGGGGATTGGGATCACGTTGTAATATTATCCTTTATACAGATTACTAGTTGGGACACTCGTTAGGTGGTGCAGAGATATAGAAATCAGAATAATAGGGTAGTAGCGAAGCAGAAAATAGTTAACATGCGATGTTATACTTAGTTTATCTTTCATGTTGCTTGTCATATGTATCCTATGTTCCTTATCATCATGCTTATGTCTTTATTCAGTTTAATTCATGTCATGTTGTTCTTGCTTGTTCATGTGCTGAAAGTAGCTGGACTTACCAGACTTATGTCTGACCTAGTTTTGTTTCGCCTCTTTTCTTCCGTTTCCTCCCCCCCCCAGGTTCTCAAGGAGGAAACACTTCTACTTAGCTTGGATTGCTTGTTGCTTCAAGATCATCATGTATTGCTTTGGATTCAGTCTCATTTCAGTTATGGCTGGCTTTACTCTACTGGGGAATAAATTGTTGTTATTTTTATGCTTCTTTTATACTTGGAAGTTTTTGAATCAAGACAGAAGTACTATGTATTGTTTTTAAGACAACTGTTGAAAAAGCTTGACCGAGCCACATTGTTTATAAAATGACTTTATTTTCCGCTGCTTTATTTGTTTTTCTTGTAATTTATCTGCATCTTTTACCTTAAATGCTCCATCGAAATTAAGGCATTCCCTTTGTGAGTGGCCTTAACAGAGGTGGGGTGTTACATGAGGGTTAGGGTTTTCAGCTCCTTCGTCGAATAAGTTTCTGAAGGAGAGCAGGAGCTATAACTACTTAGGAGCGCCATTTTCTACTTGTTTTGATGTGTGTATTGGAAAAGTTATTATTTCCTGTGTACTTAAACTCTATTCAACTGAGAGGGCATCGTCATATGTTTCTCTCGGAGTATTTTTTTGGTAATAATTTATGTATTCTCTGAATGGGTTATACGAAAGAGTTGTGTGAATGGAATGACCATCAATGAATGTTTTGTAAAAATAATAATCATATTCCATTGTTTACTGATGTTGTGGTTTATTAACATCTGGTTTTCTATTGCCGAAAGTCAGTACTAGAGAAGACTGCAACTTCTATAGAGATATGGTTCTGTTCTTGGCTAATGGAGTGTTACAAATTTGGTATCAGAGCATAGTTTACGCAAATTTAAAGAAATATTTTCTCCATAAGGATTTTCAAATTAAAACCCAAAGATTAGAGAAAGTTTAAGGGTTGGGATAACGAAACTATTACGTTTTTTTGGTATTTGTATTATATATGTACATATATCCTCTCAACCATCTGTTCACCATTCTGTTTCTTACTCAAGTTTATCTACAAAAAGGAAAGGGTTATTGCTTATTCTTCCTAACAATTGAGATCTCATGGAGTCTGATACCTAACTCATGGTCTTGAGTTAGATGCTATTGTTTTTTCATTCATGAATTGAAAGTATTACTTGTTGGGTGAAAGGTTTGAATTGTTCATAGACAATAAGTCCTTAAGATATTTTTTTTCTCAAAGGGAACCGAATATGCGACAATAGAGATGGTTGGAGTTCTTGAGGACATATGGCTTTAGCGTAGAGTATACCCCTGGGAAAGGGGATAAGGTTGTGGATGCACTTAGTAGAATGCACCAAGGGATGGTGTCGGCTATGCTGAATGAATGGAAAGACTTAGAAGCTTTAGTAACATATAATGTGATGCTTAGATGTTCGACCAACTTTGATTGAGAAGATTTCTTCTAGGCAGAAGGAGGATCCTTTGTTGGTCGAAATGATCAAAGAGATCTGATCTGAAACAGAAGGGAATAGCCTTGGGAAGTTCACTCTTGACCAAAACGGATGGTTCCGAAATAACAGAAGTCTATGTATTTCGAAGGTTGGTAATCTAAGGAAGGAAGTTTTTAGAGAATATCATCACTTTGAGTTTATGATACATCCCAAGGAAACCAAGACGTACCGAGATATTAAGAGAAACTTCTACTAGGAAGGAATGAGAAGGGATGTTAGCTTATGTGTAAAGCAATGTATGAATAGCTAACAGGTGAAAACCGAACATCAAAAGCCTAGTGGTTTATTACAACCATTATATATTCTAGTTTGGAAGTGGGATTCAATATATATGGATTTCAATGATGGACTTCCAAGATCAAGAAGAGGGAATGAAAGCATATGGGTTGTCATAGATAGACTAACCAAGAGTGCTCATTTTATTCCCGTGAAGTCTACAAGGACAACTCTGTTTTTGGATGAGTTATTCATGAAGAATATAATGAGACTTCATGGAGTTTCTAGTAGTGTCATAAGCAAGAGGGGTCCGTTGTTTATGAGTCAGTTTTGGAAAAGTTTGCAGAAGGAAATGAGAACGAAACCCAAAATGAGTACGACTTATCATCCACAGATAGATGGGCAAACCGAGAAGGTGAATAAGGTATTGTAAGATTTGCTGAGAGTGTGTGTTTTGGACATTGGTGGTTCTTAGGAGGACCATTTGCACTTAATGGAATAATCCTGTAACAATAACTTTTAGGCTACTACAGGAATGATTCCTTTCGAATCTTTATATGAAAGACCGTATAAATCACCATTGTGTTGGCTGGAGTCAGGCGAAAAACTAGTTTTTGGTCCAAAATTAGTAAAGGAAGCCATAAAGAAGATTGAGCTCATTCGAGGTCGAATGAACGAAGATCAATCCAGAAAGAAGAGTTAGTAGATAGAAGGCATAAAGATTTAGAGTTCTCTGTTGGATAAAACAGTTTCATCAAGGTGTCACTGATGGAAGGTATGTTCCATTATAGAAAAGAAGAGAAGCTTGCATCAAGGTTTGGTGGACCTTTTCTGCTTTTGGAAAGTATTGGAAAGCTTGCCTATCAATTGGAGCTACCAGATATACTAGCGTGAGTCTATAATGTGTTTCATGTATCACAATTGCAGAACGCTACCATTAATCCAATGGTATTGGAAGAGTTGGTAATGGAACGTGATTTTACTATCATGAGACAACTGGTTCATATTGTAGATAGAGACGAAAGGAAATTGAGAACCAAGATAGTTAAATTACTGAAAGTTTAGTGGAGTCCTGACAAAAGAGAATTTAGTTGGGAGAAAAAGGCCAGGATCAGAGAGGCTTTTCCTAATTTGCTTTCGGTGAGATCTATATTGCTATAGTATATGTTTTGATAGCATTGCTTTCTAGGTTGCTCAGATTACTTTTCTTGTTTAGTCCTTGGCTGAATTTCGAGGACAAAATTCTTTTAAGGAGGGGAGAATGTAATACTCCTAATTTTATATATCGTTAGTCATGAATTTAATTGGTTAAATTAAATAAAAATAATGTGGTAAAGGACGAAATGATATTTGTATTTAATGAATTAACTAGTAGGTTGATCTTTGAAACAAATCAACTAATGCTTAGGGAAGGGCATATGAGAAGGGAAAAGTAGGAAACTTTCAGCCCCATTATGTACTCATATCCTACCACATTTTGTTTCACTTTTCATTCACTCCAAAAACTAAAAGAAAATATAAGTTGGTCGGGCATTAAATCTAGAAAGAAGAAAAAGAGAAAAAAGTAGGATTTGAGCTTGAAAACTTCAGCAATAAATTTCACTACCTCTACTAATCTAAGTGAGTATTACTCTTATCTTTGTGTTCCACCCATTGGGGAAATAGCTGAAAGTAATGCTTGTTCATGATAGTTTTTCATGATTGTTGTAACGCTAATTGATGGGAAATCAATAGCTATGTTTGACATGTTTATATGGTTCTTATGTACATGAAAATGGTTGGGTTTTAGGGTAAAATCTACAGTATGAAATCTTCGAATGCCATGGATTTTTGGTATGATGTTTGCTATATGATTTTGGAGATGGTTTCCAAATTTATAATTTTTCATGATTGTATGTAATTATAAATTTTCTAAGTTTGAATTGCTTGAGGAAAGCATAAATGTTAATCAAAATGATTAAAATATATGTACAAATATTCTATTAATGGATGGTACAGAAGTACCGTAAAAAGACAATACACGGCCAGTTTTTTAATTTATAAGCCAATAATAATTCAACAAATATGGTGGAGTGGGTATAAAGAAGCACTTTTTAAGGAAATAAGTTAATATATATGTATTTACTGTCAGTGCTACCATCTTTCTGGAAGCAACGTTTTGGTACTCTCGGAAGCCACCTTTTGGTGGTGCTGGATACCTGGAATATCATATATATGGTATAGTAAGTATTCAAACATTTGCCTCTTACCTTCTGAAGGAGCTTTGGTATTGATACTTATATGTTTTTAAAGTTAACTACTCCATATGAGGCTTTTGACTCATCCCTTTTGGCAGGGATGAAATGGTGTTTTTACGTGGATCCAGAACCCTTGAAGCCATTTCCTACAATGACATGGCTTTATAAACTTATTTTCCTAAATATATTTCCTTGAACATGGTTAGCGGGCTAAAAGAAAATCATTTAATAAAAGATTTGAGGCTATGCCTAAATGACTGTCGGCGTCGGCAATGTCAACGAAAGGAACTTTATTTAATGTTGTATAAAGGAGTCGGAGGTTTCTGCCTCTATACCCTGTCATCATGGTTTTGACATTGATTGATTGATTGATTGCATGTATCCGAAAGGAGTATCTTTCGAAGGAACAGAATGGTGTCGAAAGGGTTTTCCTCCAGAGTAGATGATTGTTTGTTTCATGAAGTCGGAAGGGGGTTATTTTTAGGAGGAAAATGTTTATTGAATTTGGTAGGACATCACTAAAAGTTGCACATGTTATTGGTGGGTAACCACGAACAAGACATTTGTATTTGTGTGAACATTGGGGAACCATTGGACGAAATAAATTGAGGGAAGCCAGTCAAACATTGGGGAAACCGATGAGAAAAGGGAATTAGGGAAACCAATTATATAAAAGTGTAAGCCTTTGGTCCCGTTTTCACTAGGGGCTACCTTATGAAACATGGAAGGGGTTCGGAAGGAGGAATCCCATTGCTTCGCATGATATGGAAATTGTAATAAGAAAATGGCTTCATTGCTCGTGCAGTATGGAAGTCAACTGAATGGAAAGGTACATTTCCAATGCCTAGAAAGGGGTACCTGACTAGCGCATTGCGGATACCAAAGGAAAAGACCCATTGCTTTGCACAATATGGGAAGTGTTTCAGTTTCGAATGCTACGGGGGATTACCTTGCGAAATATGGAAGCAGAACAAAATGAAAAAAATGGAAACGATAGGAAATCATTAGAAATTGTTAAGTGGGAAATCCAAAATAACAAGGATGGAGAATCCATTGTGTATTTCATATTGCACATGTTAAAGTCATTTATGTAATTGTAGTTTCGTACTAACCACTGAAGTGCAGATGGTCTAGGGATAGTTCTGAAGGAAGTGATACTAGCAAGTGGGAAACCCATTCCGTAATGTGGCATGGTTCTGCTAGATATCTATGCATCGGGTAGAAAAGATTATTATTCACAACAATTTGTTGACTGACTCGAAGTTTTTGCTTTCCCTTTACCTCTTGGGTGCTCATTTGGGTTAGTTAAGGGTTAGGGTTTTTAGGTGCTTCGTCGAATAAGCTTCCAAAGGCGAGCAGAAGGCTTTAGCTATTTAGGAGTGTCGTTGTCTATTTTATTAATGTATGTATTAGCAAAGTTGTTATTGCTTATGTACTTAAACTCGGATCAACCGATGGGGCATCGCCATATGTTGCTCTCGGAGTGTATCGTTATAATTTATATATTCTATGAATGGGTTATACGATAGGATTATATGAATTGAATAATTATCAATGAATGTTTTATGAAGTTTTTCATACTCCCATGTTTACTAATGTTGTGTTTTATTAACGTTGGGTTTCTATCACCAAATAGTCGACATAAGAGACGACTGCAACATCTATAGGATTGTCTTTTTAGTTTGGGCTAACGAGGTGTTATATAATTGATTTATTTTAATTTGTCAAAAACCCTTTAATATATAAGGTATTTCTTAAGACCATATCACACGAAAATGCAGATGAGGATTTACCTTATGATTACCAAAATATTTTTTATAGAATCCAGGGATGTTATAATAATGTCTAGTCATTTAAGTTAATCATATAAAATAATTGATATTATTATTTTTGTAAACTTCCAAACTAATAGGCCTACAACTAAAATTATGAAGGACCATTTTGGAGTTAGATTTCCAATGATAAGTGGACTACTCAGGTACCGACCACCATAGTACGCCTCTAAATAAGCATACCGAGAGTCTCACATAGACTCCCGACAAATCAAGACTAGCCCGCCCCTCTTTCGAGTGTACCAATTGCTTAATAATCATTGTTGTGATCGGTAACCACATTGAATTTCAAGCTTATAAAAGGGACAACACCAAATCTACATCAGGTACTGAAAATACCTAATGGAAGTGACCACAGAGCTTTGAAGCATATCTCTTATTTTTAACCATTCCTGGGTTGTGAGGCAAGAGGCTTTGATTACCTTTTCTTTACACCAAATCACACTTAAAGTGTGATATTGCCATTTTCAAACGTACTAGTTGATTTCAAAAAAAACTACAACCCTTGAGTTTGTTTACGCTTCAGATAATGACATTATGTATAAAAGGGGCTACCTTCTACACCAACAAACAAATGTATATTTTTTAAAACTAATGTGCATGGTTTTAGAAATGCAATTTCGGACACTCATCCATACATGTTGTCTAGGAATAGGACAAACCGAAGGCACTATTCCTACTAAATCCATTTTGGATTTACCTATAGTATTAGTAGCAAATAGCCCTTGCATTTCAAGAGTTCCATTTATGATTCATCATCCTCAAGATGTTTTCCTTGTTCGAACGCTCAAGTTTGTTCGGAGTGGTTTCGAATATAGATCCGACATCGATCTCTCTGAAACCAACTATAATACTTTTTGGGGAACTCAACCCCAGTTCTTTTAGAGATAAATAGACAAACACATAAGAAAGGAACTCATCTCTTAATCATTTAGACAACAAGTTACCTTATCGTTTTTACTAGTTGAACGAATTTTTTTTATACGTTTAGTATTGCACCACTGAGTGTAACTATACTATATAACTAACGTTCTTCTCCTATAAATTCTTAGAGCTATGCTTTGGTCAAGATTTGATAGTCGATTACTTAACTATTAAACAAAACGAGCAATCAACTCAATCGTTGATTTAGTTTCCAATGGAAATGTGACGACCCGAAATCCCGTTCCGACGGAGACAAGGGTTATCTTTGGAATATAACACAGAAATAGATAATAGCAGAACAGAATTAAATAAATACACCAGATAAGAACAATAGAATATACTGGATAAAAGTAATCATCAGAGTTACACAGTATACAGGATCTTACTTAGTACAAATACAGTTCAGCTATACATAAATGTCTACAGCGGAAATCAAACATAACATGTACAATAGGAGCTGAACAGCATAAAAAGAGATAAATGATAGAATCCATCTTCATCTCCAGCTATCCAGAAAAAGAACCAGCTAAACCTGAATACAAGGATGCCCGTGTAGAAAAAGGGGCACCCGAGTTTGAAAGTGAAACAAACTACGAGTCAGTCATGGGACTGGTATGAGAAATCTATTCAACACATATACAATTATGGCTAATCACAGGACCACGCCACTTTCGTGGAATGGGTTTTCTCCATTGGATTGCCAGTGCTTCAAAACAAATATTCCTTTTAAACATCGCTATGCTTTTTATAAAAATGAAGTCGTTATAAGACTCAGTTCCCATCACACAATGCAACGCAAACCGGAGGATAGAGTTTTTACCTTATAACGGCTAAGATATGCTTGATACGAATAAAACAAAGGCATTTGATATTATTGCTAGTGTTTATACGGTTTGAAAACAATTTCAAATCATAACTATCAATCATAGACGACATGAGCGTCCCATGCCACTATGTCGCCAAATATATATATACAATCGAAACCGCACAGTCACGTATTTGGAAATTGGGTTTCCGTCTTGAACCAAGGCAAAAGATAGTCCTTACCGAATTCGAGACGCTCTAGCCCGTGTCTCAGGATCAGAGCTCGAGTGACCCTAGGAGCGACAGGGCCGGTCCACCGATGTGGATTAAAATTCCTGAACAATACGTTTCCCCGCCCTTTGGGGCGTAAACGAGCCAACGAATGACTCCATCGGACCCGGATCGTCCGATCAAACCGAGGCGCCTCGCAACAGCAACAACCACTTAGGTGAAAAGTATATAAATGTCAGGGCTGGTAGGTCACTGACACCACCCTAGCTAGAAGGAAACGCATGTCCTCCCTGAGGTCCTTCCTCCCGTTTCTGGTTCATACCGGGGTGTGAGGCTCGCGAATTCACGTTATACACAAAGCTTTGCCACTCAGGCGGTGCTTTGATCATCACCACAAGACTTTGCTTTTCAACAGAAGCCCTGATCACTGCATCTTAGCATGTCACACAGAATAAAATCCAATGTCAGACATACAGTCCATTTACAAGTCCGTTCTGGGTCTGAACGAAACCGGCGGCACTAAATACCTCGCAAACCCATCGATCACCACGTACGTCTGGACGATCACCACTCATTATCCATATTTCGGGATGCCCCCAATCAGGACCTCGGTTACCATCCAAACGAGGTGAAGATCTCCGGTCTTCGACCACCGTCTTCATCTTCGACTTTCAATAGTCGGTCAATTATTTGAAATGAGAATTAACTCGGCCTTCTCAAATAATTCACGTATATTTAGAATTTCAAATCAATTTATTTCAATGGTTAAATTATTCGACAACACTAATTTTGTTGTTTAATGTAATTTTCACACCAAACACATTCAACCATCAAATACAACATAAATCGAGAAAATTCAGTTTATTTCTATTCCATATCGTTTATGATATTTTATAACGATTTATCGCTATTTTTATTTATTTTAAAATAGCCAATTTATTCAAAACGACGCTTCGGGCCATAACGTGGCCGTGGCGCTGTTTTCCTTCAGAATTGATTTACACATATCTGAAAATCTAACCGTTGGATCTTCATAAAATTTACATCATTAGAAAGGTCTTTTCAAAACGAATCCAACGGTTCCAGTTTCGGGAAAATCCGACGGTCGGATCTCCCGGTACGATCGTTTGAAGTTTCGATTTCAAAATACGAACTGCAGCGTCGTTATTCGATTAAATATATAATTATATTTATATATATATAAATATAATCGCTTCTGGCGCTGTTTTTCATCAGATTTGAATTAAACATTCCAGACAATCCAACCGTTGGATTTTTGCAAGGTTGGTGCCGTTGGGAAGATATTTCCAAGGCGAACCCGACGGTTGAAATTTCGGGAAAATCCAATGGTCGGATTTCCCGCACTAGTTGTTTGAAATCACGGTTTCAAAATGCGAACTGCACGGCCACGTTTCGTTTTAATTTTATTTATATTTATATAATTATATAAATATAGTTCATTAAACAATTTCAATATCGTTTTCACTTCAAATATTTCACTAACGCCTTAAAATTTTGGAAAATTTCGCCATAACCTCCCCTGCACCGGGAGCATCGGGAAATCGCAAATAGCTTTCCCGGTCCTTCTAATCTCAAAAAGAAAAAGAAAAAGCCAAGTGGCTAGCCAACAGGCTCATAAAATCATCACCCAAACAAAACAGTAAATGTGTACCTATTTGTCGGGCACAAAATTTTATTCCTCTTCTCTAGCCCCTTTGCTATAACCTGTTCAATGAATATGCATGTATATATATATACAATTCTTATCATTTATCATTTTCTATTCAACTTCATATTTGATTTCTATTTGGTTTAAAAACACCATTCATTCTAATGTTACATACATAGGTACAAATCATTTCATTAGCTAATTAATGAATATTTCAACTCATATATGTTTATTTTGAACAAGTGGCTATTTTTAACACTTCACATTTCAACGATTCATGCATACAATAAAAATGTGATTTTTATTGTAAAACAATTCATTTCAAAACACTATTTTTCTATATAGTTCATATAGGTGACAAAATAGGATTTTTATCATAAAACAATTTCTTTTAAAACAGATTATTTTACACAGTTCATATAGTCGATAAAAGGTGATTTTTTTTATTATCAAACAATTTATTTCAAAATATGAATACCATTCAACACATGAATTTCAAATCAACGAATGAATATCAATTCAACACATGAAGGTTTTCTATTGTTTCTATATATAGATAAAAATGTGATTTTTATTTTTAAAACGCGAATACCATTCAACACATGAATTTCTAATCAACGAATGAATATCAATTCAACACATGAAGGTTTTCTATAGTTTCTATATATAGATAAAAATGTGATTTTTATATTTAAAACGCGAATACCATTCAACACATGAATTTCTAATCAACGAATGAATATCAATTCAACACATGAAGGTTTTCTATAGTTTCTATATATAGATAAAAATGTGATTTTTATATTTAAAACGCGAATACCATTCAACACATGAATTTCCAATCAACGAATGAATATCAATTCAACACATGAAGGTTTTCTATACATTGAATAAATATAGTTAAAGCAGATGAAAATAATTCAAACACACGAATATTATTCAAAATTTCGGCAGCATAACGGCAGGGTAGTTAAAACCGGGACCGTCCCTAGTACGGCTCCTCGCTCTATCTTAAAACCTCGCGGTTTTTGACAATGGGGATCATGCATCTAGTTCGCACGCAGGCGGTGTAATGACCCGGATTTTGAGCGGCTTTGGTTATCGACGTAAGCACGACGTCGATAACCAAACCGTCGAAAAATCCCGGTAATTAATGAAAGAAATTAGAAGGTGAGAATAGATAAGATAGAAACTTAGAATAGAAGAAGAAGAAGAACATAACATCAGAGTAACACGAACCTCACAGCGGAACGAATAACATATAATAGATAACATAACTTTGAAATATAACAGTTATGTATACAATAGCACTTATCAGAGTACAGCACTTACAATACAGCGGAAATAACTATAGCTATATGATCTTGAAGCCTCCTGCTCCAAGCTCTTCCAGTATATCTGTAAAACCCGACTACTTGACTGCCCGTACAAATTTAGGCACCCAAGAGTTTAGGGAAAACAACAAATAAACTCCCGGTCAGTCATGTGACTGGTGTGAATAAACTCAAATCATTTAAAACAGGTATATGATATCTCATAAGACCACGCCGTGAATACGGAACGGGTTTTTCCCTTATGAGAATCCAAACATTTTTGCAAAGCAATATCATTCTGATATTATAATAATGTCTAAGTACAAATAAATATCAGTCTAGTAGAAACGCTTGCATCTCACGTTCTACATATATAGTATACAATCAAAACCGCAAGCACGTATTGGGTAATGGATTTCCAACTATGACAAGGTATGGAATCACCTTCCGATCAGTGTACTCTAGGAACGATACACTGGAGTTCAACAAGAACATCTTGCAACTCAGCCACACATGACCGACCACTCATTTCGCTTGAGTGTATCGAATGTACATCACCAACGGTTGGGATCAGCAACCGTTCCCGTATATATATATGGGACAGCATTGATAGATTTTAAGAAACAAATGAATATTCACTAGATAGGTGATCATACACCCTACTTCGGTGCGACCGACTTAGCCATGTTGCCTGCCCGATTTCTGTCATTTACCGGATGTGAGGATAGAAGCTACGCTTATCTTCATATCAGATTCACTTTAAATGCCACATCATCAAATCCATCCAATCACCGATTGACGTCCTCAACAATACATTATGTGTTAGCTAAAAGAAGTTTCCTTCTCCGCTTCCACTCTTGGTACGGTTGGAGAAATCAATGTACGTGATCATTCTGGAAATACTCCGTCAGACATTCATTCATACAAATCATCATCATTCACTTAGAATGTCACATCGTCATACCCGCCAAATCACAAATTGACTTATCCAAAAATAACACGGGTACACAGCTAAGAGAAACGAATTCCTCCGCCACCAAACGTGAATACGTTTGAACAGATCAACTTACGCGATCCATTGGATATACTCTGTCAGACCTTCATCCATACAAGTTGTCCTGGGCTGGACAAACCGAAGGCACTATTATGTAAACAGGATAGCCCTTGCATTTTACTCCGTCTTCAATTATCTTTGGCATATATGATTCGCGACGCTTATGCCAATACAGAGTGGTTCTATGGATAATAATCCAACCGGTCTCTCCATATTAACAACGTTAAAATGGTCAGAACTTCGATAGTCGGTGAGTTAACTATCAAAGAAAAACAAGTGTGCAAACAACGATATTATTTCCAGATGGAAATTATATCGAACAAACATCATTTTACATTAATCTCTTTAGTTCATTTATTTGCTTATCTCCTGTTTCCCTATATTCTAAATTTTCTATTTTCTATATTTAGAAAATATATGTTATCAACACTGGAAACATTTCCATTCCTTGTTTTCTGTAATTAGAAAACATTTCTGATTCTTGTTTGGAAAACATTTCCAAAACTCCTTTACGATCAAATCTTACCATTTCTTAGTTAAGAAGGAAGTCACTCAAGTTGGGGTATAATTACCTCTCAGACCTTAACTGAACAACGTTATAACTTCAAAATGGTCAAAGTTTATCTTTTAATCTTTAACAACTTCTTTACGCCTTTCTCGGATTCAATTTTACTAGTCCACTTCTATATTTAAAACATTGGTTATAACGATAACGTTATAATCCCTACTTTCGAATTATCTAACTTTAATTATAACTTCTATTCTTATTAGTGAATAATTAACCTAACACTTATTTATTTATAAATGAATAAAACACTATTTAAACACTGGAAAGTATAAGTACTTTCCCGAATTCGATATAATCGAATTTACCGATTAACTCTCTTCGAGAAATCTCTATTTGATTAACTCTTCTTCGAATAACCTATATTCGATTAACTTCTTCCTTTTCAAATATCTCATATTTGAAAATCTCACTTCGATTAAACTATAATCGATAAATTTTCCTTTTCAAATATCTCATATTTGAAAATCTCACTTCGATTAAACTACAATCGATAACTCCCTTCGATGAAACTAACATTGATAACTCCTTTCAATGAACTAACATCGATAACTCCTTTCAATGAAACTAACGTCGATTTCTCCTTTCGATGAAACTAACATCTATTTCTTTAACTCGACGAACTTAACTCGACTAACTTAACTTGACTCGACTAACTCGACTTACTTGGTTCGACCAATTCGATTCGATTAACTAGGCTCGACTAACTTGGTCGAACCACCCGACCAACTCAACTTATTTAACTTAACTTATTTCTCAACTAAATCAACTCGATTAACTCCTATCGAATAACTAATATTCGATTTAACTCCATTCGCTTGACTCTAGATCGCAGCGATCCCAATGGTTACGCCTGATTCCCTCAGGAAACATCCGACCGCCGTAGGCTATTTACAGCCCTGCGAATTACGCTAGCAGTCGTACAAGATGGCAACTTACCCTGAATACTATGTTTGACTAATCTCTATCTCAAATAACTATATTTGATTAACTCTAGTTCGTTTTAACTCTAATCGATTAACTCTAACTAATTAACTCCAACTGGTTAACTCTATTTGATTAACTCTAACTGGTTAACTCTAACTGATTAACTCTAACTGGTTAACTCTAACTGGTTAACTCTATTTGACTAACTCGACTTGACTAACCCCTTTCGAATAACATATTCGACTAACTAACTTTCGAATACTATATTCGATTAACTAACTTCGAATACCATATTCGATTAACTCCTTTCGAATGTCTATATTCGATTAACAAACTTCGAATACCATATTCGATTAACTAACTTCGAATACCATATTCGATTAACTCCTTTCGAATGTCTATATTCGATTAACAAACTTCGAATACCATATTCGATTAACTAACTTCGAATACCATATTCGATTAACTAACTTCGAATACCATATTCGATTAACTAACTTCGAATACCATATTCGATTTACTAACTTCGAATACCATATTCGATTAACTAACTTCGAATACCATATTCGATTTACTTTATTCACTTTATAAAGATTTCCTTTTTAACAACGTTGTATTCATTTGAAAAGATTTACTTTTAAATAACGGTTCTACACTTTAAAAATGATTTCCTTTTATAACGTTCCTTTTCAATTCTATTTGTAAATGGTTTACAAATATTTCCTTTTCAAATTTATACTTGAAATATTCTAACTCCTTAAATTCCCGGGAAAATTCGTCATAACCTCCTTTGTAACGGGAGCATCGGGAAAATCCCCAACCCGCTACACAAGCCTTCCCATTCAAAAAGAAAATGATTTGAAATTATTTCCTTTTCAAATATCTCCTATTTATAAATATCCCAATTTATAAATATTCCTTATTTATAAATATTCCACTTTATAAATATTCTATTTTTCAATATCACTTTGAAAGTCTCCTTATCAACATCCCGGTAGGTTATGATATTCAATCATATCAAATCACGATGTTCAATACCGTCCAAACACATATAATCGACAACAGGTTATAATTCACATCATATATCAAAATATATGAAAAACAATAAAATAACTGTTGAGGAATCCAGTCGGATTCCCCCAACCTGTTTCCCTGCATCACAGATGTTAGACAATATAGATAACATCACTTTCAGTTCCATATGATATATTCTGTTAAACAGAATCAATATAGAAATTTAACTAACTGACTAGCAGTTCAATCAAACAATCAACACACAGTCAAACAGACAATTTTAACAGTTCTAACAATACAACATGAAATTATAAACTGTTCAGAGTTAGTGAGATTTACTCACATTTGCGCGTTAGCCGTTAAATATCGGTTTGCGTTATTTGATTCAATCGGACAATTTATTTCGCCATAAATTGTAACGAGCTCTGATGGGCTTCCAGTCAGTTCCATCGTGTAGTGTCCGTCCATACGGTCCCAACGCAACTTACGGTTCGTAAAACTGATCACATATGGTTAAGATATTAAGTCTACAAGTTTATACCATATTTAAATTAAAATAAAACTTGAATTATATTAACCTAAAACCCATTTGGGCCTCACCACCTTCATCTCCTGGCCCAACATCAGACCAGCCCCCAAACGTTACTTCCCCCTTTGATTTCCTGTCGCAAATTCCTCTAACTCCTCACGCCCTCTTTTCCAAAGCTTTAATCACCTGTCCTCTTCTCTTTACTCCATCTCTGAATCAACACACCAACGCCACCTTTCTCATCCTTGTTCACATCTCCATCCCTCCATACACTTGTGCCCAACTCGCACCATCACAGCCGAAACCGACTTCGACCTGGTACAGTACTCCACCGAAAGCATCGAACATAGATAGGTTCGAATTCCAGAAAACTGCATCCATCGAGTGCTACTCTCCTTGCTAAACCCGATTCAAATCATCAAATCGTCGAACACTGCTTGGTATTGGCAAATTCCCAAACCCTAGTTTACTGTTGAAAATACAGGGTGTACAAATGGACGTCGCATTCAACCAAAAGGGTACTGCGTGGAAGGGTTTTGAGCAATGAATTCGAAAATCCATGTTACAGGATTTATAGACTTTTGTTTGAGGATGATTTCTCATTTTGATTTCTCCTTTTGATCGAGCATTTCTGTTTGAGGAACGAATGTTTGGTGGCGGCTCAGAAAGGTGAAGGCGTGGACTTTTTTAATTAGGTTTAGGTAAGGGTGGGTATTTATAGCATGGGGTTGATTATTATAATATATATAAACGTGCCAATGAGCTTTTGGTAAAATTACTACCTCCAACGACATCTGTTTTTGACAAACAAAGTCAATCCTAGCATAGAAAAATATTCCGGACCCAATGGGACAGGTTTCGTCGAATTCCGACACCGTTTGCGAAAATCCCTTAGAAAATATCGATGAAAAACACCGAGCATTAATTCCTTAAAATTATAGAAAAAATCTTAAAAATATAAGGCCTTGGCGTTTCACTAGACCTCTTCTTAAGGTTTCGTATGAAACTTGTTTCGTTGAATTCTGAGTTCGTTTGACCAGTTAACCATTCAAATAAAGTTACCCCTGTTTAAAACGTATAAATGGTTAACTCAGAATAAGGCGTTTTTGGCCACCGAGGTCACATACGTCATCGGTTTGCCGCGAAACTTGACTTTCTTATAACGATAAATTAATACGAACCCAATGGCACACAGTTCGTCGCATTCCGAGACTGTTTCCCGGTACGCTATTTTCTACGCACCCTAAGTGCTCCTTTAGACACCAAATTTTCCAATGTTCAAAAATAACAAACTATATATGTTTTCTGACTCTAATCGATGATACGAACTCAACGGAACTGGTTTCGTGGCTTAATTCGATCGTCTGCTCCAGTTATGGTCAAAACCCCTTTTAAATCGAATTAAATTATTAATAATTCCATAGCGACTTTTCTGAAATTTGATTTGGACGTACATCAAAATTTACCCGACGAAATCCCGATTTTTCTCTTCCACTAGAAAGATATACTCCACCAGCTCCACACGTTTCTTGTTTCACAGAAATCCGGCTTAAAACGAATCCTGTACATTCAGTTGAAGTTCAAATCGCCAAATAGCGAACTGCAGCGCCATTTCGAGCTCGTTTATAAATATATTATAAACTATACGTTCAACTGTTGTCGATTCAATATATTCGTTATTATATTTCGAATCGAAACTCCACCAAATCTCGTATGCTAATCAATTCACATGATATTGTGAATTTCACTATTTCCGACTATTTCGACATTATAATATATTATTATATTATAATTATTAATTAAATATTCAATATTATTTAAATTAAACGATCATTAACTTCTCTAAATCACCAATTATATAATTAAATAAATTAATTATATATCTCTAAAAATGCGGGTCATTACAGGCGGCATGTATATATTTATTTCATTTCCACAGACTAATCCTATGTGGTTTCAACCAAATATTTTTCAACCACAAACGGGTATTTTCCAACCACAATCAATCAATATCAACCACAAATAATCCCAAACAATCATTCGCTATCAATCAATTTTCACAACAATTTCAACCAATAAATATCGTCCATGGTTTGTGGACGAGGGGCGTATATATATACATATATATATATTTATATTTATATATAGCAATTCACTTTTATTTCAACACATATATATAGCTAGAAAAAGAAATTGAAGAGTGAGAAATTCTCACCAAATAGCTAATTCAATCCCACGACTCTTCTTTGCATAAATCTTCACCAATCTCGCCTTTTGTCGCTTTCGTTGCCCGTATTCTCTACATATATAAAAATCGAATTTTTACTATGTTATTCAATATATAAAAATCGAATTTTTCATCTTCTACTTAATAAAAATTCCGTCTTTTCTATTTTAAAGATCTGATCTATTCTATTCTAAAAATCTGATCTTTTCTATCCAAGTTCAAATCTTTTTCTTTATAAAGTTCAAATCTTTTTCTTTTTAAAGTTCAAATCTTTTCTTTTTATATCTTAAAATAAAATCAGTTTTTAAACCTTTTAAAAATCAGTTTTTAAACCTTTTAAAAATCAGTTTCTTTTTCAAAATAAAATCAGTTTCTTTTTCAAAATAAAATCAGTTTCTAGAATTAAAATAAAAATAAAAATAAAATAAAATACTTACTGTAATGCGAAGAAGGGGGGGCGATGTCAGGGTCGGCGGCAGGAGGTCGTCAGGGCGGAGCTGGCTTCGAGGGGGTCTTGGACTGGGGGGCTCGCGAATCGGGCGTCGCGATGCTTTAGGGGGGGGGGCGGATGCGTCGCGAGGGGGGGTTCGGGTGCGTCGAGGTGGAGAGGAGCGGGATCGGAGGGTGGAGCGGGGCACGGCGGTCGTGGGTCGTCAGGGCGGTGGCGCCATCGTCGATTGTTTTAGGGTTTCTTTTTTTTTTTTTCGAACGGTAGAAGGAAAGTGAGGAGAGAGAGAGAAAAGGGTTTATATAAATATTTATTATTATTAAATTTCTATTTAAAAGTTGACTTTTTATTCGAAGTCGAAATGGGACCCACCGACTGTCGTCCCTAGCGTTCTACCCCCATTTCGAACACAATGGGACATGTATCGCAAGCTGATTCGATCGTTACAATCAGTTTCCGTTGAATTTACATTTAAATCACTATATTGAATTTTAAACGTACATTTCAAATTACCGGGGTCACATACTAACTAGAAAAATTCTCGAAAAATATTTTCTAGCTTCGTATTGACGATACGGTCCTAACAAAACTAGTTTCGTCAAATTCTGAGACCGTTTGAAAAATGGCCAATTTCCAGTTGATTAAAATCAACTGAAACCGGTCAAACGCGTTTTCCTTTGCCACGCTCACATATTGATTCGAAAAATTATGAAATTTGAAACCTAGCAATAACTTGACACTGCAGATCGAACAAAAGTGGTTTCGTCGAAATCCGAGGTCGTTTGCAAAATGTCCATTTTTAAGGGCCTGAATTCCATAGCGACTATTCAGAATTTTCAAATGGACATATCTTTTGATTCCCGCTATCAAATTTCGATTTGTCAGATTCGTTGGAAAGATATTATCAATTAGATTCCATTATTTTTTGTTTCACTAAAATCCGGATTGTTTTGCACCCGGTATAGTCCGACAAAGTTTGAATTCAATTTTTGAAACCGCCACGCCATTTCAGGCCTTGTTTATAATTATAATTAATTATATTCGTTTTCAATTGTTGATTCAAACTCAGTTTTCATCGCCATTATTGAAAATATTTATTTTAAATGTTTAAAATCCATTATTTTAGCCAATTTAAAATTTTTAAATTGGTTCAGATTTTCTGGGTCGTTACAATCTCCCCCACTTAAAACTTTTCGTCCCCGAAAAGGAACAAAGTCGAAAGTGGTTTGATAAATCTACAATCACACAACACAACAACCAATCCAATTGTTTTTAACCTTCCAAAATATACTAATCAAATCCTATATTCCTTTAAAAATCATTCAGAGTATAGAATAAATAGTGCACATCCATGGGAAGAAAATAGCAACGGAATAGAGAATTAAATGGTAGTGCAAAGTAGGTTAAATGTACCTTGCACCGGAGTCAATCAGAGATATCTACTCGGCATCTAGGATAAGCTTTCTGAATGCTCTCCTCAGTTTCCCAAGTACAATCTCGCGGATCTCCACTCCATTGCACTTTGACTAAGTGAACCTTCTTGTTCCTCAGCTCCTTGGTTTCTTTGCCTATTATCTTTAGCGGCTCTCTTCTCACAGCTAATTCTGGGGTTATTTCAATGTCATGTTGAGCTGCTTCTTCCACGATCAAGTCTGGATCATGAACGTGCTTTCGAAGTTGAGATATGTGAAATATATCATGAATTTCAGGCAACCAATTAGGCAGTTTGACCCTGTAAGCGAGAGTTCCGATCCGTTCCAGAATAGGAAACGGACCAATGAATTTGGGCGCTAACTTTCCAGTTTTACCGAACCGGATAACTCCTCTCATCGGCGATACTTTCAAATACACATAGTCGCCAACTTCAAAGGATATATCTCTTCTTCTTCTATCGGCATAACTCTTTTGTCGGCTTTGAGCGGCGAGTAATCGCTTCTTAATAAAATCGACTTTGTCGGTAGCTTCTCGAATCATATCGAGACCCAACACAAGTCTATTTCCAGGCTCGACCCAACAAGCAGGAGATCGGCACGGTCTACCATACAATGCTTCGAATGGCGACATTGTCAGACTCGCCTGGTAGCTGTTGTTATAAGAGAATTCAGCCAAATGCAGATGGTCTTCCCATGATCCACCGAAATCTAGAACACAAGCCCGCAATAGATCTTCTAAAATGCGATTCACCCTCTCAGTCTGACCGTCTGTCTGAGGATGATAAGCGGTGCTTAGGTTTAACTTCGTTCCCAGCTCGACTTGAAATGCTTCCCAGAATTTGCTAGTGAATATTGTATCTCTATCACTGACTATACTGAGCGGCACTCCATGTAGTCTAACTATTTCCCTGAAGTATATCTGCGCCAGGCTCTGAGCAGTTCTGTTTGATCTGACAGGTATGAAATGGGCGGTCTTCGTGAAGCGATCTACGATCACCCAGATACTGTCATTTCCTTTTCTGGTCCTGGGCAGACCATCAATGAAATCCATAGAAATATGTTCCCACTTCCAGCCCGGAACTTCTAGCGGTTGTAATAATCCAGCCAATTTCTGTTGGTCGCTTTTGACTAGCTGGCAAGTAGGGCATCGACTAACATATATTGAGATGTCTCTTTTTAACGACTTCCACCAGAATGTGCGTTTGATATCGTTATACATTTTATTCACACCCGGATGGATACTGAGCTTAGATTTGTGGCATTCATCAAGCACATCCCTTCTGAGTTCAGGAATTTCTGGAACGCAAATTCGTCCTTCTAACCTCAGAATCCCTTCGCTGTCTAGCTGGAAATCCGAAGCATTGCCCTCACGAATTCGCTGACTTATTCCTTTGATAAATTGGTCGTCTTCTTGGAGAGCCGATATCTTATCAATCAACGAAGTCGCAATGATAAAACTGGCGATCATCTCATTCTTCCGGCTTAACGCATCGGCCACGACATTGGCTTTCCCTGGAGTGTATAGAATTTCAAAATCATATGCTGCAAGAAACTCCAGCCAACGTTGTTGCCTCAGATTCAGGTCTTTCTGAGCGAATAGATACTTTAATGACTGATGATCTGTAAATAGTTCAAATCTCTCACCCAGAAGACAGTGTCTCCAAATTTTCAAAGCGAACACGATAGCCAATAACTCAAGATCATGAGTTACGTAGTTTTTCTCGTGTGGCTTCAGTTGACGGCTAGCATAAGCAATCACTTGGCCCCTCTGCATTAACACTGCGCCAAGGCCTTCCCTAGAAGCATCAGTCCAGACTTTTAGATCTTGGTTGCCATCTATGATGGTTAACACTGGAGTTGTTGTTAATCTCAACTTCAGCTCTTCGAAAGCCTCCTCACTTTCTGGAGTCCATTTGAATTTAGAATGCTTCTTTGTAAGCTTCGTTAAGTGACCAGATATCTTCGAAAAGTCTTTAACGAATTTCCGGTAATAGCTAGCCAATCCGAGAAAACTACGGACTTCAGTGGGGGTGCTGGGTTGTTTCCAATTCTGAATGGCCGTGATTTTGCTTGGATCCACAGCGATTCCGTCTTTCGATACGACATGGCCCAGAAATTTTACTTCATCTTGCCAGAATATACACTTGGAAAACTTTGCTTTCAATACATTTCTCCTGAGGATTTCTAACACTTGTTCCAAATGTTTTTCATGTTCGGCTTTCGATTTAGAGAAGATTAGAATATCGTCAATGAAAACCAGAACAAATTTATTCAATACTCCTCTGAATACCCTGTTCATTAGATCGCCGAAGTAAGCTGGAGCGTTACATAAGCCGAACGGCATTACTAACCACTCGTAGAATAAGTCGGGACCTCTGAATGCTGTCATTGGAACACACTCTTCGGCAATTCGAAGTTGATGGAAGCCTGTAGCTAGGTCCATTCTTGAGAATACTTATGCTCCATTTAATCGATCCAACAAATCATCAATACGGGGCAATGGATATTTGTTCTTTATTGTCTGTTTGTTCAGATCACGATAATCCACACATAGACGTAGAGTACCGTCAGATTTTGGGACAAACACCACTGCTGCACCCCAATCAGAGAAACTAGGCCTGATCAGACCTTTCCATACTAACTGTCGTGTTTGATTGTCTAATTCCTCCTTCTCTTTCAAGGACATCCTTCGAATAGCGTGAACTACCGGCCTTGCATTGGGAATCAAAGCGATCTTGAAATCTATTTCTCTCTGCGGAGGTAAGCGAACAACTTCCTCGAACACATCCGCATAGTTCTTGACGACAGGAATATCTTTGATGAGGTCAGGAATATTCTCTGTGACCTCAGGGATATTTTCTATTTGAGCTGGAGAAACATCGAGAGCTGACCAGAAATCTTTTCTATTTGAAGTCGGGCCCTCACATGGTATGGTTATATAATTCCCCGATTGGGCCTTTGCTTTAACCACTCTCTCGGCGCATTTAACTTCAGCTTCATATCTAGTTAGCCAATCCAATCCCAGAATAAGATCGAATTCATTAAAATTCATGACGATAGAGATAATAGGGAATTTATAGCAAGAAAAAGAGACTGGTACTGCACAGATCCAACTGAGATTGATGGAACCCCCAACTGGATTTTGGACAGTCATTGGCTCTTTGAGCTTCTTCAAATTCAAATCCAGTTTCTTGACTGCACTCTTTGCAATAAAGCTTCATGATGCGCCTGTGTCAAACAGTACTTTAACTGGAATGTTTTTGACATTGAGCGTGCCTTCTAAGACATCAGACCTTTTCTGAGCAGACGAGGATGCAGGTACTTCTACCACTTCATTTACATGTACTGCTTTAGGTTTTCTGAATAGCGGGCAGGCCTTTGAAAGATGACCAGACTGATGGCATTGACTACACTTTCTATTCTCTTGAAATCCCTTCTTGGATTGAAACCCGCCCTTTAATCGTTTCTTTAAGGGTCCGCAGTTAATCGACAAATGCCCTGGCTCCTTACAGTTACTGCATATGGTAGTCGTTACTGGTTCTTTTTCGGATCTGGCCCTTTTTCGATTTACTTCGGGCTCCTTACTGACTTCAGACATTGTGCTGGCCTCAGGACGATCAGTTTCAGACTCATTTTTATTACTAGAGCTGACTTCCTCTTCGTCGCGCAACATGCCTTTCTTATGGAGATCTTCATACTGATAAGCCATATAAATCATTTCTGAGAAAGGGAGCTTCACATGCCCCATTACTTTATTCTGATATTTCCTTTGAAGCCCGTAAATAAATCTCAAATTCTTTCTCCTCGTATTCTGAATTAGATGGGGAGCAAAGTGAGCAAGTTCGTTGAATTTCTTATGATATTCTGGGATGGTCATGTCTCCTTGTATCAGATAAGAAAATTCATCGCATAATCGCTCAGTTGCTTCGGGAGGAGTAAATCTTTCCAAGAAAATCACTTTGAATCTATCCCAGGTGATATCACCTTCTGGATTATCCTTAATAACTGAATCCCACCAGAACAAAGCTTCATCTTCGAGTGCCCAGGAGGCCAGTAATCTTTTCTGGTCATCCCTCAGCTTTATTGCTTCGAAGATTTTCTCGGCCGAGCGAATCCAAGCTTGTGTTTTCATAATTGATTCTTCACCCGAGAAAGGTTTTCCACCCAGATTTCTATATTTCATAAATAGAGCTTCTATATCCGGGTCAGTATTACTTCTTCTGTTTCTGGCACTCATTTTCTAGTTCTTCTGCAAATAGCAGATAAAGTGTCAGGTCAACAGAAAAGATATTTCAAAATATAGAGACAAATACTTGAATGTAAATGTGTCTATCGATGAGTTATTTCATTCTGCTACTCATACTAGGATATTACCGATCCTATCTGTATAGAGTTACCCGTCCTAGAACACTACTGGTTCTATTTCTAACGAGTTCGTTCAAATGTTATATTCCAGAACTAAGCTTAACCAAAGCTCTGATACCACGTTGTGGCGACCCGAAATCCCGTTCCGACGGAGACAAGGGTTATCTTTGGAATATAACACAGAAACAGATAATAGCAGAACAGAATTAAATAAATACACCAGATAAGAACAATAGAATATACTAGATAAAAGTAATCATCAGAGTTACACAGTATACAGGATCTTACTTAGTACAAATACAGTTCAGCTATACATAAATGTCTACAGCGGAAATCAAACATAACATGTACAATAGGAGCTGAACAGCATAAAAAGAGATAAATGATAGAATCCATCTTCAGCTCCAGCTATCCAGAAAAGAACCAGCTAAACCTGAATACAAGGCTGCCCGTGTAGAAAAAGGGGCACCCGAGTTTGAAAGTGAAACAAACTACGAGTCAGTCATGGGACTGGTATGAGAAATCTATTCAACACATATATAATTATGGCTAATCACAGGACCACGCCACTTTCGTGGAACGGGTTTTCTCCATTGGATTGCCAGTGCTTCAAAACAAATATTCCTTTTAAACATTGCTATGCTTTTTATAAAAATGAAGTCGTTATAAGACTCAGTTCCCATCACACAATGCAACGCAAACCGGAGGATAGAGTTTTTACCTTATAACGGCCAAGATATGCTTGATACGAATAAAACAAAGGCATTTGATATTATTGCTAGTGTTTATACGGTTTGAAAACAATTTCAAATCATAACTATCAATCATAGACGACATGAGCGTCCCATGCCACTATGTCGCCAAATATATATATACAATCGAAACCGCACAGTCACGTATTTGGAAATTGGGTTTCCGTCTTGAACCAAGGCAAAAGATAGTCCTTACCGAATTCGAGACGCTCTAGCCCGTGTCTCAGGATCAGAGCTCGAGTGACCCTAGGAGCGACAGGGCCGGTCCACCGATGTGGATTAAAATTCCTGAACAATACGTTTCCCCGCCCTTTGGGGCGTAAACGAGCCAACGAATGACTCCATCGGACCCGGATCGTCCGATCAAACCGAGGCGCCTCGCAACAGCAACAACCACTTAGGTGAAAAGTATATAAATGTCAGGGCTGGTAGGTCACTGACACCACCCTAGCTAGAAGGAAACGCATGTCCTCCCTGAGGTCCTTCCTCCCGTTTCTGGTTCATACCGGGGTGTGAGGCTCGCGAATTCACGTTATACACAAAGCTACGCCACTCAGGCGGTGCTTTGATCATCACCACAAGACTTTGCTTTTCAACAGAAGCCCTGATCACTGCATCTTAGCATGTCACACAGAATAAAATCCAATGTCAGACACACAGTCCATTTACAAGTCCGTTCTGGGTCTGAACGAAACCGGAGGCACTAAATACCTCGCAAACCCATCGATCACCACGTACGTTTGGACGATCACCACTCATTATCCATATTTCGGGATGCCTCCCAATCAGGACCTCGGTTACCATCCAAACAAGGTGAAGATCTCCGGTCTTCGACCACCGTCTTCATCTTCGACTTTCAATCGTCGGTCAATTATTTGAAATGAGAATTAACTCGGCCTTCTCAAATAATTCACGTATATTTAGAATTTCAAATCAATTTATTTCAATGGTTAAATTATTCGACAACACTAATTTTGTTGTTTAATGTAATTTTAACACCAAACACATTCAACCATCAAATACAACATAAATCGAGCAAATTCAGTTTATTTCTATTCCATATCATTTATGATATTTTATAACAATTTGTCGCTATTTTTATTTATTTTAAAATAGCCAATTTATTCAAAACGACGCTTCGGGCCATAACGTGGCCGTGGCGCTGTTTTTCTTCAGAATTGATTTACACATATCTGAAAATCTAACCGTTGGATCTTCATAAAATTTACATCATTAGAAAGGTCTTTTCAAAATGAATCCAACGGTTCCAGTTTCGGGAAAATCCGACGGTCGGATCTCCCGGTACGATCGTTTGAAGTTTCGATTTCAAAATACGAACTGCAGCGTCGTTATTCGATTAAATATATAATTATATTTATATATATATAAATATAATCGCTTCTGGCGCTGTTTTTCATCAGATTTGAATTAAACATTCCAGACAATCCAACCGTTGGATTTTTGCAAGGTTGGTGCCGTTGGGAAGATATTTCCAAGGCGAACCCGACGGTTGAGATTTCGGGAAAATCCAATGGTCGGATTTCCCGCACTAGTTGTTTGAAATCACGGTTTCAAAATGCGAACTGCACGGCCACGTTTCGTTTTAATTTTATTTATATTTATATAATTAAATAAATATAGTTCATTCAACAATTTCAATATCGTTTTCACTTCAAATATTTCACTAACGCCTTAAAATTTTGGAAAATTTCGCCATAACCTCCCCTGCACCGGGAGCATCGGGAAATCGCAAATAGCTTTCCCGGTCCTTCTAATCTCAAAAAGAAAAAGAAAAAGCCAAGCGGCTAGCCAACAGGCTCATAAAATCATCACCCAAACAAAACAGTAAATGTGTACCTATTTGTCGGGCACAAAATTTTATTCCTCTTCTCTAGCCCCTTTGTTATAACCTGTTCAATGAATATGCATGTACATATATATACAGTTCTTATCATTTATCATTTTCTATTCAACTTCATATTTGATTTCTATTTGGTTTAAAAACACCATTCATTCTAATGTTACATACATAGGTACAAATCATTTCATTAGCTAATTAATGAATATTTCAACTCATATATGTTTATTTTGAACAAGTGGCTATTTTTAACACTTCACATTTCAACGATTCATGCATACAATAAAAATGTGATTTTTATTGTAAAACAATTCATTTCAAAACACTATTTTTCTATATAGTTCATATAGGTGACAAAATAGGATTTTTATCATAAAACAATTTCTTTTAAAACAGATTATTTTACACAGTTCATATAGTCGATAAAAGGTGATTTTTTTTATTATCAAACAATTTATTTCAAAATATGAATACCATTCAACACATGAATTTCAAATCAACGAATGAATATCAATTCAACACATGAAGGTTTTCTATTGTTTCTATATATAGATAAAAATGTGATTTTTATTTTTAAAACGCGAATACCATTCAACACATGAATTTCTAATCAACGAATGAATATCAATTCAACACATGAAGGTTTTCTATAGTTTCTATATATAGATAAAAATGTGATTTTTATATTTAAAACGCGAATACCATTCAACACATGAATTTCTAATCAACGAATGAATATCAATTCAACACATGAAGGTTTTCTATAGTTTCTATATATAGATAAAAATGTGATTTTTATATTTAAAACGCGAATACCATTCAACACATGAATTTCTAATCAACGAATGAATATCAATTCAACACATGAAGGTTTTCTATACATTGAATAAATATAGTTTAAGCAGATGAAAATAATTCAAACACACGAATATTATTCAAAATTTCGGCAGCATAACGGCAGGGTAGTTAAAACCGGGACCGTCCCTAGTACGGCTCCTCGCTCTACCTTAAAACCTCGCGGTTTTTGACAATGGGGATCATGCATCTAGTTCGCACGCAGGCGGCATGTATATATTTATTTCATTTCCACAGACTAATCCTATGTGGTTTCAACCAAATATTTTTCAACCACAAACAGGTATTTTCCAACCACAATCAATCAATATCAACCACAAATAATCCCAAACAATCATTCGCTATCAATCAATTTTCACAACAATTTCAACCAATAAATATCGTCCATGGTTTGTGGACGAGGGGCGTATATATATACATATATATATATATTTATATATAGCAAATCACTTTTATTTCAACACATATATATAGCTAGAAAAAGAAATTGAAGAGTGAGAAATTCTCACCAAATAGCTAATTCAATCCCACGACTCTTCTTTGCATAAATCTTCACCAATCTCGCCTTTTGTCGCTTTCGTTGCCCGTATTCTCTACATATATAAAAATCGAATTTTTACTATGTTATTCAATATATAAAAATCGAATTTTTCATCTTCTACTTAATAAAAATTCCGTCTTTTCTATTTTAAAGATCTGATCTATTCTATTCTAAAAATCTGATCTTTTCTATCCAAGTTCAAATCTTTTTCTTTTTAAAGTTCAAATCTTTTTCTTTTTAAAGTTCAAATCTTTTCTTTTTATATCTTAAAATAAAATCAGTTTTTAAACCTTTTAAAAATCAGTTTTTAAACCTTTTAAAAATCAGTTTCTTTTTCAAAATAAAATCAGTTTCTTTTTCAAAATAAAATCAGTTTCTAGAATTAAAATAAAAATAAAAATAAAATAAAATACTTACTGTAATGCGAAGAAGGGGGGCGATGTCAGGGTCGGCGGCAGGAGGTCGTCAGGGCGGAGCTGGCTTCGAGGGGGTCTCGGATTGGGGGGCTCGCGAATCGGGCGTCGCGATGCTTCAGGGGGGGATGCGTCGCGAGGGGGGTTCGGGTGCGTCGAGGTGGAGAGGAGCGGGATCGGAGGGTGGAGCGGGGCACGGCGGTCGTGGGTCGTCAGGGCGGTGGCGCCATCGTCGATTCTTTTAGGGTTTTTTTTTTTTTTTCGAACGGTAGAAGGAAAGTGAGGAGAGAGAGAGAAAAGGGTTTATATAAATATTTATTATTATTAAATTTCTATTTAAAAGTTGACTTTTTATTCGAAGTCGAAATGGGACCCACCGACTGTCGTCCCTAGCGTTCTACCCCCATTTCGAACACAATGGGACATGTATCGCAAGCTGATTCGATCGTTACAATCAGTTTCCGTTGAATTTACATTTAAATCACTATATTGAATTTTAAACGTACATTTCAAATTACCGGGGTCACATACTAACTAGAAAAATTCTCGAAAAATATTTTCTAGCTTCGTATTGACGATACGGTCCTAACAAAACTAATTTCGTCAAATTCTGAGACCGT
Organism: Allium sativum; assembly: GCA_030737875.1. Taxonomy (NCBI): domain Eukaryota; kingdom Viridiplantae; phylum Streptophyta; class Magnoliopsida; order Asparagales; family Amaryllidaceae; genus Allium; species Allium sativum. The sequence goes on from CM060920.1 coordinate 122,784,730, forward strand.
TTGAAAAATGGCCAATTTCCAGTTGATTAAAATCAACTGAAACCGGTCAAACGCGTTTTCCTTTGCCACGCTCACATATTGATTCGAAAAATTATGAAATTTTAAACCCAACAATAACTTGACACTGCGGATCCAACAAAAGTGGTTTCGTCAAAATCCGAGGTCGTTTGCAAAATGTCCATTTTTAAGGGCCTGAATTCCATAGCGACTATTCAGAATTTTCAACTGGACATATCTTTTGATTCCCGCTATCAAATTTCGATTTGTCAGATTCGTTGGAAAGATATTATCAATTAGATTCCATTATTTTTGGTTTCACTAAAATCCGGATTGTTTTGCACCCGGTATAGTCCGACAAAGTTTGAATTCAATTTTTGAAACCGCCACGCCATTTCAGGCCTTGTTTATAATTATAATTAATTATATTCGTTTTCAATTGTTGATTCAAACTCAGTTTTCATCGCCATTATTGAAAATATTTATTTTAAATATTTAAAATCCATTATTTTAGCCAATTTAAAATTTTTAAATTGGTTCAGATTTTCTGGGTCGTTACAGGAAATTACTAATCCTCATCTAATCAATCCTTCATTTATTAAATCTCTTTGTATACTTGGAAAAGATTTCCATATACTTGTCTCAACTGTACACTGCAAAATAGTTGTATCTTCAATACTTAAGAAGATATTCGTACATTTATCTCAAAGATATAAGTATATTTGGAAAATAATAGGAAAACTGCCTTATTTTCAAATCATATTAAATGGGAAAATCCCATTAATATTCAAAACATGGGTTTCTAAACCCTTAAATAAAATATTAAATAAATTATCATCTATAAATTTGATAGTAAGATACTGTTAATGCAGCTCCTTTACAAAATATTTCTTAAGTATAGAATTCTTTTTGAAATAATTTGTTTGTTATAAACTCTATATGAGTTAATTAATTTTCTTTTTGTCGTTGTAAAGAAATAAATTAATAAATTTTAAACATTTACTAATAAAATATCTATTTAGTTACTAAACGTTATTAATAGAATAGTTAGTTAATTTTAAGGAATTAATAATAATAAAATAATTAATAACCTTTAAAAGTACATCATTAATAGACAATTTATTCAATTTCAAAACCTCCTTAGTGAACAATTTATTTGAATGTCTATTAGCACCCCACTAATTGCTCTTCACCCCCAGTTGTTCAGTATTTTACTCAAACCCTTCTATCATCGCTAAGTTGAACTATGCAAAAATTATCCTCCTCCCAAAGAACACTGGAGCCAATACTCTCCCCTCTTTCAGACCCATTAGTCTCCTCAACACCATCTTCAAAATCATCACCAAATTCCTAGCTAATAGGCTTTAGGCGGTCATTATACCATTGATTGGTGTTGAACAATTTGCATTCATATTAGGAAGAAACATTCTGGACTGTGTAGCTGCCACTCAAGAAGTCATCTCTTTCTGACACTTTTCCTCAATCCCTGGAGTTCTACTTAATCTTGACTTCTCTAAATCCTTTGATTCTATTAATTGGAATTTCATTCTTGCACTTATGTCACACTGAGGCTTTCCTCCAAGATGGTGTTACTGGATCAAACAAATTCTAGACACAAGCTTCTCCTCAATATGTATTAATGGCGAAATTGGTGGCAAAATCAAATCAAAGCGGGGTTTAAGGCAAGGATACCCCCTCTTGCCCTTAATCTTTGTTCTAATTATAGACGTATTCAATCAGATGGTGAAATTATTTGTTACTAATAACATTTACTCTAGTACTTCTCTACCAAACTCAGATATATCCATCTCCAGTTTGCAATTCATAGATGATACCATATTGTTTGCCTCTCCCACTCCTCCCAATATCCACTGTCTTAAGGTTCTCCTTTACACTTTTGTAATGGTGTCGGGCCTCTCTATCAACTTCGGTAAAAGCTTCATCATCATGTTGGGTAACTCCGGGAACCTGGGCTCCAGTATCCCAACATGTTTAAATTCTAAGCTGGATTCATTCCCAATAACTTATCTTGGCATTCCTCTTCTCCAAACAACTCAGATCTGATTGGCTCTTCCTCATTTCCAATATTTAATCCAGACTTGCAAGATGGAAAGCAAGTTCCTTGTCCATCGTTGGCCGCCTTTCCTCGTCAAATATTTCCTTTCATCCATGCCTTCTTATTGGATGTCCTTCCATAAACTCCCATCTTGGGTGGTCAATAAAATTGATTCAATTCGAAGTTCTTTCTTGTGGAATGGTGGTAAAATCAAACGCTTAATCAATTGGCAAGCAGTGTGTCTTCATCAGGATCACGACGGTCTTGGAGTACTCAATCTCGCATCCTTCAATCTTGTGTTGCTCACTAAATGGCTCTGGCGTATTCTCTCGCTAGGGCACTTCATCTAGAAAGTTTGGATCTTGTTTCGTCTTTACAACTCTAACCCCTTTCGTGTCCTCCACTTTCCTCCACTCTCTAGACCTTTTCCATTATGGTCAGGTGTTTTATCAACTCTTCATCGTGTCAATTCTCTTTTTCATGTGAAGGTTGGTAGTGAGGAATCTTGCTTATTTTGGTTTGACATTTGGAATGGGCAGCTTCCTTTCTCCCTATTATTCCTGAATTTATCCTTTCTCAATCACTCTAGCCCACTTACTATCGCTGCTGCTTTGGAGCTCGGTCCATTGGAATTTTGCCCTCCTTCCTTTTTGGGATTAATACTTTAAATGAAATATCCTCCATTGGGTCAATCCTACACTCCTCCCATTTAACCCGCGGCCTTGATACATTCATATGGGCTTTGGGCCCTACCAAATTTTTTTTCTGTCGCAGCCTGCTACAAGTTTCTAACCAGTCCAGGTCATTGTTTCTCCTTCTCCCGTATATGCAAATTCCAACTTCCTCCTCATGTTATTCTCTTCCAATGGAGTTTGATCTATGGCCGCATCAATACCAAAGACAGGCTTCATCATTTTAACATCAACATTGATACCATATGCGTGCTTTGAAATCACCAGGACGAATCTCTTTCCCATCTTTTCTTTGATTTGATATCTCTTTCGCGGTATGGACTGCAACCAGCTCATTTCTACTCAGCTTTGTCACCTCATTTTGATCTTTCTTTGAATATTGGCAGCATAACCCCCCTGACCCGAAGCTCGATTCCCTGAGTGGCTTTCTTCTCCTGGATATCTGGCTAAAACGGAACACTCACATTTTTGGCAGACCCAAGAAGCACATGCTGGGAAAATGTCATTACATTATAAACCATTTTCAACCGTGGACAGGATCTAGAAGGCACGCACGTTTCAGGCTTTTGCTTCCAAGAATTCCGTCTCCAGGGACACATGACAACAGCTCTCTTTTCCCTACTGATGTTGTGCTTTGGGGTTTCTACTGCTTCGCTTTGAATTATATTAGTAGTGCACTCGTATTTGCAGTTGTTTGTTGTCTATGCTCATGTTATATGATTTATTTTTGCTTGCTTCAAGGACATATATGTCCTAGACTCTGTTGCTACTGGTTGGGCCTGTCAACCAGATTATACTTCTAGTTGTACACATATATGCGTAATCGGCTGTGTAGCACCACGCTACACACCCGTCTTCCCTAAAAAAATCAATTTTACCATTAGAAAATTAATTATGTATTTTGTTAAATATAATTAATAATTTTAATTGTTGTTTACTATGTCATTAATTGAAATCGATCAATATTTCAAGTACGAGTCTATTTAATTAACCCAGTCCTCAAATACAACTTAATAAAATCATTTCGTAACTTCGACCAAAATGAGAAAACAAGTTAAAAACCATTATGATGTCGCAGTTTAGACCTTCTTTTCACATATTTGTTTCCTTACTATTTGCATTTTTTTCGTTGTAGATAGTGGATTGTAAAGTTACTATGGTTTTGATGAAGAAACGAAAAACAGTAAAAGGAAGTAAAAAAAAAACATAGATACTGAAAAAACAAGGGAAGTTTAGGAATAAGTGGGGTGAGAAAAGAAAAAAAACCAGGGTAAAGATTGTTTTTTTTAAAATTATCGAGGTAGGAAGAGAAAATTGTGGGGTGCATGTAAATGGAGCCTAAATTTAATTATTAACCATTATGTCACTCAACGGGAGAGAGATTTTACTTTTATGGCGACTGGGTATTCGCCTTTCTCTTTCTTCATCTCTTCTCTTGACCTAACTTCTTCCTCCTAACCTCTAGCGCATCTAATCCTTCTCTCCTTCTTCTTGTCATCCTGATGCGCATCCTTCTACCTATTTTTGCAGTAGTGGCTACTTTGTTTCCCAACCCAAGCTTAGATCCAGATCCAAATTCCTGCATTTTCTCGCCTTGAGCATTTCTTTCTTCCTTGTCGACCTCATCATCTTTCAACCATAATTCCCTTGCCTAACCCTACCTTTATACCCTTGTACGCTACCTTTACTCATGGTGTCCCTTGCTATTTGAGGTTACTTTTCACCTGGCAGCTCACTATCTCTCATCACGAATTTCTCATCTTGCTTTACCTCTTTCTCCCCTCTGGTTTGTTCTAACTTTGAGTCGCTTATACACACCGAAACATAGTTGTTCCCTTTTCTATGGAGTTGGTTACAGTGTGGATTGAACTTGGTTTGACATGCTGGAGATGTCATAGTTCGCTGTTTTGATTGTTATTCCCTTGTAAGTGTTGTGGTTTGTGTGTGTTGGGCTAGGTAGGTTACTTTGTATGTTCTCTCCCTGTTTTTGGTAATTGCTTTTATGGTGATTTTTCTTGAGTATATTGGTGGTTTCTTTGGGTAGGCTGTATTTTGTTGTGCTCTGTTTTTCTATGGCTAGTTAGTTGTTGGTGTTGGTGGTTGGTATGTAGTTTTGTTTGAGTTATCTTTGCATTTAGATGTTGTTGTTTTACTGGGGTTAGGATATTGATTCATTAATAAGGTAGTTGCTGAAGGGTTGTTTATTTGATGTGAGAGGTGCAGTTGTCAACCTGGGTGTTGGATGATGTGTATGCCAATCTACTTGCTTTGTTGGAGTGGTAGTTGTTGCTGATCGTAGTTGCCATGTGGTCAGTTTTGTGAAAGTGACGGTTAGTGTTAGCATTACTTGCTTCATCTTGAAGATTTGAGACTGCTCTAGCAGCCATCAGAAGTGTTTTTTTGTATTTTCATTTGCATTGTCGTGTGTTGTGTAATAGTTTTAGCCTTTCTAACTATCAGTACTGGTCTTGATTATCTCCTTGCCTGGGTATTAAATCTTTATGTATTAGTTTGTAGCTAGGGCTTTGAAAATGTCTGTAGCAGATAGGTGACCAGCATACGTCCTGTATAATTAAGTATAAATTATTTGTTGTACTGAAAAGTGTTACATTTCACTATAAAAATCAGTTGGCTTTGCCAAAAAAGATAATAATAACAATTAACCATTACTGGTTAACCATTATTGATTTAAATTAGCGTATCAATTAATAATAAATGATTAGATATATAATTTGCAAAATAGTAGGGCAGTAATTTATTTTGGTAGTTAAATGTTCAATTAGTTTAATTAGTAGAAAGGTGTTTTGTTCCATAAACAAATGTTCAATTTTTCTGTTCAACACATTTTTCAAATAGATATCAGCCACACGTTTTAATTTATTTAACGGTATAACTATATATTTAAAATAATGCGACTAATTTTTGTCCAGTTAAACATATCATAATTTTATAATCAACCAAAATTATAAACAAGTTACACTACAATGTTGTGCCTGTCCATACAAATCCAATGCAAAATTTAGGAGCTAAATGGACCAAATGTACGACATATGAATTAATTATAATGGTTTGTTTATGCTGGCGTGTATGTATCCCCTCCAACAAGGAATTACAGACCTTATATCAAAAAACCAACTTCACTACTCAACTCCTCCTCTCAATCTACATTTAAACAACACCTCATCAGTATGCGCTCCTCCGGTGAGAATCCGACCACCAGAAAACCCCTTCAAGCCATGAAACACATGACACTTTTTGTCTATGAAACATGCCAAATATTGTCGATATGAAACTCTCTACCCTCGAACACCATGCCAAACTATGAATTGGCAATCCGCCTAAGTTCATAGATAAATCAAGGTCTAGTTTTCAACATTGAAAATTTTCTTCATGGAATCTCATTGAAATTTTACCAAAAATTGTAAAAACCGTAATTTTAAAACATGACATAGGAGATAATTAAAAAATACTTAACTTTTAGAAGAAGAATTAAGTGAAACGGGTTACGCCATTGCGTTCATCTCAGAATTCTGCTTGAGATAGAGTCCGAGTTTGCATAAAATGGATAAAGTATGAAGGAGTTATGGACGATGGAAGTTTGGCAGAACAATCAGGAAACAGGCCAGGATAACTGGCGCACTTCGAAAGTGCGCCAGAACAAAAATGCACTGGTGCACCTGGGAAGTGCGCCCAGGCCGAGCCCAGATCTGCAGAATTTTGGAGAGTTCCCTGATGACGTGTCTTTTTAATCTGAATGGTTTTGATGGTCTCTAATCTAATCTAAAGGTCCTAACTCACCTAATACATCTATAAATAACACCTAAGCCAAATCCTAATCTCATTTAACCCTAATCCATGGCGCCTCCATGCTGCTGCTCCATCTCAAATTAATTTAGCTTTTCTTCTTCAACAATCAAAGAAGAGGATATTCAAGATCAGATCTTCAAACAACAAAGCCTAATTCTCCTTTCGAAGAATCCTATCGCTGTGAGTTTATGTCACTTTCACATATAATTAAATTAAAAAGTAATTGTGATAGGATTGTAAATTGGATCTAATGTATATGCCTGTAAATAAGATGAATCATCTCAAGTTTTGTAATTTGTTATCCTTCAGATTCATACCCAATTGCTATTATCATATGCATATCTGATCTATTTTGTCGTTATTCATTTCACATGCCCATTTATATGTTTATGCCAATTTGGATGTTTTGATTCTCTCCCCTTCTTCTTTTCCTTTTTTCCTTTTTGATATTAGGCTAACTTCGAGCCTAAGCATACTGAATTGAGATTTACATACGAATAACGTTGGAATGATTGGAAAAAGTTTGGGAAATGTGTAATAAGATATGATTTGGCATAAATTGTTGATGGTTATCGAAATTGGTTTGGGCATAATTTGGCATAACTTGTACACATGAGATTATAGGCATAATTTGGATTAAAATTATAAATATAATTTAGATTGGAAATTATGGGTGATTGGAATATATTATAATCCAAGATTTGAAATTGGAACTTGAATCAAGAAAGTGATAATTAACGCCTAAGACACGAGGTTAGATTCGGATTGCGGTATAAGCCCGCCCAGAACCGTACGACATATCCATCAACCGCAAACGGTAATCTAATGTGAGAGGTCAAAAGCAGAAATTAGATACGTAATAATGCAAAGATACGAGGTTAGATTCGGATTTTGGTATAAGCCTGCCCGGAACCACCCGGCATATCCAACAACCGCAAACGGTAATCTAATGTGGGAGGTCTTGCAAGATTACGGTTATAATGAATTAATGAACACTTAACCAAGATAAGACGTGTGGTAAGACATGGGGATAATAAAGGGTTAAGTGGGTAACATAGGTAGCATGTGAAACATAATAAAAGCACTTAACCAAGATGAGACATGTGATTAGACATTGGGGATAATAAAGGGTTAAGTGGGTAACATGGGTAGCATGTGTAACATAACAAAAGCATTTAACCAAGATGAGACATGTGATTAGAAATAGGGATAAAGAGGGGTTAAGTGGGAATTCCTAGTGGGGACCAAGCTTAGGAGGGAAGCTTGTGTCAAGTGTGTGGACCCTTTTCAACGAGTAACCCATTTTAGTATCTATATGAGCTCGAACTAGGTCGAGGACAGGGACATGCTTACTGGGTTGATTGTAAGAGGTCAATAAAGAGTTAGCGATGGCAGTGCAAGTCCAACAGAGTCATGTGTGTGCGTGGGTCCGGGATGGTAGGTAAGACGTTGTTGCATCGTGTAGATATAAGTTGTGCATTTCAGTAGTATCGGGGTTGCCACCTTAGGGAGTGATACACCCTATTGTAGGATTAGCACATGTACCTACGAGTGGGGGAGCCGATCGAATGGGGAGGGTAGTGGGCACAACTAGTGGTGGTAGGGGCAAGTGGGCACCTACGAGAGCAGCTAGGAGTACACGAAGCTGCCATTATTATGATTAGTAGGGAGGGATCATATTTTAGTATGTAACTAGTATGTTGGTACAGTGCAGAGCATATCTTATAGTGGCTAGAATCGCAGTCGATGTTTTATCTTGCTTACCTTGTCATATCTGCTTGTGTTACAGTCATCTCTTATAACCTGTTTATGTTCTTATCCTGTTACTTTATTGGTTATATTGTTAAAGTCACTAGACTCGCCAGACTTATGTCTGACCCTTTTTGTTTCGCCTCTTTTTTTTCTTCCTCCCTCCCCAGGTCCTCAGGGAATGATTAGTGAAGCTTGACTCGGATCTCTTTCTTCTTGAAGTGCTTGGAAGTGTTGGAAGTAATGCTCAGCTTTATCTCTTTTTCACTATAGCTATTTGGAGTGGGATTATGATTTTGCTTTTATGTATTCTGATAATAATTTTGTTCAAGATGGATATTTGTGTACTTGGCTTTAGTATGTGGTTTTGATGTTGTAACCAAACATGTTTTGCTTTTCCGCTGCAATGAATAAATTTTGAATTTTTAAGTACCATTTTATATATCTGTCTTGTGATGTTCTGTTCTATACTCTTATAATGCTCCATGAAAGTTAATGCATTCCCTTAGTGAGTGACATTAATGGACGTGGAGTGTTACACGTGGTATCTGAGCTGAAGGTTACTAAAACAGATAAAAGATTTTGAAAACTGTTTTCAAAAGCATTTTTTAAAAAGAAGTATTTTGAAAAACATGTTTTAAAGAAGGTATTTTCAAGAGAAAAGTTTATTATGAAAAGCATAATCCCCAAAAGCCATATATCTTTCTTCCGATTCTCTGTTTGAATTTCTTCAATTTTCCTTTTAGCATGTCTGGGGTACCTTATATTCCCAAGGGCGTTGAAGCACCAGATTGGTTCTGTAGGTATCTTAAAGCCACGACACTAATCGGGAACCAAGGAGACGTCCCTCCTTCAACTACAATCGTTGTTCTTCCACCATCGCGAGTAGATGATTTCTCTAAAAAAAGAAAGAAGCGTTGAGGAAACACAAAACAGGAAAGTATGGCCCAAGAAAGAACAACAGAAGAAAGGCGGAAAGAATAGGAAAGCTAAGGATAAGAGGAAGTGTCACAATTGTGGGAAAGAAGGTCACTTGATCAAAGACTGTAAGAGGAGGAAGAATAACTGCTTCAACTATGGAGAAGCCGGACACTTCGCTAAGGAGTGCTCGAAGAAACAGAGACCACAGGGACAAGGCCAAAAGGGCAGGATCCCTTGGAGGGCACGTTCATGCTCTCATGGCAGCTATGCAAGAGAGAGATAGAAACGTTTCTGTTGAAATTTTGATTTTCCTTTTCGATCATCATGTACGTACTTTGACTGATTCTGGCGCTTCACATTCGTTTATATTTGCTTCTGTTGTTGAGTCTCTACACCTAGATACTAGTATAGTAGGGGATCTCGTTGTTGCCTCAAATCCTATTGGGGGTACGGCTCATCTGTCTATGTTATGTCGGGATTTGAGAATATCTGTGTATGGCGTTGAGTTCTAATGCAACGCTTATGTGCTTGGTTTCACGGGCTATGGGTTGATTCTAGGGATGGATTGGCTAGCCAGGTATGGTACCATTCTCGACTGTGAAAAGAAGGTAGTTAGACTGTTGACTAGTTTGGGGAATACTCTCGATATCTCATGCAACCCTAAGTGTTTTGTTATGCTTAGCTACCTAGAATCTCTTAACACATCTATTGATGATTTGCAATCTGTATGAGAAGTCTGTGAGTATGTAAATGTCTTTGAGGAGGTTAGGGGCTTACCTCCAAAACGCGAGATAGATCTGCGTATGTATTTGGTGGACAATGCAAAGCCAGTTGCATTGCCTGTGCGCCACATGGCTCCAAGAGAAAGGAAGGAGATTAGTAAACAAGTGAAAGAGTTGCTTGAGAACAGGTTCATAAGAAGAAGTATCTTGGAGTGGGGTGCTCCAGTTTTTTTTTTTTTTTTTTGCCATGAAGGCTGATGGTTCGCTTAGATTGTGCGTGGACTATAGGGAGCTGAATAAGCTTACAAAGAAGAACAGACACCCATTACTGAGAATAGATAGCTTGTTAGATCAGTTGGTCAGTGCTTCGGTTTTCTCGTAGTTGGATTTAGCTACAGGATTTCATCAACTAAGGGTGGCTGAGGACAACATAGATAAGAGTGCATTTAGAACTGCAGATGGTTTCTTTGAACGATTCGTCATGCCTTTTGGTTTGACGAATGCACCCGCATATTTCGTGGACTTGATGAGTAGGGTGTTTAGGGAGTTTCTAAATGTAACATCCCGTATTTTTTGTAAACGTTAAAGTAACGAATTGAATAATAATTAATTACAAATGTGAGAATTAAGGGGAACGGGTTATGCCAATGCGTTCGTCTCGGAATTCTTCTTGAGATAGAGTCCGAGTTTGTGTAAATCGAACTCCGAATGAAGGAGTTATGACCTTCATAAGATTCAAGAATTTAAATAAACAGCTCAGATTAAAGTTCAGAAAATTCAAATTTCGAAATTAGAAGCAGAAGCGGGCTGGGCGGGAATTTTCCCGCCCAAGGCCAGGTCGACCAGGAGGTCGACCAGGGGGTCGATCTCCCCCTATACAGGTCGACCAGGGGGTCGACCGCCCCCTTGGGCCAGATCTGAAACCTAACGTGTTTTCTTTGGGTGACGATTTTTGAGTCATAAGGGCTTGTGTGGCAAATTATGGTTGGTTCTCTTAGGATTGAATGGCTTTGATTGGCCCTAGGTTAATCTGACGGCTCCTATTAAATCAAACTTCTATATAAGCAACCTAAATCTAAACCCTAAGCCACACAAAAATATTCCTAAGACCGTCATGCTGTCAATACTCAACCTAGAGTAGCCGCCATTCTCCTTCAGCTAGAAAGCAAGTAAGGAATTACAAATCAAATGTAATTCAACTAAGAGAATTCAACGTCTACAACAAAGGAGAGCTATTCAATTTCAGAATACAGATCCCAGAACACAAGTCCAGTCTCCTTTTTGTAAGTCTAGTTATCATTTAGACCTAAATGATATTAGAATCGTGACTAAAATAAATGAATGTAGAACAACGCCTAATGTAAATTTATTCCTATCCTTTTTGTTAAAACTGAATTGATTAAGACTATGACTCTAATCATGTTAAGATTGTGATCATGTTGTATGTAATTTGATGATAAATGTTAAATGCTTGGCAATGATTCCATATGTTGTATAATTTGGCAATGACATATATGTTGTGTAATTTAGCAATGACATATTATGTTGTATACTTTGGCGATGAAATATCATGTTGAATAAATTGGCAATGACAAATAATTTGGCAATGATATATCATGTTGTGTAATTTGGCGATGACATACCGTGTTGTATAATTTGGCGATGACATTTCATGTTGTATGATTTGGTAATGACATCTATATGTTGTATGTCAATTTGGGGAATTTTGCTATGTTTATGCAGGTTCAACCATGTTCACATATATGACTAGAACTACATGCTAATTTGCAAGTTCACAACCACATGCCTAATTTTAAGTTTATGTAGTTCTATGTAAAACCCTTATTTCACAATTCATGTTGAGTAGATCTGAATTTGCAAGTTCATAATTAAATGTATATTATTCGATGCCAAATTCATATGACACATGTGTAGTTCGATCCATATTTTTATGATGTTGGAATTATTACATGTTCCTTTTTTTTCCCTTTTGTGTATAAGTTAGGCTATGTATCGAGCCTAACATTTTATATGATTTATGCAAACGTTTAACGGGGGTAACGTTGGGGAAAAACATGAAATTACATATAATTGGCATATTTGGCTCATAAACATGTAAATATTCTATGGCATAAAGTGGTATAAATTTTTATACCTAAAATTATGAACTTGATTTAAAAGGGAAAGTGGGGCTTGACTTGAATGACAATAATTTACATATAAATATGAAGAGGTAAATATGTAAATTTAGAAAAGACGAATATGCCTAACCCGAGGTTAGATTGAGTTACGGTGTAAGACTTCCTGGAACCGCCCGGCACATCCAGCAACCGTAACAATATATATCTAATGTGGGAGGTTAGTGCATCGAGCCCAAAAGAACCCAAGGTTAGACTGAGTTGCAGTGTAAAACTTCCCGGACCCGACCGGCACATCCAGTGACTGCAACAATACCTGTGTAATGTGAGTGGTTGGTGCTTTAATGAATAAATTAAAGCTAAGTCAGGAATGGTAGGGTTAAGTTAATTAAGACAACACTTAACCAATACATGTTAACTAAACTGATGGGTGAGGTTAGGTTAACTTGGACACTTAACCAATTTAAAATGTTGATTAGGAAACCCTAGTAACGGGACTCATTTCAGCAGTAACCCACATAGATGTATCATGGTGCCATGAACTAGGCAGGGTGGGGCACGATTGTTGGGTTGATTATAAGCGGTCAAAACAACGGCTGTTGGTGCGTTAGTGTAGGTTCCGACAGAGTACGGGCATGCACGTACTCCAGAGTGGAAAAAGTAGGCACTGGGCATCAGTTGTTATACACTGTGCATCTTGAATCGTGTCGGGTTGCCACCATAGGAATTGATACACCCCATGGTGGGACGAGTACAGGTAGCTACAATCGAGCGGGGCCGTATGACACAAGTAGTAAATGCGTGCGAGTAGGAGCCGATCGATAAAAAGGGATCACTGGGTTTGAACTCATGATGATGGTTGAAATATCTAGTAGGTGCAGAGAATATGGATATGAGTGCGATAGTATGATTAGTTTATCTTGCCTTGTTTATCTTGCCTTATCCTATATTACCTTATTTCTTTGTTATTGTCCTGCGTCCAGTTTATTCATGTCATGGTTCTCTTACCCATTTACATGCTGAATAATCACTGGACTTACCAGACTTATGTCTAACCCATTTTCTTTCGCTCTCTTTTTTTCCGTCCCCCCCCCCCTCCTCAGGTAGCCAGGGAGGGAATAACTCAGCTTAATTTGGATCGTTCATCTTTCCAACCTTGAAGACTCTGTGATGTATAGCTTGGAACCTCTTATCTTTGGCTATGGCTTTGGACACACTACTACTTGGGGATTTATGCAGTTTTATTGTGTTTTATGCTTCTTTATGTTATAATCAAGACAGATATTTTTATGTAATGATTTGGAAGTTGTTTTGAGACAGTTTGCTGTAATGTTTTTGTTATGAACCACGTATGAAATAAATTTAATTTTTCCGCTGCTTATATATGTCTGTCTTGTAAATTATCTGTGTCTTTTACCTATAATGCTCCACAAAAGTTAAGGCATTCCCTTTGTGAGTAACCTTAACGGAGGTGGGGTGTTTCACTTGGTATCAGACCAAAGGTTTACCAGATCAGATAAAAATTTTCAAAACTGTTTTTCAAAAAGAAGTTTAAAGAAGCAATTTTCAAGAAAAAGTGTTTTATTTTAAATGGGCATAATCCCCTAAAGCCATATGCACTATCTTTCTATCCTTTGTTTTGAATCTTTCCTTTTTCCCTTCAGCATGTCTGGGGATCTTAACCTTCCAGAGGGCGTGCCGGTACCTGGTTAGTTCAGAAGGCACCTAGAGGCTAGGGCTAATGTCGCAGGCCCAGCAGACGTTCCTCCTCCCCCAGCTGCAGCAGTTCCTCCTCCTCCTCGTGCAAATGCTTTCTCAAAAATATGTAGGGACTTTCGAGCCATGGGTGGAAAGAACTTTAATGGGAATGAATCCTTCGTGGAAGCAAGAAACTGGCTCAAAGAAACTGAGGATTTGTTTGATATCTTCGAAGTGGATGATAGGCAGAAGATACAGTTGGTCGTATGGTTGCTCAATGACGAAGCTTCCTATTGGTGGGAAGTTACTAAAGCATAAAGATCAGTTGAAACTTGGATGGATTTCAGAATGAGGTTTGAAATGAAATTCCTCTCACAAGCTGAACGAAGCCTACAGATGGAGAAGTTCTTAGCTCTCAAACAGGGAAGTATGTCAGTCAAGGAATACGTTAACCAATTCAACCAGCTGGCTAGGTTCGGGTTGGAGTTAATGAACACTCCACATAAGAAGGCTCTCCGTTTTGTTAAAGAATTGAATGAGCCACTGCACAGATAGCTATATCCCATATACCTATGGGTGCAACTTATGAGAGACTGGTGGACATGGCACTATTACAAGAAGAAGATAAGGTTAGCAAGAAAGAGACAAAGGTTGAAGTACCTCAAGATAATAAAGTGGAAGGATCACAGAGCAAGAAGACAGATTCCAAGAAGGGCGGGAAAACAACAAACCCTATGACAAGAGGAAGTGTAATTTTTGTGGCATTCCTGGACATCTGGTTAAGGACTGTAGAAAGAAGAAGAGAAAGATAGGTGGTTGTTTCCATTACGACGAGACAGGACACATGGCTAAGGACTGCCCAAGAAAGCAAGGGCAAGGGCAGAGAACTGGATCTACTTCTGGAGGGCAGGTTCACGCTCTCATGGCACCTCCGCAAGAACGAGGTAGAAATGTTTCTGTTGAGAGTTTAGTTTATCTTTTTGATCATCCTGTTCATACACTCTTTAATTCTGGCACATCGCACTCTTTTATATCTATTGCTTTAGTTGAATCTCTGCACCTAGATACCAGTTTAGCAGAGGATCCCTTGGTTGTTTCAAATTCAATTGGGGGCTCAACTTATTTGTCAATGATTTGTTTGGATTTGGAAATTTCTATACTAAGTGTGGGGTTTAGATGTAATGCCTATGTTTTGGGCTTCACGGGCTATGGGTTGATTCTAGGCATGGATTGGCTATCCAGTAATGGTGCCATCCTCGATTGTGAAAAGAGAGTGGTTAGACTCATGGCTCACCTCGGTAACACTCTCGAAATTTCCTGTAATCCCATGAACTCTGTTATGCTTAGATATCTAGAATCTCTTGATGCGTCCGTTGAGAATTTGCAGTCTGTTAGAGTAGTCTGTGAATACTCGGATGTCTTTGAAGAGGTGAAAGGGTTGCCTCCGAAGCGGAAGATAGACTTCCGCATATACCTCATTGATAATGCAAAACCCGTTGCTTTACCTGTTAGACACATGGCTCCAAGGGAGAGGAAAGAACTCAGCAAGCAAGTTAAAGAGTTGCTTGAGAAGGGGTTTATAAGGCGGAGTATTTCTGAATGGGGTGCTCCAGTAGTATTCGCAACCAAAGCAGATGGTCCGCTTCGCCTATGCGTTGATTATAGGGAGCTAAACAAGCTGACCAAGAAGAATAGGCACCCAATCCCAAGAATAGACGACTTGTTCGATTAGCTTGTAGGTGCATCGATTTTCTCCCAACTAGATCTAGCTACCGGGTTTCATCAGCTAAGAGTGGATGAAGACGATATTGATAAGACCGCGTTCAGAACCCCAGATGGCTTCTTCGAGTGGCTTGTCATGCCTTTCGGCTTGACAAACGCACC
Organism: Allium sativum; assembly: GCA_030737875.1. NCBI lineage: Eukaryota > Viridiplantae > Streptophyta > Magnoliopsida > Asparagales > Amaryllidaceae > Allium > Allium sativum. Next base: position 122,800,394 of record CM060920.1, read on the forward strand.
CGCTTATTTCGTTGACTTAATGAGCAGGGTGTTCAGGGAGTTCCTTAATAAGTTTGTGGTGGTCTTCATAGATGACATTTTGATTTTCTCAAAAAGTGAGGAAGAGCATGCTCAGCATTTAAAAGAAGTCATGGATACTCTTCGAGCACATCAGTTGAAAGCTCTCCAAATGCCACTTTTGGAGAGAGGAAGTAAGGTTTCTTGGACATGTGGTGTCCAAGGAAGGGTTTGCTGTGGACCCCGCAAAAGTAGTTGCGGTGCAAGATTGGAAAGTTCCACGGAATGCGACCGAAGTCCGAAGCTTCCTCGGGCTAGCGGGCTTTTACCGAAAATTCATCAAAGACTTTGCGAAAATCTCAGCTCCGCTTACAAGGTTGATGAAGAAGAACCTAACTTTCAGTTGGGATTTGAATTGCGATATTGCTTTCCAACGATTGAAGAGGGCTCTAACAACAACCCCAGTTCTGATATTGCCGGATGGGAGCAAGATGTTTACCGTATACACTAATGCATGTGGTATGAGACTAGGTGCTGTCTTGATGCAAGAAGGGAAGGTAGTAGCTTATGGAGGCAGACAGTTGAAAGTACATGAGAAAAACTACCCAACCCATGATCTAGAGTTGGCTGCCATCGTCTTTGCACTTAAGTCTTGGCGCCATTATCTCGTAGGTGAAAGGTTTGAATTGTATACTAACCATAAATCGTTGAAGTACCTTTTCTCGCAGAAAGATCTTAACTTGAGGCAACAAAGGTGGATGGAGTTCTTGGCATCCTACGATTTTGAGATTTCCTATACCCTTGGCAAGGGCAATGTAGTAGCAGACCGCTTGAGTAGAAAGAAGCTGACCTTAAGCCCTCTCTTTGTAGAAAGGCAGAGCTTGGAATACATAGCCAATTTTGACTTTAGACCCTCTGTCGATCATGTGACTGGTTTGTTAGAATCACTAGAAGTGCGGCCTACTCTTTTGGACTCAACATGAATAGCGCAACGCGAAGACCCTCAACTAGTTGATGTGATGGATAAGCTAATTAGGAGCGAGACTTCTAGTCACCTCAATAGATACTCCATCGATGACAAGGGTTGGTTGAGGCGGGATGGAAGGCTATGCGTTCCACAAGCAAGGGATTTGGTGAAGAAGGTTCTCGAAGAGGCACACCATTCCAAGTTGACCATACACCCAGGTGGAGATAAGATGTATAAAGACGTAAAAAGGGTTTTCTTTTGGAATGGCATGAATAGGGATGTAGCTGAATTCGTCTCTAAGTGCTTAGTATGCCAGCAAGTCAAGGTGGAGCAAAGGAAGCCTGGTGGTTTGCTTCATCCTTTAGAGGTCCCACAGTGGAAATGGGATAGCATTTCAATGGACTTTATCGATGGGCTGCCTAGGTCAAGAAGGGGCAATACTAGTATTTAGGTAATAGTGGACAGGCTCACAAAAAGCGCTCACTTTATACCCGTTAAAAGTAAAAGGACTGCCTCGTCTTTAGCATCCGTTTATCTTAAAGAGATAATTCGACTCCATGGGATACCCCCCAGCATTGTGAGTGACCGAGATCCTATCTTTACGAGTGAGTTTTGGAAGGGCTTGCAAGAGGCTGTAGGCACACAGCTATGCTTAAGCACGGCCTATCACCCCCAAACCGATGGTCATATGGAAAGGGTGAACAGAGTATTAGAGGACCTCTTGAGATTATGCATTCTTGACTTTGGAGGAACATAGGAGGATCATCTTCCTTTGGTGGAGTTTGCCTACAACAATAGCTACCAAGCCACCATAGGCATGACACCCATCAATGCTTTATATGGAAGACCATGCCGATCACCAACTTGTTGGTGGGAGTCTACAGACAAGCTCATACTTAGACCAGATATGATTAGAGAAACTTCAGAGAAAGTGGACTTGATACGAAGAAGAATGAAGACTGCCCAAGATAGACAGAAGTCCTACGCAGATAAAAGAAGGACCGACCTTGAGTTTGAGGTTGGAGACAAGGTTGTCCTTAAAGTATCTCCTTTAAGGAATGTTGTTCGCTTTGGATCCGCAGGAAAGTTGGCACCAAGATTTGTAGGACCGTTTCCTATCATTGAAAAGATTGGGAAGATGGCTTACAGAGTAGAGCTGCCCGAAAGATTGGCTGGAGTTCATAATGTCTTTCACGTTTCTCACCTACGGAAGTGCTTACATGAGTCTGCGGAAGTGGTGGAACCAAGCATATTAGAGGAAGTAGAAGTAGAACGAGAGGCGACTGTGAGAAGAGTTCCAACTCGTATATTGGGAAGTCAAAAAGCTACGCAACCGCGAAGTCAAACTTGTTAAAGTTCAATGGAGCGACGCTGAGGAAGACGCGACTTGGGAGACTGAGGCCAAGATACGCGCAACCTACCCTTTTCTTTTTGAGGGTACATCTTTGATCTCTTTTTTCCTCAAGTTTATTCATGCTAATATCTATCTTTTTAGTATTTCCTCCGTGCTACTCTTGATCCTTAGGTAGAAACCAATGGATGTAAACATGTATTTAAAACATGTTATGATTGATGGTTGCAAGTGGTTGCTAATGGTTGCTCATGGATGCATATACACACACATTAGGTGTTAGATCGGCTCAGTCACTTTCATATTACATATGCATATATGTACTTGTATATGATTGAAACTTGATGTGTTATCATGTGGATGTTGCATTTGTACGAATGATTGTCCACTCATGTAGAAAGTATGGTTAGGGATGATTATATACATAATGGACTCATGGCGCCAACATGACTTGCATTAAGGAGGTCAACTGAATCAGTAGACCGCTTGATTTTGCATTAGATAAGGACATGTACACACACTATGCATATGATCATGAAGCATTAAAAGTCTTTTTAAGGACAATGGACACCTGTGTTTGATGGATGAGTAGATGGACGATTGGATGGTAGGATATACGTTCTCCTTGACTCGAAGATTTCGGGGACGAAATCCTTTAAGGAGGGGAGAATGTAACATCCCGTATTTTTTGTAAACGTAAAAGTAACGAATTAAAGAATAATTAATTACAAAAGTGAGAATTAAGCGGAACGGGTTACACCATTGTGTTTGTCTTGGAATTCTGGTTGAGATACAGTCCGAGTTTGCGTAAATCGGACTCCGTATGAAGGAGTTATGACCTTCATAAGATTCAAGAATTTAAATAAACAGCTCAGATTAAAGTTCAGAAAATTCAAATTTCGAAATCAGAAGTAGAAGCGGGCTGGGCGGGAATTTTCCCGCCCAAAGCCAGGTCGACCAGGAGGTCGACCAGGGGGTCGACCTCCCCCTCGGGACAGATCTGAAACCTGATGTGTTTTCTTTGGGTGACGATTTTTGAGTCATAAAGGCTTGTGTGGCAAATTCTGGTTGGTTCTCTTAGGATTGAATGGCTTTGATTGGCCCTAGGTTGATCTGACGGCTCCTATTAAATCAAACTTCTATATAAGCAACCTAAATCTAAACTCTAAGCCACACAAAAATATTCCTAAGACCGTCATGTTGTCAATACTCAACCTAAAGTCGCCGCCATTCTCCTTCAACTAGAAAGCAAGTTAGGAATTACAAATCAAATCTAATTCAACTAAGAGAATTCAACGTCTACAACAAAGGAGAGCTATTCAATTTCAAAATACAGATCCCAGAACACAAGACTAGTCTCCTTTTTGTAAGTCCAGTTATCATTTAGACCTAAATGATATTAGAATCGTGACTAAAATAAATGGATGTAGAACAACGCCTAATGTAAATTTATGCCTATCCTTTTTGTTAAAACTGAATTGATTAAGACTATGACTCTTATCATGTTAAGATTGTGATCATGTTGTATGTAATTTAATGATAAATGTTAAATGCTTGGCAATGAATCCATATGTTGTATAATTTGGCAATGACATATATGTTGTGTAATTTAGCGATGACATATTATGTTGTATACTTTGGCGATGACATATCATGGTGAATAAATTGGCGATGACATATTATAATTTGGCAATGACATATCATGTTGTGTAATTTGGCGATGACATACCATGTTGTATAATTTGGCAATGACATTTCATGTTGTATAATTTGGTAATGACACCTATATGTTGTATGTCAATTTGGGGAATTTTTCTATGTTTATGCAAGTTCAACCATGTTCACATATATGACTAGAACTACATGCTAATTTGCAAGTTCACAACTGCATGCCTAATTTTAAGTTTATGTAGTTCTATGTAAAACCCCTATTTCATGATTCATGTTGAGTTGATCTAAATTTGCAAGTTCATAATTAAATGTATATTGTTCTATGCCAAATTCATATGACACATGTGTAGTTAGATCCATATTTTTATGATGTTGGAATTATTACATGTTCCTCCTTTTCCCCTTTTGTGTATAAGTTAGGCTTTGTATCAAGCCTAACATTTTATGTGATTTATGCGAAAGTTTAACGGGGTTAACGTTGGGGAAAAACATGAAATTACATATAATTGGCATATTTGGCTCATAAACATGTAAATATTCTATGGCATAAAGTGGTATAAATTTTATACCTAAAATTATGAACTTGATTTAAAAGGGAAATTGGGGCTTGACTTGAATGACAATAATTTACATATAAATATGAAGAGGTAAATATGTAAATTTAGAAAAGATGAATATGCCTAACCCGAGGTTTGATCGAGTTACGGTGTAAGACTGCCCGGAACTGCCCGGCACATCCAGCAACCGTAACAATATATATATATATATATATATATAATGTGGGAGGTTAGTGCATCATGCCCAAAAGAACCCGAGGTTAGACTGAGTTGCGGTGTAAAACTGCCCGGACCCGACCGACATATCCAATGACCGCAACAATACCTGTCTAATGTGAGTGGTTGGTGCTTTAATGAATAAATTAAAGCTAAGTCAGGAATGGTAGGGTTAAGTTAATTAAGGCAACACTTAACCAATACAACATGTTAACTAAACTGATGGTGGGGTTAGGTTAACTTGGATACTTAACCAATTTAACATGTTGATTAGGAAATCCTAGTAATGGGGACCCATTTCAGCAGTAACCCACATAGATGTATCATGGTACCGTGAACTAGGCAGGGTGGGGCACGATTACTGGGCTGATTATAAGCAGTCAAAACAACGGCGGTTGGTGCGTCAGTGTAGGTTCCGATGGAGTACGGGCGTGCATGTACTCTGGAGTGGAAAAAGCAGGCACTGGGCATCAGTAGTTATACACTATGCATCTTGAATCGTATACGGTTGCCACCATAGGATTTGATACACCCCATGGTGGGACCAGCACAGGTATCTACAATCGAGCGGGGCCGTATGACACAAGTAGTAAATGTGTGCGAGTAGGAGCCAATCTATAAAAAGAGATCCCTGGGTTTGAACTCATGATGATGGTTGAAATATCTAGTAGGTGCAGGAATATGGATATGAGTGCGATAGTATGATTAGTTTATCTTGCCTTATCCTATGTTACCTTATTTCTTTGTTATTGTCCTGCATCCAGTTTAGTCATGTCGTGGTTCACTTACCCATTTACATGTTGAATAATCACTGGACTTACCAGACTTATGTCTGACCCATTTTCTTTCGCTCTCTTTTCTTCCGTTCCCCCCTCCCCCTCAGGTAACCAGGGAGGGAATATCTCAGCTTGATTTGGACCGTTCATCTTTCCAAGCTTGAAGACTCTGTGATGTATAGCTTAGAACCTCTTATCTTTGGCTATGGCTTTGGACACACTACTACTTGGGGATTTATGCAGGTTTATTGTGTTTTATGCTTCTTTATGTTATAATAAAGACAGATATTTTGATGTAATGATTTGGAAGTTGTTTTGAGATAGTTTGCTGTAATGTTTTTGTTATGAACCACGTATGAATTAAATTTAGTTTTTTCGCTGCTTATATATGCCTGTCTTGTAAATTATCTGTGTCTTTTACCTATAATGCTCCACCAAAATTAAGGCATTCCCTTTGTGAGTGACCTTAACGGAGGTGGGTTGTTTCACTAAACAAATTCGTGGTAGCCTTTGTGGATGATATCCTAATCTTCTCTAGAAGCGAGGAAGAGCATGTCTTACATCTTAAGGAAGTTTTAGAGACCCTTCGAGTACATCAGCTTAAGGCTAAGTTCTCCAAATGTCACTTTTGGAGGAAGGAGGTAAGATTCTTAGGGCATGTGGTCTCTAAAGAAGGGATAGCAGTGGATCCCGCGATGGTAGTGGCAATCCAAGATGGGAAGATTCCTAAGAATGCAATGGAAGTAAGAAGTTTTCTTGGTTTGGCGGGCTATTATAGGAAGTTCATTAAGCTCTTTGCGAAGATATCAACCCCACTTACACGGTTGACGAAAAAGAATTTGACCTTTCTTGGGATGTTGACTGTGACGATGCTTTTCAACGTTTAAAGAGGGCATTGACGACAACTCCAGTTTTAGTTTTGCCAAATGGGAGTAAAACCATTCACAGTGTATACCGATACTTGCGGGACAGGGCTTGGCGCAGTTTTGATGCAAGAGGGAAGGGTGATATGTTATGGTGGAAGGCAGTTGAAGGTCCATGAGAAGAATTACCCTACCCATAACTTAGAATTAGCTTCCATAGTTTTTGCGCTTAAGTCTTGGTGCCATTACTCACTTGGTGAGAGGTTTGAGTTGTATACAGACCATAAGTCACTAAAATAACTGTTTTCTCAAAAAGATATAAACTTAAGGCCACAGAGGTGGGTGGAGTTCTTAGCATCCTACGATTTTGAGATTGCATATACCCCTGGCAAGGGTAAAGTTATAGCTGACGCCTTAAGTAGAAAGAAGTTGACTTTGAGTCCTTTGTTTATCGAGCGGTAGAGTTTAGAGTATATCTTTACCTTTGACTTTAGACCCTCTTTCGATTATGTACCCGGTTTGTTGGCATCATTAGAAGTGCGACCTACGTTTTTGGGACAGATAGGTGCGGCACAGCGTGATGACCCACAACTGATAGAGATAGTAGAAAAGCTCATAAGAAGGGATGGTATACTATAGATGAAAAAGGTTGGTTGCGTAGGGATGGGAGACTTTGCGCATCACGAGACGAGAGTTTTAGAAGGACAATCCTTGAAGAAGCACATCGTTCTAAGATGACCATACTTCCCGGTGGTGACAAGATGTATCGGGACATGAAGTGAGTTTTCTTTTGGGTCGGAATGAAGAGAGATGTGGCTGAGTTTGTTTCTAGATGCTTAGTGTGCCAGCAAGTCAAGGCTGAGCAAAAGAAGCCTGGTGGTTTGCTTCACCCTTTAGAGGTTCCACAGTGGAAATGGGAAAGTGTTTCCATGGATTTCATCGATGGGTTGCCGAGGTCAAGGAAGGGTAATACGGTGATTTGGGTAGTAGTAGATAGACTTACCAAAAGCGCCCATTTCATTCCCGTTAAGAGTAAAAGAACAGCGGCATGGTTAGCTTCTGTTTATCTCCGAGAGATAGTTCGTCTACATGGCATACCTTCTAGCATCGTAAGCGATCGAGATCCCATTTTCACTAGTGAGTTTTGGAAGAACTTGCAAGAGGCGGTAGGAACGCAATTGTGTTTGAGCATTGGTTATCACCCTCAGACGGACGGCCAAACAGAAAGAGTGAACCAGATTCTAGAAGATCTTTTGAGAATATGCATCTTGGACTTTGGAGGGACATGGGAAGAACACCTTCCATTAGTAGAGTTCACCTACAACAACAGCTATCAGACTAGTAGTGGCATGGCACCTTTTGAAGCTCTATATGGACGACTCGCCGATCACCGACTTGTTGGTGGGAATCTACGGATAAGATTTTGCTTGGGCCCGAGATGGTTAAAGAAACTTCGGAGAAGATAGACTTGATTCAAAGACGCATGAAGACGGCACAAGACCGGCAAAAGCCATACGCTGATAAGAGGCGAACCGATCTTGAGTTCGATGTTGGAGACACAGTTTTTATTAAAGTATCACCATTGGGGAATGTAGTTCGTTTTGGATCTGTAGGGAAATTGGCACCAAGATTGGTAGGGTCATTCCCCATTACAGAAAGAATTGGACAGATGGCCTACAGAGTGAAGTTTCCTGAGAAGCTTAGTGGTGTTCGTGACGTATTTCACGTGTCGCATTTGAGGAAGTGTTTACACGATACTGTGGAAGTAGTAGAGCCGAGCATGCTTAGAGAAGTGGAAGTAAAGCAATATGCCACAGTTAGATAAGTTCCTACATGCATCCTTGGATCGGAGGTCAAGAAATTACGCAACTAAGAGGTCAAGTTGGTTAAAGTCCAATGGGGAGATGATCAAGAAGACGCGACTTGGCAAACGGAAGATAGGATACGTGCATCATACCCTTTCCTTTTAGAGGGTATGTTCTTAACTTCTCCTTTTTCTACTGCTTTGTTTATCGTTTAGTGTATTCTCTCAATTATATCTTCGATCTTTAGGTAGAAAATCCTATGGTTGTAAACATGTGTTTGAGACATGTTATGTTTGGTGGATGTAAGTGGATGTAAGTATTTTCTAGTGGTTGCTCGTGGATGCATTTACACACACATTAGGCACTAGATCAGCTTAATCACTTTCATATTGCATATGGGTGAGTGTGCATATTTAAATTAATGGATGTATATTGAATGTGTTATCATATGGATGTTATATTTGGATGAATGGTTGTGAACTCATATAGAAATGATATGTATCATTAGGATTCTTTTGCATACATAATGGACGCATGACACTATCATGATTTGCATTAAGAAGGTCAACTAAATCAGTAGACCGCCTGACTTTGCATTAGGATAAGGACATATACACACACTTTTCATATGTTCATGTAAGCATTAGAAATCTTTTATAGATAATGGACGCCCGTGATTGATGGATAATGGATGGTAGGACATACATTCCTTTCAGCTTCGAGATTTCAGGGAAGAAATCCTTTAAGCGGATGGAATGTAACAACCCGTAATTTTAAAACATGGCATAAGAGATAATTAAAGAGTACTTAACTTTTATAAGAAGAATTAAGTGAAACGGGTTACGCCATTGCGTTCGTCTTAGAATTCTGCTTGAGATAGAGTCTGAGTTTGCGTAAAACGGATACAATATGAAGGAGTTATGGATGATGGAAGTTTGGCAGAACAATCAGGAAACAGGCCAGGATAACTGGCGCACTTGTGAAGTGCGCTAGAACAAAAATGCATTGGCGCACCTGGGAAGTGCGCCCAGGTAGAGCCTAGATCTACAGAATTCTGGAGAGTTCCCTGATGATGTGTCTTTTTAATCTGAATGGTTTTGATGGTCTCTAATCTAATCTAAAGGTCCTAACTCACCAAATACATCTATAAATAAACATCTAAACCTAACCCTAATCTCATTCAACCCTAATCCATGGTGCCTCCATGTTGCTGCTCCATCTCAAATTAATTTAGCTTTTCTTCTTCAACAATCAAAGAAGAGGATAATCAAGATCAGATCTTCAAACAACAAAGCCTAATTCTCTTTTCTAAGAATCCTATCGCTGTGAGTTTATGTCACTTTCACATATAATTAAATTAAAAAGTAATTGTGATAGGATTGTAAATTTGATCTAATGTATATGCCTGTAAATAAGATGAATCATCTCAAGTTTTGTAATTTGTTATCCTTCAGATTCATACCCAATTGCTATTATCATATGCATATCTGATCTATTTTGTCGTTATTCATTTCACATGCCCATTTATATGTTTATGCCAATTTGGATGTTTTGATTGTCTCCCCTTCTTCTTTTCCTTTTTCCTTTTTGATATTAGGCTAACTTCGAGCCTAAGCATATTGAATTGAGATTTACATACGAATAACGTTGGAATGATTGGAAAAAGTTTGGGAAATGTGTAATAAGATGTGATTTGGCATAAATTGTTGATGGTTATGGAAATTGGTTTGGGCATAATTTGGCATAACTTGTACACATGAGATTATAGGCATAATTTGGATTAAAATTATAAATATAATTTAGATTGGAAATTATGGGTGATTGGAATATATTATAATCCAAGATTTGAAATTGGGACTTGAATCAAGAAAGTGATAATTAACGCCTAAGACACGAGGTTAGATTCGGATTGCGGTATAAGCCTGCCCAGAACCGCCCGACATATCCAACAACCGCAAACGGTAATCTAATGTGAGAGGTCAAAGGCAGAAATTAGATGCGTAATAATGCAAAGACACGAGGTTAGATTCGGATTGCGGTATAAGCCTGCCTGGAACCACCCGGCATATGCTACAACAACAAACGGTAATCTAATGTGGGAGGCCTTACAAGATTACGGTTATAATGAATTAATGAACACTTAACCAAGATAAGACATGTGGTAAGACATGGGGATAATAAAGGGTTAAGTGGGTAACATGGGTAGCATGTGAAACATAATAAAAGCACTTAGCCAAGATGAAACATGTGATTAGACATGGGGATAATAAAGGGTTAAGTGGGTAACATGGGTAGCATGTGAAACATAATAAAAGCACCTAACCAAGATGAGACATGTGATTAGACATGGGGATAAAGAGGGGTTAAGTGGGAATTCCTAGTGGGGACCAAGCTTAGGAGGGAAGCTTGTGTCAAGTGTGTAGACCCTTTTCAACCAGTAAACCATTTTAGTATCCATATGAGCTCAAACTAGGTCGAGGACAGGGACACGCTTACTGGTGTTGATTGTAAGAGGTCAGTAAAGAGTTAGCGATGGCAGTGCAAGTCCAACGGAGTCATGTGCATGCGTGGGTCTGGGCTGGTAGGTAAGACGTTGTTGCATTGTGTAGGTATGAGCTGTGTATTTCAGTAGTATCGGGGTTTCCACCTTAGGGAGTGGTACACCCTATTGTGGGACCAACACAGGTATCTATGAGTTAGGGAGCCGATCGAATGGGGAGTGTAGTGGGTACAACTAGTAGTGGTAGGAGCAAGTGGGCACCTACGAGAGCAGCTAGGAGTACATGAAGCTGCCATTATTATGATTAGTAGGGAGGGATCATCTTTTAGTATGTAACTAGTATGTTGGTACGGTGTAGAGCATATCTTATAGTGGCTAGGTGCGCAGTCGATGTTCTACCTTGCTTACCTTGTTTACCTTGTCATATCTGCTTATGTTACGGTCATCTCTTATATCCAGTTTATGTTCTTATCCTGTTACTTTACTGGTTATATTGTTAAAGTTAATAGACTCTCCAGACTTATGTCTGACCCTTTTTGTTTCACCTCTTTTCTTTCTTTTCCCCCCAGGTCCTCAGGGTGGAATTAGTGAAGCTTGACTCGGATCTCTTTCTTCTTGATGTGCTTGGAAGTGTTGAAAGTAATGCTTAGTTTTATCTATTTTTCATTATGGCTATTTGGAGTGGGATTATGGTTTTTCTTTTATGTACTCTGATAATAATTTTGTTCAAGATGGATATTTGTGTACTTGGCTTTAGTATGTGGTTTTGATGTTGTAACCAAACATGTTTTACTTTTCCGCTGCAATGAATAAATTTTGAATTTTCTTAAGTACCATTTTATATTTATGTCTTGTGATGTCAGGTTATGTACTCTTATAACACTCCATGAAAGTTAATACATTCCCTTAGTGAGTAACATTAATGGACATGGAGTGTTACAAAAAATATACTCGTCAACACGATCCCACCAATGCTTACGTCGTCGAACGATTCAAAGCAGATTAAGAGAAATGATTTTTTAAAATTTACGAAAAAATTTCCCTCTTACTAATTTTTGATGATTTGTCAATCGTCGCTCGTCAAAATCGAGTGCTTTCATTTCCTAAAAATACTAGGGATTTATACGAACAACTTTTGTATTGATCGATCGAGCAAGATGTTGACTGTTTAGGAGTAGTTGATTTTTGAATTGAAGGAGATGAGTTATTTCTTTTACTAGTAAACAAAATGATAAGTAGAAATTTTAAACCCAAGCTTTCTGCTTGCATACGTATATAAATAAATGATACATAAGTGGTGCATTAGACAAGCTTAAATAAAATGATGGGTGGAGTGTCGGTTGTAGTGAGGTGAATAAGGACAACAAAAGGCAAAGACACATAAATAAGATAGGGGATAAAGGAAAAAGTAAACCGTGCATATGCGTGTTTATGTTTTAATTCGAATATCCGACACATCATATCACTTCCAAACAAGCCGAAAACAGCACTGAACAAAATGCGACCATGTATGAAAAAATAATACACTCACAAAACAACAATAAAATAGACAAATTAACTTATTATGTTAAATTTCTAAAGTGCCTACATTTGACGTTAAAAAGCATAAAATGTAAATTTGATTATTTTTCAAATTAAAAATTATGGAAAAATCTTATAAATTAAATTGAAAATACATCATTAACAATCGAACAATTATTTGGAACATTGATTTTATTATAAGTTTAATTGCAAACCCAAAACTGTGCAATTAGAAACTAACTAAACATTCGAAAGACAATGAGAAGGAATTTATGAATTGTTATAAACTTGAATTTGAAAAAGGTCTTTAGAAATGATGGTTTTTAAACAAACTGATGATTCAAAATTAAAAACTTTATTTAGAATATAATTTATACCTCTTTTTAAATAATAGTAAAAGTTTTAGTTTAATCTTAAGAAACAATCAAAAAATAATTAAATAAAATTTATCCTTTACTTAAAAAGTAACGAAATAATAATTAAGCCTTGATATATTACTCATAACATAATTGTAAAGACTCTTAAAAAAATATTTAAAATTAATTACCCATTTTAGTTTACATAAAAAATGCATCCTACGAAATTCATCCATGACAACTTTGCTTTTGATACCATTATCTTAAAACTTGTTTTATAAATCAAATAGCCATTTTAAAATTTTCACTCTATCTTAAAATCACGTAACTTTGCATAAGGTTTTCAAGAAAAAAAATAAGGTTTGAAAGCCTTTTAAAACATTTAGGAAATAGGGGAAAACTTGTTTTAAAATTGCACAGGATCTCGATATCGACAATAAAACAGTTCAAGTGTTAGCTTTCCTATCGACATACAACTGTTTATATTTATAAGTATACAAATTTCATCTATAGCAAAGAAGACTATCACCTTTATACATCGTACACAGGTAAAAATCATAAGTTGTGTAGTTTTCCTAACTTTTGACCTCATTCTGAGTCTATAATCAACATTACATACAAGCACAGATATATAAGCGCAACCTTATTATTTTTCAACCAAATAGCCAACAACTAGCACGAAGTTTAATTGCAAATTAAATATAAGAACTTTACAGTAAATTGTGAGCTTTACTCATGAAAACCAACTAAATCCATGCAAGCTTCCTCCACTTCCACACTACCACTATGGTTGTATGCCTCGGCCTTGAGCCTAAGTGGGTGTTGGAGCTTGTTTTTGAAAGGAGAGGACGTAGAGAGGAAAAAAGTGTATGTTAGCTAGGTTTAAGAGTTTAAAAATAGAAAAGGTAAGACTTTTATATTGAAAATTTATGAAGATGCCGTGGAAGTTTTAAGAGAGTTTGGAAAAGAAGAAACTGAGGTTTTGAAAAGAAGAAAGGAAATGGAAATGGGAAGGGAACAAAGGAAATGGTTCCATACAAAATATAATACATAAATTATCTAATTACCCTTTGCACCTTACCCTCCACACATTCTATCCACATCACCTTCTTGTTCCTTGTTTTTTCGCATAAGCAACAAACACCACCTTATCATTAAATTGACCTCTTCACCTATTTGCTATACTATGATGTGTTATATAATGTGACATTTCCTTTTTTCGCATCTTTTATTATTTTAAAATTTAAAAGGAATAGAGAAGTCGATATACATCTCTTAGTTAAGTAAATAATTAACTTATTTTACTACTTACCATTTTATGTTATAGTATAAGTGTGCATGTAAATAACCTAATGTATGCAACATATTTACATACCTTTTAGAAGATAAAAGGTTGAAAATCCAAAAAACATTTTTTGGTCACATTTAGGTTTTTCATTGAACTAATTATTTTTGTAAGCCAACTTTTACAATTTTTCATCATTGGTTATTAATTAAAAGGTGATTATTTTGACCATTAAAACCATTAATTTTATATTTAAAATAAGTTATATATTCACTAAATTAAAAAGATAAAATTCCAAATTATTATCTTCTTCCATGTAAAAAAAATCAACCTTGAAATTTCATTACAACAAATAACCAAGAAGTGAATCATACTAATTCCTATCATTTTCGTAAATGTTAAGTTACTAGCAAACAAACTTAAAGTTTTGCCAAGTTTATGACCTTCTGATCACACAAGAATGATGAATAATCTATTGAGCATGCCTCATGCTTAACGACTATAGGTTATTACTCAATCAATTATTTACACTACCTTATGACATATTGAAGTCATTTACGTGACTTCTAATAAATGATAAAATACTAAAGGAAAATATACTTAATCCCATATAATGTACATAAGTAATCCTCATGCGTTATCTGATTCGGTTACTTACTCGAATATATAAGCTGTTACTTTTGGACTAGTATTGTTCATCGAACTGGTGTCACTCTAGTTGAATTCCTTGATTAAGAACCCTTGTTCTCCTTGGATAGCCATATATAATGGTAGGAATCTGGTACCATTTTAAGAACCATCATCAAGCATTAGTCACTAAGAGATAAATGATAAATCCTCGTTCGAATTGGTCTAAAACACCTAAAAGCCACGTATTCAAATCTTAGATTCAGAACCGTGTGAATATGTGATCTACATGCAACTTACTTACTTATGTTTTATTGTTTCGTTACTTATATTAATTTTCCTTTTCTTTTAAAATTATTTTTGAAATATTTCATAGAAGTACAAATCAGAAATTAAAATGAAATATATAGATTTAATTAAACAAGTTTATTAAAACACTCTTATACATTTCCACCTATTAAAACTTTTGTTAATTATTTCTTCTTTATCCAAGAGTTATATAATTTTTTTACTTATTAAACACGTTCTTTTATCAAAATATTCATTTTATTTTGAATTCATTTTTCTTTAAGGAAAACTAAAAAATAAATACTGGATTTTCGTTTCAAGCCCTTTTGAAATGATACTATATGTTACAATTCATAAAAAAATACATATGAATCAAGTAACACCAAAATTATATCAAGGAACTAGGTCCTACAAAATAGTATCATGCATTTTCTTACCAAGAAGAGATAAGCGTTTTCCATCTGATTGCATTCCTTACCACTTTTAGTATTTTTGAGTCATTGGAACTAGTAAACATAAAATATTGTTTGGAATTATATTTTCAAACAATATTATAGATATTTTTCAGCTATGTATAAAATAGATTAACATTTTATTTATTAAAAATTTCTTAGGTTTATTCGAATTCGAACATGTTCTGATTGTTAGCAAATTGAATAATTTACTAAGAACATTAAGACTCAGGTAAGCAAACATCTGACTATTACTTAATAAATTATTCAAATCATCACAAAACTAATTGAGACTCATTCTTCCAACTATATAAAAGAAATATGCTTTAACATTCTCTTTAAAATACTTATAATTATAAAATCTTTCAAGTTGTGCCATTATTACTTTCTTAAAAATTATTTGAAGTCTTTTCCAAAGATACTGGGATTTAAATTCTCAAAATTCTTGTTTATTTACAAATTACATGTGATGAACCTAATTTATAAAATCAACTTTACATGATATCATTATATCTTGAATAACTTCTTTTATTTTGATAATCCTTTTAACAAAGTAAACATGTTATTTATAATATACATATAAACAAATTGTAAAACTGAATTCACAAGTACCAAATTTTATTAAGATAATAAATTCTCATAAACTAGCTGAGCATAAAATCAAACAACAAGCAATAGTCAGTGCTTTTGAATTGGTTGAGTGCAACCATTCAAACAACAAACAGTAATAATTGAATATTATCATTTCTAATTAACAAACGCCACATAAATTGCTATATAATTTTTTAAAAATTATTCTTTTATGTATAAGATATAATCTAGATAGAATTGTTTAATTTACCCAATTTTATATAATACTATGTCGGTTTTCCTTATTCAAGTATTTAGAAACCTCTATCGATATAGTTGCTCTTGCTATATGAACCCAAATTCATAAATCACTCAGCATATCAACTAACACAATGTAAACATTTTTATAACACTAAAAAATACACTCTTGCATATATAATACAATCAACCCATGGTACAACATTCTATTACCATACCTCTTAACAACCTTACTCCATAAAGCCAAAGTTATTCCTTAATTTTCAACTCTGATACAAAATATAAAGATCTGCTTTTCGACCCTTAAGAGTTGACACTGATACCAACATGGTATTCACATGTCGAACATCCAACTGTTAGAAATTATAGGGGTGAACAAAAAGAAAAGACATAACAAAATCTCACAACATGACGAGAAATAACACTAATGATATTTAGAAAAGAAAACTGTGATTCACAAATATAATTCAGAGTAACTAAACTTTCATCGGCCAAGATAGTTATAACAATATGTCAACACAATTGCTTATAGATACAAAGAAAGTATAGTTGAAGTAAATAAAATTATGCGAATACATTTTGAAAGCATCTAGCTCGTTCTCAAAAGCTCCAAAGTGTAACGACCAGCTATTTCCAACCATTCAAGTTGATAATAAGATCAACTCAGGTCATTTAAAAAAAACAAAGTGTTATTGCTATGGGTTTAAATAGGAATCATCATAGAATCACAGATATCTCGTAGTAGAATAAATAAAATATAGTAGTTCATGAAGGGACTAAATATATAGTCTCAAAGAAAAACGAATACATTATAATATCATAGTTACAAAATTAAATACAATGGAAGTCTAAATACAATGGATTTCTAATATATAAGGAAATAAATAAAATAGATAAATAGAGATAAGATCTTCAACAAGTCTCCACCTTCAAATGGTGAAATTTTAACCGTGATACTCTGTTTGACCTGAGCATAAAGTAAAACAAAACACTCGAACTAGAACTAACATTCTCACATAAATGAATCAAATTAAGCGAAACGTTCAAAGAAATGCACCAGTAACTTAAAAGGTATTTAGGATTCCCTGTAACGACCCGTATTTTTGGTCAATTTATTTTAAATATTTAATATTGTTTTAAATATTGAATTGATAATATAAATGAATTTTTATATTGAATTATCGATTTAATAATTGAATACAATTTAAATTCGAATATATCGAATTATCGTAATACGGAAACAAAAATATTTGAATTCGAAATTAAAACCAAGTCAAAATGATTCAAATGATTAATAGAAATTCTGTTTGAATATAAACGATAATAATAATTTATTATCAATAAATTTGATTGGTTTGGATTGAAAACATATTTTTAATCAATCGAATTTAATAGTCAGTTTAAATTGATATCTTTTCCAGATGATCAAATTTGACTTCGGAACATACTCCAGTGTTCAGATATCTTTTCCAGACGATCAAATTTGACTTCGGAACATACTCCAGTGTTCAGAATAGTGGTTAAATCCTAGAAATGTCCGTTGTTGTGTTTTGATTGGAGTTTAGAAACGTAAATTATATTATTATTGAATTTAATGGATAAACTCGAAATCGAATCGAAAATCAAATCAAATCTAAATAAAAATCTAACTTTGTCAAATCAAATTAATGAAAGCTACTTACTTCTACCCTAAGTCTTAAAACGTTCACCTTAAAAAATAATTAAAATGCACAGAACTATGTTGAAAATTTCGTTCTCTAGATATACCAATTTGTCCCCTTTTTCTTATTTAAATGACAAGCTCCTGTTCCATTTCCTGAAGCAAATCAAAATCGAAAATCTAACACTACTGAAGAGAAATCAAGAGCCGCCACTAATGAAATCAAAAATCAAAGGGGACCAAAGCTTATCATTTATATTTATACTATCTTCGTTCAACGTAGGATTATCGAAAACCTGTATCTCCTCTTCTCAAAATCGAATTCGTCTTTCAAAAAAATAAGGGCGACTGGGAACTGTAATTTGAAATCGCGAGTCAAGATTGCGCGATCCGTGGGAAGCGCTGCCTCCCTCTTGTAGCTCGACATCGGAGTTTGCGATTTTAGGGGTTAGATCTAGAGCAATGCTCGAACAAGGGGATCTGGGGAGGTCGACATTCAAACAGACATGGACTAATGACGTAGTGATGAGCGGTGCTTTGAAAACTTGATAGTCTTGTTGGGATTGGAGAGATTGTGATGAGGTGATGAGTTGCATCTTAAGGCTTATAGTGACGGTCAAGACATGAATGCTGAGGAGCAGTACTGTTGGCAAGATGAAAGGGACTATAAATGGGTTGGAGTTTTTGTTTGGTTAGTAAGAGTAGGAATAGAGGAGGATTTGAAAATTTGAGATAGCAATGCGATGGTGTTGTTAGGTTGATTGGATTGTAGTGGTGTAGAGTAGCAAGTATTGATCTGACGGTGATCAGTACCTAGCATCGGACGATGGAAATGGTTAGGAAGACTATAGTGTTTTAGTCAAGGAGTGCAAGGCATATGTTTTTACCAGAATTTAAAAACGTAGAATAATTTAATTATTTATTTCTAGCTTAATTCAACGAATAATTGTTTAATCGATAATTAAAAATAAATATTATAGGTACTAAATACGGCTTGAGTAAATTGGTAGCCGAGGCAATATCGAAATTTATGGAATATTCGACAAAGGAAACTCACGGTGAGTAAACCTCACTTAGAATTTATATTTAGAATTATTTTTATAGTTAAAAATAATTATTTGTTGTTTGGATGCGTTTAAATATTTTTGTGGCTATTATATATATATATATATATATATATGTGTGTGTGTGTGTGTGTGTGTGTGTATTAGTTATTTTGGCTTGGTGTTTTTGGCTATTATATATATATATATATATATATATATATATATGTTGGTGGTTGGATATTTGCCTCAGTACCATTAGCGGATGTCCGCAGTATCATTAGCGGATGACCGTATGTGCCCCACAATATTATAGTGGATGACCTTATACCGCGATATCCTGCCTTGAAGCAATGTGGGTATTATTAATGTTATGGATGCAGGAAAAACATGTTGGAGGGATCCAACTGGATTCCTCAAAAATATTATTATTCATTTGTTTTCATATATTATCATATATGATATGTTAGAAAACCATTGGTTGATAATTATGCGTTTTTGATTGGTTGAATATCACTGGCCTAAAAAAGTCGATATATAAAAATATCGTGAAAAGGATATTTTGAGATTGAAAAGGATATTTTGAGATTTAAAAGGAAAAATCTATTTTTCTAAAATAGAACTTGAATTTGCGAATGAGCTAAGAAATATTAACTTGATTTGAATAATAAAAACAAGTAAAGGAACTTATAAAAGGTTTATATAAAATAAATAATGTAGGGAATTGAAGTGAATTTATAAACGGTGTTTATAAATGAAATAAGAAAAATCATCATTTGGATAATTTGGGAAGTCTAAATTCAAATGTGAATTTAAAAAGGGAAATTGAAATTAGTTTCAAAGAGAAACGATGAAATCTATTATGATACTCAGGATGTAAATTGAATTAAATAAATCCGTATGGATTTATAATATGAATTCAATTAGATCGAATATAATTAAATAAAATATTTTCAGAAAGGATATTAGGATTGTATTAAATAGAAGTTTAAATTTAAATATGAAAATAGATTCACTGTTTATATATATAGATACATAGGTTATAATCGATAAAATATTCCAGAATAAGAATTGGGTTTCAAGTAGATTTGAAATAAAACTTGTTTTAATATATAAAACAAGGAAGTTAAATTATAAACGATATTTGTAAATTTATTAAGAAAATTATCATGGGATAAACTTGGGATTTTAAATTCAAGTATGAATTTAAATGTGAATTGGAAATCGTTTCGAAAAAGGGAACAACATATTTTATTCTGAAATTGGAAATATAAACGAAATTGAGATAAATCTAAGGATTTAAAATTAGAATTTGATTATACCGAATTTTTATAAATAATTTATTTATAAAGGAATTGGAATCCAGAATAGAAGATTTAATTATAAATAAACCATAATTGAATTATAAAATAATCGACGGTTAGGGAAAATCAAAAATATTAAGTTAAATTTGGAAAATTTGTGTAATTTATATTAAAATATACTAGAATGGAGTTGAAATTTATTTATAAACGAAGTTTAAACATTATATATATATATAAATATATATAATTAAAACAAACTCGCCGCAGCACGATAGTTCATAATTTGACGTTTCAAACTTCAATTGAGTGTATAGAACTCAATTTAAGTTGGAATTCTTTGAAACAAGAATCGTCAGGTCCGTTTGAATAATATTTTTCTAACGGAAGATAGAAATCTGGATTTCATCTTATAGATTTTGAGTTATGTCAAAATCAAAATTTTAGAACAACAGCGTCACAACCATTATAAAACCATAACGGTTTATTTAAATAAATAAAAAGGATTTTAAGTAAATAAAATCCGAATTTCCATTAGAAAAATCCAGACTTGAGATATAAATTAAATATGAACTCAAGTGGAGTACGTGAATTGACTTTTAAATCAAAAATCAGATTTTTAATTATTGAATAGAATTAACTAATTTGAAGAATGATTAGTTAATCGTGTTTTGAATCGAAATTGGGCATTGGATAAGTGAATGGGGTTTATGAATTTATATTCGAAATCAAATATAAAACTTCAATTGAAAATGGAATTAAATTGGTTTATAAACAAATTAAAATTTGTATGTAAACTTGATATGTTCAAATATAAAAAGTGAAATGGGCTAATGAGCTAATTAAAGTATAAATTAGAAAATTGACTGGAAATGTTAAAAGAAGTTGAAATAAATTTGGAATGGACGGATATATGTGGAATAGATATGGAATGAAGAGAATGAAGATTATAATTTGAGTGCAAGACAAAAAGGTACACGTTTAAATTCCATTTGAGATTTTATGCACCGAATCGACAAGCCACTTGGCTTTTTGGTTTTCTTTTTTAATGGAAAGGGCCTAGAGAGGTGAGTTGAGGTTTGAGCTATTGATCGGAACAAAGGAAGTGTTGGAGAAATTTTTCGAAAATTTAAGGAGTTATAAATTTTTTTAAGAAAATTTGATAACTAGATATCAATATATCGATATATATAGAATTCGATAAGGAAACGAACTTAAAATAGAATATTATAAACTAAAAGGGAACCTATAATTAAAGTTGGTAAAAATAGAAAGAGAAAAGTATGCACATTTTAAAAATGAGTAACTGGTTTATATGATGTTGATTATTCTAGATAAGTAGTCTTGTCCGTTTTGAAGTTAAACAATGCTATTCAATCAAGGTGTGACAGGTATTTATACCCCAACTTGATTGATTTCATTATTAACAAATAAATGGCAAGATTCAGCCTCCAAGATAAATGTTTGGATAAGATTTAGTTGAATGCAGTACTTTGGGTTGTTGTAACAATGTTTTACACAACATTCGTTTTAAGCCAAATAAGTGGAATTTTGGAAATATAATAACAAATATTTCCAAAGTATAGAAATGAATGGTCGTAAAAGGGAGAAGTACTTGGAATGTTTTCCAATTATTAATAGAAGATATTTTCTAATTACAGAAATAAAAGAAGGCGAGATATGGAAAAGTTTTCCAAATAGCGTAACTGAAATGACCCAAACTTCCCCGATCCCTGAGGAGACGGAGGACCCCGAATTGCTCTGAGAACACGACGCATCAAGCACAAATAATAGAATATTTCATTGCTATGATAACAATTACATCATAATACAAGAATATCAGAGAATAAATTACATAGCAGTGGAATTAAAATGTATAAATACAATGCCTAGCGGAAAATACATCAGTTAGCACAATTGAAAGAAATACATGGATACAAAGTTTTCTGAATATAACTCTAACTGTAATCCAGGGTCTTGGGAAAATAAATATCTGCAAATCCAAAACTACTAGCTGCCCGTGTGGAAAATATAGGCACCCAGAGTTTAGGTAGAAACAATAAACTCTGAGTCAGTCATGGGACTGGTGTGAGAACTAAAACAGTTATTAGCTTTTTATTTTAAAGTTAAGTGAATCACGGGACCACGCCGTATAACACGAAACGGGTTTATCCCCCATGAATACCAGTACATAAGAATAAACAACGCAATGATAAATAAGAAAAATGAAGCATTATAAGACTCAGGTCCCATCGCACAATAAACGCAATCGAGGATAGAGTTTTACCTTATAATAGCCAAACATGCTTGGTACACGAAATTTCATCTTTTATTATTACTATAAGTGAAGAAATCAACTTCAAATATAAATGTATCAATCATAGGCGGCATAGGTACCATTATATTACGTCGCTATATAGGTTTACAACTAAAACCATAAAATCGCGTATTGGAAATTGGGTTTCCATCTATGAACCAAGGCAAGGGATCATCCATACCGATTCAAGACACACTAGCAATGCCTTAGGATCACACCTACGAGCAGGCCTTGGATCCTGCAGAGCCGGTCACCCGTCAATGATTGGCAATACCATAAACTATATGTTAGTCGGTTCCATCGAACTACCAAAGTGGTCAGTCACGTCGACCAATAAAGAGCCACTAGGGTCTCAAATCATATTTGAGGTACCTTGCTTTCCATCATAAAGTTTTTCCAACATCCACATTAGTAAAATGTCTGGGCTCCATACCATGATGTTACTCGTAGCAAGAAACTAACATATATCCATTTCCCTGCGTCCCTAATTTCATTTTAGGTTCATACCGGGGAGTGAAGCTCGCGAATTAACGCTACACAAAGCTATGCTATTTAAAGACGTGCTTTGATCATCAACCACAAAGCCTTATTTTTCAACAAAATCTTTGATCCATGCATCTCAGCATGCCACATTGTCAATCCATACTGTACCACTAATTTTGTAACAACCCAGAAATTCTGATCCAATTTAAAAAAATTATTTTAGCTATTTTAATCGATTTTGAATATTTGAAATGATTTATTTTATATAGTAACATTTTAAAATTTATTTAAATCGAAGTTAGAACGTATAGATTTATTTTAATTATAAAATGAGTTTGAAATGGCATGGTAGTTTGAAAATTCGATTTTTAAATTTCAATTGAATATACAGAATTCAATATATGCCAGAATTGGACGAAGTAAGAAACGTTAGAATCTGTTTAATAATATCTTTCTAACGAATGGAAGAAACTGAGATTTCACTTTATAAATTGTAAGTTATGTCCAATTTAAAATTCAGAATAGTCATTATGGAATTTATATAATTTAAATATAATATATAGCCCTTAAAATAGTAATTTTACAAACGACCTCCGTTTTTAATGAAACCACTTTTGTTGGATCCAGAATGTCAAATTATTGTTATGTTTTAAATTTCATAATTTTTGGAATTAATATGTGAGCGCAGTCAAATTAAATGTGTTTGGTAACTTTTACTTTGAATTTAATCAACTGGAAAAATGACCATTTTTCAAACGGTCTCCAAATTCGTCGAAATTAGTTTTGTTTGGATCGTCAAAACATAGCTAGAATTATTTTTTGTAATTTTTGGAGTCAGTATGTGGCCTGGTAAATTAAAATGTACGTTTAAATTCAATATATATTGATTTATATTATAATTTAAAGAAAAACTGATCGAAACAGCCGAATTGGCTTACGAAACTTATCCCACTGTATCCGGAATGGGGTTTGGCTAGGGGCAACAGTCGTTGGGTTTGATTTTGAGTTAGTATCGGTACACGGGTATTTTTGGAAATTAAAATTATATATATTATTTTCGGGCCAATCGGAAAATTCATTTATACCTAAATCTCTTTTTCTGTTTCCTGCGCCGCTATAAGCGATCGATGGCGGAAATCCCCCCGTTCTTCCTCTTCAATTTCTGATCGTTCCACTCAGTAAAGTTCGAAACCTCCAAAGGGAAAGTTGAAGAGCACGCCAAGATCTACCTATCCAATGGTAGTGATTTGATCTAGTGGCCCGAGGCTCTCAATTTTCGTGCTCAAAGAGCTGCAGTTTGCCATCATTTCTGGCGCTAGAGGGATGGCCGAGCTCGACGTCGTGCAGGGCGGAGTTAGGCGAGGTGAGGCGCTTAACGGTAGCTACGTCAGATCAGGGTCTGGTTGCACGGATGGTGATACAGTGGCGGATTTGGCTAGGGCACGATGGGTTTTGGGTTTTCTACAGGGAATTAACGATGGAGAAGAGGGTATAAAAGGAATTAGTTTATTTAATTAATTTTAATTAATTCGATTATGTGATTAATGTATAATACCTAATATCTTCTTCATACGCTGTTCAAATGCAACGATTTTAGTTGTGTTGCGATCGTGGAGTCGAACACCACAATAAGGGTTTTATAAATCAATTTATTCATTTTATAATGAATACGAAAAAGAAATAGATTTCAAAATCTGATATTTTGAAAATATTATCATTTTACAATTATTATGATATGGAATATTCAATTTTGATTTAAAATTGAAAATGAAGTTGAAACCGTTTTGTAATGAATTTATAAACGAATTTATAAAATAAATGGAAATCGACGAAATATATATAATATATATTATATATATTAAATGTCTTGAATAGAACGCGTCGCGCAGCGATTATTAGCGAATTTCGACCATTAACTTCGAATTGATGTAACGGGAGATCCGACCAGTGGATTCTCCTAAAACCGGAACCGTTGGGTTCGTATCGAAAAGAGTTTTCCAATAAATATAAGAGATTTGAAATCTAACAGTTAGATTTGGAAATATGTCCAAATCAATTTCAAAAAAGGTCGCTATGGATGTAGTTCGGTGGCCGTTATTGGAAACCGACTGTAAAGGCCTTAATAAAATTATGTAAAATATGGAAAAATTATGTAAAATCATAATAACTGATTTGGAAAGATTTTGGATGAAAAATTCCATGTTTGAAAAGATAAAAATATATTTTTATCAAAATAAACTAGTTATTCGCTAGAATAATAATCTAATGTTTTTAAATAAATAAATTGGACTTGTAAATGGTTTTAATCTAATCGGATTTTTCCAACATATGAATTGGAAAGGATTTGAATGGAAATAATCTCCGGAATATTCCGATATTGGATTCCGTTATTATATGGATATTGTTGAGGAATTTGGAAGATATATATCGTTATTCCCAATACGATATTTGTTGGATTCAAAATTTGATATTGAAAACAAGCCAATCTAATTTCTATTTAGAGCCTTGTATTTAATATCAAATTGGATTTGGGTTTGTCATGAATGGTGTCTTAAATAACACTGTTCTTGAACCTCGTTGAGAAAACAATAAACCTTTTAATTAAGATTTAGAGAAATTTACCAATTAGTTAATATTTAATTGGAACTAAATTAAAATCGGATTTTTGGGTTTATCGTGAACGGTGTTTTAAATAACATTTGTTCTTTAACCCCCATTAACAATGGAAATATGATTTGGAATTTATAAATCTTTTTATTAACATTTAAGGGAAATTTTCCAAAGTAAAGTTGAATTGAATGGAATTCGATTTGGCAACAATCGAGATGAGCTTCTGTTTAGGAAGGCCGTTACTATATATGGAATTTAAAAGGCTATGTCGTTATTCCATTTATATTATTACTCTGATACGGAAATTTATATCGATTATATATTGATCTGTTTTCCGTGGAGATTCCATAGCTAATGGAAGTTGATTTCGGGTTTATCATGAACTGTGTTTTGAATGGCATTGGTTCTTTAACCTAGTTAAAGATAAGATTAATTTCTAATAGTTGAATAATCATTAGATAAATTTATTAGAGTTGAATAATCATAAAGTAATGATTTTTGATATTAAAACCAAGTTGGAGTTTTAGTGAATCTTTAGGTAGATTGAAATGAGAATGGGATAATTAAATTTATCGAATTCATAAAATAATCGAGAATAGAGTACCTCCAGTTTTACTCCAGGCGATAGTTAAATCTTTAATTAGATTTGAACATGAAATGGTAATTAAATTTACCAATAACACCGTGGGTGTTAGATATGGAGTACTACTAGTTTTTCTCCATGGGATGAATAGGTTGGGATTGGAAATAAAAATAATAAATGATTACTTTGGTAAGGCTCGATAATCCCGACCAGTTTTATAAACCTTACTTTGGTTTAGAATTGATAAAGGGTAAAATAAAATCTTTTGACATTGATATCCAAAGGAAGATTAAAGAATAATTTTGAAAGGATTTATCTTTGATAAAATTAACGGAAACCTTTCCCTAAAGAAGTGAATATTTAAATCAAAGAATATTCTGAATTGGAATGAGTCATATGATGTGTTTGTATAGCACTTGATTATCGATTATAAAATATGTGAATTATTCGAAAAGATCGGGTTTAACCCATTCTGAATAACTAATACGACGACTAAAAGTCGACGGAGATTGAGGACCGGAGATCTTCACATCATTTGGATGATTAATGATGTCTTGATTGGGCTGTACACCCAAACAAGATAATAAGCGGTGATCGTCCAGACGTACTTGGAGATCGACCGGATATGAGAAGACCTCTCACCTGTATTGGACATATGGGACGAGGACTAAGGTACCTCCGGTTTCGTTCAGACCCAGAACAAACTTGTAAATGGATGTGTGTCTGACATTGTATTATGTGCTATATTTGTTGATCTTTGCTAAATATATATCTGTTTGGTGGAGGAGAATTTATTCTCTTGCTTAACGCCCTTCTCTGAGATGTACGAGCTTAGAGGTTATATATCGATAGAAATCAATGGTATGGTATGGATTGACAAAGTGGCATGCTAAGATGCAATGATCAAGGCTTTTTTTAAAAAGCAAAGCCTTGTGGTTGATGATCAAAGCACAACTTTAATTAGCATAGCTTTGTGTATAGCATTAACTAGCAAGCCTCACACCCGGTATAAGTCAAAAACAGGATAGTGACTGTAGGGAGAACTTGCGTTTCTTTCTAGTTAGAAGTGGTGTCATGGTATGGAGCCCAAACATTTATACTTATGTGGATGATGGATTGCGAGGCGCCTCAGATATAGGGCTATATGCTCATAGGGTCGACGTGATGACCTGTTTGGAGGTCCAATAGGACTGGAAAACGTATTGTTCAGGAATTATTAATCCATTAAAGTATGACCGGTCCTACCGCATCCAAGGTTTGCCCGTAGATGTGATCCTGAGGCATTTGCTAGAGTGTCTCGACTCATAGATGGAAATCCAATTTCCAATACAACACTTTTCGGTTTTAGTTGTAAACCTTTGTATGGCGGCATAATATAAGATACTTATGTTGTCTATGATTGATATATTTATATTTGAAGTTAATTTCGACACTATGCACTTATAGTAATATCAAAATGATTTGTTTTAAACGTACTAAGCATGTTTGGCTATTATAAGGGAAAATTCTATCCTCTGGCTTGCATTGCATTGTGTGATGGGACCTGAGTCTTATAATAGCTTCATTTTCCAATAAGCATGGTGTTGTTTTATTTTAAACTGAGATTCATGTGGAGTAAATCCATTCCGTGTAATACGGTGTGGTCCCGTGATTTCCTAACTTGTAAAGTAAAGATTTAATAATTGTTTTAGTTCTCACACCAGTCCCATGACTGACTAGGAGTTTATTGTTTCTACCTAAACTCTGGGTGCCCATATTTTCCACATGGGCAGCTAGAAGTTTGATTTTGCAGATATTTACTTTCACATGATCCTGGATTACAACTGGAGCTATATTCAGAAAGCTTTGTATCCGTGTATTTCTTTCAGTTGTGTTAGTTGATGTATTTTTGCTGTACATTATATTTATACATTTTATATTTATGTATTTAAATCTCTGATATTGTTTTCTACTGTGTAATATTTGTTCATTCTCTGATATATTCTTGTACTCTGATGTAAATTGTTGTAATTGCAATGAAATGTTTTGTTGTTTGTGTCTGATTGAGTCGTGTTATCAAAGCAATCCGATGTTTCCCATCTCTTTGGAGATCAGGGGATTTTGTAACGTTACATTTGGTATCAGAGCTTTGGTTTACAAAGCTAGAGAACAAGGCACATTAGAACCAAACAAAAGAATTCATTAGAGATAGGATTAGCAACATCCTATAAGAGTAACTCGAGATTGGGCTAGTAATACCCTAGATTGAGTTTGAAGAATGCTATTTATAAAAATGAAATTAATTTTGAAAATTATATCTTATTATATGTATTTGAGTATTTTGTTTTATATTGATTTTGGACTATCGAGTATAAGAAGATTTTGCATATATGCATTACAAACGTATATACGAACTCTCAAATATACTAGGCAGATATAGGATCACACTCTACTCGTCAGGAGATGATTCTGTTGATTGGTCGATCATCAACAGTACAAATAGCATCTCGCATAGACGCCAGGTACTAACAAAAGATAACTGGACAAACAAACACACACAAAAAAAGCCATGAAAAAAACTACAACAACATATCTAACCAAGTAGCTAGAAATATTTTGTCCAAATGAAATAAAGAAGATATTAAATCCCTGCGCATGTTTATCTTCAAAACAGTCCATAGTTCTGTGATTACCCCAAACTTCCACGGAGTGAAAATAAGGAGTAATCATTTGGAATACAACATAAATACAATAATACAGATCACAGATACAACATAACACAGGAAAACTATATAATAACAACATCATAGTAGCGGAAAATATGAATGTCATCAAATACAGAATTCAACAGTCACTGAGTTCTAAATTATTACATCAAATTCAACAAAAGGAAATAAGTTTCAAACTTCAAAATAGAACAACTGGAAATAGAATAAGTTCTGATGTCACAAAGTCTAAAGATAAAATGCAACAAAAGATAAATGATAGATAGTCTTCTTAGCTCCAAATCATCACCTCAACTAAGCAACTGCAAGAAAGCTCCAAAGACAACAACTCCAAAGAAAGTGAAACCTGTTACTTAGCTGCCCGTTGGGAAAAGAGGGCACCCGAGTTTGAAAAGGTGAAACAAATTACGAGTCAGTTATGGGACTGGTGTGAGGATTCTTAACTAATTTAACTAATAGTAATAAGGCAAATCCAAAGACCGCGCCGCTAACGCGGAACGGGTTTATTTCAAATGGATTACCGTGCATAATTTAAGGTGACTGAACAAATAAATAAGTAATTCGTAAAACAACGCAATGCTTTTTGGAAAAATGGAATCATCATAAGACTCAAGTCCCATCACACAATGCAACGCAAACCAGAGGGTAGAGTTTTACCTTATGATGATTAAACATGTTTGGTACGATAAAAACGAATTTGATATTATTATTAGTGTATATAAAAACATTTCAAAATAAATGTATCGATCATAGGCAGCATAGTACCCCATACTACTATGTCGCCATACTAGTAATACAATCAAGTCCGCAGGGTCATATTGGGAATTGGGTTTTCCATCATGAGTCAAGGCTAGGAACGATCTCCTTACTGATTCGAGACACTCTAGCTAATGTCTCAGGATCCCCCGCAGTGAACCCTTGGATCCTGCAGGGCCGGTCCACACATACGATTTTGTGGATTGGCAATTCCTGAACACACGTTTCCTGGTCCTATAGGACCTAATATCCAAGGCGCCTCATTCCATCATCCACATAAGTAAAATGTCGGGCCGTGTAAAACCCAAACACCACTTCTAGCTAGAAAGAAACATGCTGCTCTCCCTGCGTTCCCTTGCTCTGTTTTATCCTCAACCGGGTTGTGAGGCTTGTGAAGCTATGTAATACACAAAGCTATGCTTATTAAAGTTGTGCTTTGATCGTCACCACAAGGTTCTGCTTTTCAACAAGAAACCTTGATCATTGCATCTTGGTATGCCACACTGACACTCCATATCACACTATCAATCCTTTGCCAAAATATATAAAAGGGTGTTAAGCAAGAGAATAAATTCTCCGCCACCAAACATTCATACACTCGGCAAAAAATTAATAAATACGATATAAAGGAGTACAGCGTCGGACACACATTCCATTTATAAGCCCGTTCCGGGTTTGAACGAAACTGGAGATACTCTCGTCCCATTGTCCAACATGGAAAGGAGGTACCCGCATATCCGTGAAATCAACATGTACGTTTGGGCAATTACCCTGACCCTTGAATTGGGAGCAAGTCAATTCAGGGTCTTGATTGTTGTCCATTCGAGGGAAGATTTACGGTCTTCATTCGCCATCTTCACACTTCGATTTTTAACGTCGTTTGATTATTTGGAATGAGATTAACTCGGACTTTCCAAATAATTCTCGCATTTATAATTTGAGAAAACCCATTTCACATCGTTATATTATTTTATAATGATTAATTCTTACCTTAATTATTTAAAATAATTAAATCTTTATTTAACGACGCTTCGGGTCAAAGGAGCGACCCTGGCACTATTTTCAACCAATTTTAATTTACACATTTCTCAAAATCTAACCGTTGGATTTTAACGTAGTTTATAACGTTGGAAAGATCTTCCCAAAGCGGTCCTAACGGTTTTCGTTTTGGGTAAATCCGACAGTTGGATCTTTTGATATAGTAGTTTAAAGGTACAATTCCAAAACGCGAACTACCGCGCTCGATTCATTTAAATTTAATCATATTTATATATATTAATATATAAATATAAACCGTTCGACCATAATAACGTTGTTCGATTTAACCTCGAGCTAAACAACTAACGATCTCCATTCAATTTTAATTCATTTAAAAATGAAGATAATATTTCAACATTTTAAATACATTCTTTTATTCCTTTATTTACATTAAAAACGTAAATTATAATTCAAAGTCCAATTTTCCCTTCGTTCTTTAATTCTTAAATTTACATAGAAATGTAAATTATATTACAATGTTGAATTCCATTCTTTTAATTACACTGTAAAATCTTCCCTTTAATTACAATGTAAATTGCAATTAACATGATAGTGTAAAATTCCTACCTTTTAACTACAATGTGCAATCTCCTTTTTAACTACATTAAAAATGTAATTAACATTCCATGTTAAATTTTCTATCTTTTAAGTTACAATGTAAAATCCTCTTTTTAATTACATTAAAAATGTAATTAACATTCCATGTTAAATTTTCTATCTTTTAATTTACAATGTAAAATCCTCTTTTTAATTACATTAAAAATGTAATTGACATTTCATGTTAAATTTTCTATCTTTTTAATTTTACCATGTAAAATCCTCTTTTTAATTACATTAAAAATGTAATTAACATTTCATGCAAAATTATTCTTTTTAATTACATTAAATTCTTATCTTTTTAAATTATATAAAAAAAATGTAATTTTGATTCCAATGTCCAATTCTTCTTTTTAATTACATAAAAATGTAATTAATATCACGGTGAAAAATTCTATCTTTACAAGTTACATTAAAAAAATGTAATTTTATTTACACCGTCAAATTGTACTTTTTAATTACATTAAAAATGTAATTAACATAACATGTCAAATCTTGCTTTTTGATTTACAATGTAAAATCATATTCTTTAATTACCCATAGAAATGTAATTTTATTTTCAATGCAAATTCTCATTCTTAAGTTACATATAAAAATGTAATTTTATTTTACATGTAAATTCTATTTCTTTAATTACATATAAAAATGTAATTCTATTTATGCGGTATAAATTTCATGTCTTTCAATTACATATAAAAATGTAATTTCTATGCGGTATAAATTTCATGTCTTTTAATTACATATAAAAATGTAATTTTCTATGCGGTATAAATTTCATGTCTTTTATAAAGTCTAATCTTTATATTTACAATGTAAAAATCTAATCTTTTTATTTACATTGTAAAAATCTAATCTTTTTATTTACAATGTAAAAATTTAATCTTTTTATTTACAATGTAAAAATCTAATCTTTTTATTTACAATGTAAAAATCTAATCTTTTTATTTACAATGTAAATTCATGTCTTTAATTTACAATATAAAGAAAATGTAATCTATATTGCATCGCAAAATCATACTTTTATTTTTCACCTACAAATGTAATTTTTATTGCGGTGAAAAATTCATGTCCTAATTACATTAAATATAAATGTAATTTCTTTCATATCGTCATATTTCAATCCTACAAACTTCATATCAATATTATATTTGAACTAAGAAGGTCTAGTCAAATCAAATAACAACAAGGTGGTATTGAATTGAAATTTTCTAGTTCAATTCAAAAACATGAACAAGTTGATATTTTTATATATTCATGATTCATAGAATATCAACAAAACATGATTCAACAAAATTTAAACAAAATGATTATTCAAATTTTCCATCACATACAGATCTGAAATTTTTAACTAGCAGATCTGGAATTATACACACAGATAAACCAAACAATTATTCAGAATATTATCACATCTCAGATCTACTTCATTCACCATTCAATTATTTAAATAACAAAGGAAAATTAATAATTTAATTAATTTAATTATTTAAAATAGAATCTCACCTTGGTTGGATAAGAATCTAAAATTCAAACGTGTTCAGAATTGGTCCCAATTGCTTTAAAGAAGTTCTATTTGATGCTACGGTTCAAACGGATCTGAAACTTTTCAGTTTGGAGTTCGTATGAACAAATTATCAATTTCTTTTCACAACTGCAATTGCAATAGATAAAAGCGTTGCAAAATCTGAAATGCTCATACCTTTATAATTCAGTTTTTTTTTAAACTTTGGATCCGATTTGCAGAAAATATACTCAACGATTTTCAGAACGGATTGCGCGACGTTAGAGGGCCAGGAGAGGGGGAGGTTCGCCAGAAAGGGGGGACGGTGCGGTTGCGTGTGGTGGCGACGGCGGGCTGATGAAGGCGGCGGTTTCGTGGGTCTGGTGCGGCGACTACGGGTAACCGGGGGGGAAGGGGGGTGCTGATTCCGGTATGGAATCGAAGAGGAGGAAGAGATCTTGAAAAAGTATAACAGTGGCAAGTCTAATTCTTTATGGATTGGGAGGAATCGAAGCTTGAAGGTTTGGTATGTTATGGGTTACGGCAGCGTGAAAACAAGAAGAGGAAGAAGGATGACGTACTGGCCCCGTATTTATATTGTATATGAGCGTATTTTTTTTAATTTAATTAAATCCAAAATTAGGGTTTTTCCGTCCGATCTCTGATCGTCGCTAATCTATGAATTAGAAAAGCGCGACATTTAAATTAAATTCTGCAAGCATACAGGTGTGTAGCATACAGGTCGAACACAGGGAGGTGAATTAAATCAAATTATTTATCTAATCTCTTGGGCGAGTTAGACAAAACTTTGGAGGTTGATTTTGAAAATAAAACAAAACAAAATTAAAACTGTAATTTGATTCAGAACAGATCTAACTGAACCGACGATCAAATCACAATTTCAATGGAAAAGCAATGAAACTATGAATCAGATTCAAATCTAATCAAATCCAATTTAACCTATGAACGCGATTAAAGTACAGAAAATAAAAGTGCAGAATATAAATGACAACAGGAAATAGAATTAGGATTACCGCTGAATCTAATCAGACGGTCAATCACTAATTAAAAGAAATGCAAAACACAAATAGTGTTCTACCGAATCTAATCGTGTAGACACACTAATTGCTAAGAAATAGAAAAAAATTGCAGAAAATAAAAAGAAGAAGAAGAACTAGAAACTTTATTAGAAATAGAAAATGGGATATAGGATAGGATGGTGGCTATAATGCCATTACAAGGGTATATATAGGGTAGATAGCCAAACCCTAACCCTAACCCTAATGATAACTGGGCCTGGTCATTACATCACTAATTAGTTTACAATGAGAAACATAAATGGGCCTTAGATAAATAAAGCAATTTTGGGCCTTTTCTCTTTTCCTCTTGCTTCCTTGACACTTCTTCATTGATTTGTGATGTGCAAAGCCTTGTTATCAATCCTTTTCTTGTCCAACAGCAACTAGATGTGATATCTTCATCTACAATTCTTCAAAATGCAAATACACAGCAAATTGAACTCTATTTCTCTACATTTCTGGTTGCATGCGGGCTGGGTTGGAATATCTGTAAAAGTAACAAAACAATACTCAAGTAATATTTATTTATATACAAAAGATAAGAAATAAGAGCATAAAATAAACATATTTCTATGTCAATCAAATACCCCCACACTTATCTTTTACTCGTCCTCGAGTAAAAAGAAAATGAAAAACTAATTAAATAGGTCACACTTTCGTAGGAAACACGATTGCATTGAGCGTATGCAACAAGCCGTTAAACCTCTAGGTGTCCCTAGTAGGACGAGTGGTGTCTCGTGAGGGTTTTCAGCGGATACTACCCACAAAATCCAAATGCAGTATGCTATGATTCTAATGAAACTACATGAATGCAATGGACATATGCAAATAAAAACGAAAATGAAAACACGACTTATTTCAGGAAAGTGGTACAACAAATTAAGTTAATAATTTCTAATCTGTTGATTTTATTTTAGATACCTCGACTTGTCACAAATTTTCAATATAAAACAAGTTTTCAAATGTTAAATTCCAGTTTGGCCAGTTAGTTCGGTTGATAACATAGTGCAGCCATGAAATAAATTCTTAGTTTGCTTGGCACAGTTTGCAAAGTGGTGTTCTAATTTTCTCATGTATGGCTAGTCAAATCAATAAGGTCAAGAAGTGTTTGGGCATCATCGCTTATTCTATATTCTATAAAATTTTAAAATTTATGATTGAGTACATACACCTAACTTAGAAGACCAAGGTTTACCACCCATGCACTGCCTCGCGGACTAACGGAGAGTAGGTAAAGAGCTTGGCGGATTGTGCAAGCCGACTTTGACTTTGTCAACAACGTGTCGGTAATCCTTAGGTGTCCAATCTCATAAAATGAGACCAAGATATTCCAACGCTGACTTTGTCAACAACGTGTCGGATAGAGCTTGGCGGGTTTGCACACCAACGCTCGATATACAAGCAATGTTGGATACCCTTGGAATACTATTATTATTATTATCGAAAATATAAGCACAAAAGAGAGTTACGCGAATTCAACTTAACACAACTTAGTTTTAAAGATTTGAAAAGCCAATATAAGTATTTTAAGTCCTCCACTTATTTAAACAAAGTCTACAATATAGAATAGATTTCATGGCCATCACCTAAGAATCTTCCTATGTACCGGTTACACCATTATCCCTCAAAATTAAACTTTTCATTATATTTCCTATTCGATCTAAGTTGAGAGAGAAAAATACTATCAACTGGCTAAAAATTGTAAACTTATTTTGCTGTATCAATTGAAAATGAGTCGTATTTCAAAAAAAAAATTATGGTATGTTCGTACAATCTAGAATGCATGATGGTCCTATCTAAATGGCTGAAATTGAGAAAAAAGAAAAATAAGAGAAAAATCAAAAAAATGCAATGCAGACTCCCCCCCCACACACACACTAGAACTATACAGTGTCCACACTGTAAACGTTTCCTAAATTTGAAAGATCGTACCCAAAGGTTAATGAGATGCAAAATAATTTGAAGAATGAAATGCAGTTTAGCTATATGTAGGAATGGATCATATATACAATGATATATATGTTTGCGGTGCACGCGATGCAAAGAATGCCACCAACTTTTTCCCCCACACTTGGTTCTAGCCCTATGAGTCCCATTCCCACTAAGTCTAGGCATATTTTCTAATAAACGCAGGTTTTTGAAAACCATCTCATCTTTATACCTAGATTTATAGTCCAGGAGATAAATATCTAGGGTCGTCCTCACATGAAGTTTTTCAATCAAGACAGTATTCCAAAAGTAATTCATGTATTCAAAAAATTTGTCAGTGTAATTTTTCAAAAACTTGTGATCGTGTATAAAGTCAGTGAAAGTTGAAGTCTGACTGTTGTTCAAGAGTATGTTATCACATTTCTCATCATTAATTGACAACGTATTTTCGACACTGACAATTTCAAGCTCGTTTGAAATATTCTCAAGGTTAAAATGTTCGAACTCGTGACGTGAATCCACTTCTTCCTCATTTGGCAACTCATCTTCATTCAATCCAAAAAATTCATGTTCATTAAAATCCTTTTCCAAATTTGAATTGAAAAATTCAACATCTTTATTCTGTTCAATTTCAAAAATTTCAAGTTTCTCACAGCCTGAAAGTGAAAGATCAAAATCTGAGTTTAAATCTTTTTCCTGAAAAGAATTGAAGTCCGGATCATTCGTTGAATTTTGAACAACTTCATTTAGATCGTTATTTTCAATTTCGAAAGTTGTTATTTGAAAAATTTCACCATCAGTAAAGAATTGATTATTTTCTGATTCATCGCATTGAATTTGATTTTGTTGCTCTCGCTGTTCTTTCAAAGATGTCAATAAACAAAGAAGTTCATCCATCTTTCTATCTTTTTCATTAAGTTGTCTATCTAGCCTTTCTACCCTCTCTCTAAAAACGTTATGATGGTATTCTTCAAAATCGTTGATTTGCGAGCTCTCGTTTTGGATTTCTTAAGTTTCAAAATTATAGTCCATATCAATTTCACAATCAAAATTACTTCCAATGTGGTGGTTGTTTGAATTTTCGTTTTGATATTGGAAATCATTTTGATCATAAAAATTATGTTCGTAACCAAAACTGTTAAAATTCGAGGGAAAATTGCAATCTTGGTTATATTCAAGTTGTGGATATGGGTCGTTATTTTGAAGATTTTGATCGATTTGAAAATCATTTTCATATCCAAAATTATTTCCGAATTGGTTTCCAACTCCATACTGATGTGGACCAAAGCCATAATGATGTGGATCAAAGTTATTTTGATATGAATGTGGCCCATAATCGAAATTATTGAAATTTGAATTGAAATCGTCATTTCGATTATATCTATGATTTTGAAAACGTTGGTCAGTTGGAAAATTCTGAAAATTGGCATCGGGCTCACGAAATTTTGGCAAATCTTGCTTCGTGAGTTGTATTTCATACTCATACTCTTCAAGAGGACGTCTACTCTGACTATTATCCCACATTTCTCTCAAGGATTTTTTTGAATTAGACATTTGAATGAAGTCAGGGTAAGACATAAATTATTCTCACTTCAAAATAGTATAAAAGAACGAGTTGTGCTTTATTAATTAACTGACTCAATTGGAAGGGGGAAGAGGGTCTTATGGCCGTTCACGTATAGTATAAATACTAAGGGATACGACCAATGTTTTACGGGTAGTATGCAACCTCTTTTGCTAAAAGTTCAATAAATTGAACTAATATATATCCGCGATCCAATTGTACGAGACAGTCAACTTCACAAAGCACCACTTTTCAATTATATTATTTTGAAAATCAAAATCACGTGTTAAAATTGAAAATTGACGAGAGTGATTAGTTATGGAAAACCGTTCCTCACCACAAATTCAGAAATATCAACAACACAACAGTCACAGAACAGAACCGTCACAAAACAGAAAATTAAAATATTGTACACGCAAGCCGCTGCCCCTGCAGAAGATTTTTTTTTACAATAAATTTCTATATTTTCAAAGCAGCTTCAGCACCTGTAGAGTTCAGAAAATTTTACAGTGGTGTATGGCAGTCCATCCAGAAAAATTGAGTGGCGTTAGCGATTCAAAATTCACAGTTTGCAGATTGCTCGATTTCGATTCCCTTGATTCGCTTGCTCGAATTCGTTCTTCGCTTTGATCTTTGTTTAGTTCCTTCTTGATTTGTTGTTTAAATGTTTTTCTCACTTTGGTCCTTGCGTTAGTCTTTCCTTCTTCTTCCTTTTTTTTTGTTTTTTTGTTTTTTGTTTTTTTTTTTTTTTTGAGAAAGGGGAGAAAAAAAACAAAAAAAACAGAACAAAAAGCTAATCGACTAGTTAACAAGAAGAACGATGGTCAAAAAGGAAAAAAACAAGAAAACAAAAACAAAGAAAAGTGAACATACATCTTGGACAAAACTAAACTAGGTATACAAATAGAAGGCAACAAACCCGCACTTAACTTTAAACCGGTACCCCTACCCTATTTATCAAGCAGCAGCTCCTGTTCTCACAAAAACAAATCCGCTAAACCCTAAAAAAATAAAAAATAAAATGGAATACCTGAACCTAATGAAATCAGGGGAAAGAACAGAAAAATTACGTTGGCTTTTTTTTTAATTCAGGTACTCGAATCGGTTTGGGATTGGTTGTGATGGGGTTTCTGGCTTGTGAGATGCGATGGGTGCGATTTGAGGATTGATCGCGATATTTGATGGCTGCTGTGTTGGATGAGGCGATGGTTTTGCTGGTTTGAACTGAGTGAGTGAATCGATGTGGGTTCTGGTGTATTGCGATTTTGAAGGGGACTGTGGTGTATGGTATGGTGCGGTGGTCCAGGAAGTTTTGTGCTGATGATCAGGTGGCGGTGCTTTGAAGTGGGGTTTGGTGCAAATTGGGATGAAGTACTGGGGTTCGGATTTTTTTTATTTTGGAACCAGTGATGACGTTTTGGGTTGATGAGGGTGGTGAGGTCTGACAGGAGAAATTGGTATGGAGGACTGTGATGGTTGGTGATGGATGTGATTAGTGGTGATGATCTAGAACGTGGTGATGTAGTGAAAGTGATTGTGTGGAGTTCTTAGCAGGAGGTGTGTGCGTGAATTTCTGATGGTGTTTGTATTGGGGTATTGAATGGTAGCAGGGGCGGTTTGGGGATTGTAGCTATGGAAGATGGTGATTTGGACGCTGAGGGTGTTTTGGCACAGTTCAGCTGTAGAGTCTGATGGATTTGGGTATGGCCAGAGAAAAGAAGATGATCAATGGCAGAAAAGAATACAGGAAGGAAGGGGAAAAGAATAGAAAGAAAGAAATTTGGCTTTTGTTTGTTTTTTTTTAATTTACTGTTGTAAAAGGAGAAAGATTTGTAAAAAGAAAAAAGGAAAAAAAAATTGAAGGAAAAGAAAAAAAGGAATGATTTGAAAGTTGGAAAGAGATTGATTGAAAAGAGGCAAATTTTTTTCTATTTTTTCAGAATCTTGTAAGAAAAAGAAAGAAAGAACTAAATTGTAGATAGGGGGAAAAAATAGATGGAAAGAAACTAAATGAAAATGGAAAAGTGTTTTTTTTTTTAAAGTAGAAAGGGGGAAAAAATGTAAAAGGAGAAAAAATCGAAAAGGGGAAAGAAATAAATCGACAAAGAGAAAGAAATAAATTGAAAAAGGAAAAGAAATTGAAAACAAACAATGGGCAAGTTTTTTTTTTTCTTAATTGGAAGATTACGGTATCATTGAATAATACCAAATCTAACCAATAAAGATATTTTTTTCTTTATATGTACAAGAAAACAAAAGGAAAAATAAAAATAAAAATAAAAACTAACACGAATCAGAAATTAAACAAATAATAAAAATTAATCGTTACCTCCCCGGCAACGGCGCCAAAAACTTGATCGTCGCTAATCTATGAATTAGAAAAGCGCGACATTTAAATTAAATTCTGCAAGCATATAGGTGTGTAGCATACAGGTCGAACACAGGGAGGTGAATTAAATCAAATTATTTATCTAATCTCTTGGGCAAGTTAGACAAAACTTTGGAGGTTGATTTTGAAAATAAAACAAAACAAAATTAAAACTATAATTTGATTCAGAACAGATCTAACTGAACCGACGATCAAATCACAATTTCAATGGAAAAGCAATGAAACTATGAATCAGATTCAAATCTAATCAAATCCAATTTAACCTATGAACGCGATTAAAGTACAGAAAATAAAAGTGCAGAATATAAATGACAACAGGAAATAGAATTAGGATTACCGCTGAATCTAATCAGACGGTCAATCACTAATTAAAAGAAATGCAAAACACAAATAGTGTTCTACCGAATCTAATCGTGTAGACACACTAATTGCTAAGAAATAGAAAAAAATTGCAGAAAAAAAGAAGAAGAAGAAGAACTAGAAACTTTATTAGAAATAGAAAATGGGATATAGGATAGGATGGTGGCTACAATGCCATTACAAGGGTATATATAGGGTAGATAGCCAAACCCTAACCCTAACCCTAATGATAACTGGGCCTGGTCATTACATCACTAATTAGTTTACAATGAGAAACATAAATGGGCCTTAGATAAATAAAGCAATTTTGGGCCTTTTCTCTTTTCCTCTTGCTTCCTTGACACTTCTTCATTGATTTGTGATGTGCAAAGCCTTGTTATCAATCCTTTTCTTGTCCAACAGCAACTAGATGTGATATCTTCATCTACAATTCTTCAAAATGCAAATACACAGCAAATTGAACTCTATTTCTCTACATTTTTGGTTGCATGCGGGCTGGGTTGGAATATCTGTAAAAGTAACAAAACAATACCCAAGTAATATTTATTTATATACAAAAGATAAGAAATAAGAGCATAAAATAAACATATTTCTATGTCAATCAATCTCCAAACGGAGCCCAACGACTGTCAAACAGTATGTTTTGACGTCTTTTGAACGCAATGGCGCTAGTGCCGAAGTCCAATTCTTAAGTTTACAGCATGTTTTTTTATTTCAAAATAAATCTTTAATATTAAATTCGAACGTACTTTTTAATCTTACCGGGACCACATACGAACTTAGAAAAATCCAGAAAAATTATTTCTGGCTTTGTTTTGACGATACCGTCCCAAAAAAATTAATTTCGTTGAATTCTGAGACTATTTGAAAAATGACCATTTTTAATATTAAAATATATATAGAAATTCTACAGCGACTATTCTGAAATTTCAACTGGCCATAACTTTTAATTCCCGCTATGAAATTTCGATTTTTCGGATTCGTTGGAAAGATATTTTTAAATAGATTCTAATATTTTTGGTTTCAGTAAAATCCGATTATTCTGCATTCTATATAGTCAGTCAAAGTTCAGATTTGACTTTTCAAACTACCGTGTTATATCTAATTTCTTTTATAATTAAATTAAACATATTCGTATTAACTTTGATTAAAATAAGTTTCTAGTCGTTATTATTTAAAATATTCAAAATCCCTTAAAATTTCTAAAATAAAAATTTTAAATTGGCCCCAAATTCCTGGTTGTTACAAGTTCATTACTATTCCTCCTCACTGACTTGAATGCATGCAAGTTCCTTTCTTCCCATATCATTCGGACAAGTTTTTTTATGCACAAAATGAAGAGAACATGCACTTCTTTTCTCCATCTAGTAGTTAATAGGATAAAATGCCATTTCTCTTCCGATAACAGAGGATGGACAGTTAATCTGAGGAGTAACAAAATTTTATTCCAAAGGAAACATGAGTAGCTGCATTCAAAAAATATATGAGCAGCAGTCTCTTCATTATGATCACACAGCAGACAAACGGACATCCTTATCTCTCTAAGCTTGCTTTTAGTGAGTAATGCATTATGAACTGTTATCCAAAGCATGAAATTTTCTCGTGGCACCGCATTTTTGCTCCCAATTATACTATGCCATTGACATGAAGGCATTGAATTAAATCTGATCAACAGTAAGTAAACATGTTTTATGTTGTAGGCAGCATCATTCCATCTGATGTTAAAAGCATTCGAATACGAAACGCAATGGAGATATTTATTGCAAACAGATCTTGTTATTGCATTAGAAAAGAAAGGCGAGGATACCTTACCATTCACAAGAAATCCAGACACAGTTGCATTACGATTAATACCAGTTTGTGCAAGAGAATTGTATCCTACCTCTTTTGACAGAATCACACCCTTCTCTATCCAAGGTACATCCCAGAAACAGACACGACATCTACTAGAAATATTGTACTGAATAAAAGGCAAAAACCGCGCAGGTGAAATCAACATACATCTCCATGCCCAACTGCAAGACTATGGGGTATCCATGATCCAGAATTTACCATTTTTAATATTGTAACGGCCCGACAAAATCTGGTAGGCTTTGCAACCATCCCTTCATCCCCCAAAGCAGCAGGTAACACCCACTGTGGCTTACATTGGTACCCCACACCAGTCCTTGTTTAGCATGTCTGGTAATAGGATGCAGCATGATGGGGGGTTCTCGCTTCGCGGTTTGGTGGCGAACAGGCTCGCGAAGTCACGATATACACAAAGCTATGTCGTAATAGGCTATACTTTGATCATCCCACAAGGCCCTGCTTTTCAATAAAAGCCTTGATCATTTGCATCTTGGTGTTCCACATTGACAATTCACGCCATGCGATCAATCACTATTAATATATACCAGGGTGTTAAGTAGAGAATAAATTCTCCACCACCAATCAGACATACATTAATAAAAATCAATTTAATTCACATGGAACGAAATCCAACGTCAGACACGCATCCATTTACTAGCTTATGCTCTGGGTCTGAGCGAAAACCAAATCCGAACAATCAAAAATAGTCCGGACGACCACCACTGAAGCCCCTTCAAGGTAGCTACTCCCATCAAGGGTCTCAGTAGCAACACATCCATTCGATGTGAAGATCGTCGGTCTTCAATCACTGTCTTCATCTTCGACTCTTCATCGTCGTAGTAATTATTCGGAATGGGTTAAACCCGGTCTTCCTGAATAACTCGCGTATTTTTATAATTAAAAATCAAGTGCTATAAAAACACATCCAACGAGCAAATAATAAATCATTTGTGCACTTGGGCGATGTGTTAAAAATTATCGTATCAAGCATCTTTTGACCATTATAAGGAAAAACTCTATCCTCCGGTTTGCGTTGCATTGTGTGATGGGACTTGGGTCTTATAATGGTTTCATTTTTCTAAAAAGCATTGCGTTTTTAATGATTTACCTTATTTTATGCACTGGCAATCCAATGGAGTAAATCCGTTCCACGTCAGCGGCGTGGTCCTGTGATTAGCCTTATTAGATAAGTTTAGTTAAGATTTCTCATACCAGTCCCATGACTGACCTGTAGTTTGTTTCACTGGCAAACTCGGGTGCCAATATTTTCCATACGGGCAGTCGAGTAGCTTTTTGCAGATATATTTACAGGATCCTGGTTTACAGCTGAAGTGGTATTCGGAAAGCTCTGTATCCGTGTATTCCTTTCAGTTGTATATTTGTATTATGTTCCGCTGCTATTTAAATGTAATTTAAACTCTGATATTATTGTATTCCTATTAGGTAACAAGTATTCATACTCTGTTACATTCTTGTACTCTGATGTAATTGTGTAATCAGCAATTAAATGTTCTTAGTTTGTGTTCAAATGTGTGTTGTTCTCAAAGCAATCCAGCCTTTCCTTTACTGGGAAGTTTGGGTCATCACAAACATTGTATTTCCAGTTCCACTTTACCCATATATTGTCTTCGCGATTAATGAAATTATTAGAGTGAGCACTCATCGCAGCATGATTCCATTGCTGTATAGAATAAATAACTAGACCACCTTTGCTCTTAGGAAGGAGCATTTAATTAAACGAACATGGAATAGGTTTCCTACCATGGACACTTCTAGTCCAAATGAATCGCAGCATAGCCGAAGTGACCATCTTCACAAGTTTT
The DNA here is from genome assembly GCA_030737875.1 of Allium sativum. Lineage (NCBI taxonomy): Eukaryota > Viridiplantae > Streptophyta > Magnoliopsida > Asparagales > Amaryllidaceae > Allium > Allium sativum. The sequence continues at coordinate 122,844,040 of CM060920.1, forward strand.
TGGGAAGAACAAAAGCCCTAGCCCAATAGATTGATAAAGAAAAACCAATACTTTATACCAGAGATAGCCGGCCATCTTGTGACAAGAATTTATTTTCCCAGTTGCTTAACGATTCTGTTATTTTGCTGTACAGCTACAAACAGTTCGCTTTTGTGATTCTAGACGTGCATAACGGAAATCCAAGATAAATTGATCCCTTCAGGAGGGGTTGCATTTGAAGTATAGAACATAACCTGTTAGCATGGTCGACATCAACTCCTGCGAACATGACCTGAGATTTTTGAACATTAAGTCTTAGTCCCGTCATGTTGTAGAAGCTCAAAAAAGTATCAAGGATTGCATTCAGTGAATTGTCCTCGGGTTTACTGAAGACCATAATGTCGTCGGCGAATAAGAGAGTTGAAATAGCATTATGCTTGCATTTCGGTGATAGCGGATTATTCCATGGTCAAATTTGTCTTTAAACATCGATATGAGAACTTCCATAACAATTACAAATAAGTATGAAGATATTGGATCCCCTTGTCGTATACCTTGATGGCTTTTGAAGTACCCCGAGTTTTTACCATTGTAACCAAGAGAGAAAGAAGGCAACGAAATGCAAGAGTATCCCCAAGCGACAAAAACCTTTGGAAAATTCATTCTAGCAAGAATGCGCATAATGGTTGTCCACTGTAGACTGTCGTACGCCTTACTCAAATCCAATTTCAGCATAGCCGCCGAGGTGGCATTTGCACAAGAATACCCTTTTATCAACTCATGGGTTAATAAAACATTTTCAAGTATATTTCTCTGTGGGAGGAAAGTAGACTGATTGCTAGATATAAGAGAGGGAAGGGCAATCAGGAGTCTGTTGGATAAAAAAATTTGAAATGCATTTATAAGTGACATTGCAACAAGATATAGGACGAAAGGATGCTACGGACGTGGGATGTTTGTTTTTGAGAATTAGCACAAGATTTGTTGAATTAACTTCGCAAAGTAATTTAAATTTATCAAAAAATTTGTGGATGGCTTTGATAAAATCAGATGAAATGATTTCCCAAGAAGAAACAAAGAATTGACATTAAATCCATCTAGTCCACCGCTAGATTTTCTATTCATGGAAAATAGCGCATCCTTAATCTTGTTGTCGGTTACTCTAGCAATAAGTAGATCCGACTGAGTAGATGTTAAGAATAGTCGATTGACACTATAATAACATTTAAGTCGGGGAAAAAATTAGAGTTGTTGCCAAGCAGTCAGAGAAGTATTTCAGTAATGCAGCATCATCCGTTTCCGGTGTATCAAAGAAATTACCTGTTTCATCAGTAATGTTATAGATTTGTTCCTTATTTTGCTTCACTTTTACAGCAGCATGGAAAAACTGGGTATTTCTGTCTCCTTCATGTTTCCACTTGATGTTCAATTGCTATTTTTTCATACTTGCCTCAGTAGCCAGTGCGTCATTTAGTTCGCCAAACAATCTATTTTCCTCCTGTGTAAAAGTAGAATCATCTAGATTATTAAGCATGTTATTTTGCTCCTAGTTCAATAAGACTTTGAGTTTATTAGATAATTTAGAGCCGTAGCCAAACTTCGCACTAACCCAAAGCCTTAGAACAGATTTAGTTTCTTTGATTTTCCTGCACAAAACAAACATATGATTACCAGAGAATTGAGGAGACCAGTGTGATGGCAAGGAATTTCGCTCGGTCCGAACCAGTCGCTAAACCGAACCAGACCGTTCGAAACGCCCTATCGTTTGAGAACACGACAAAATAGAACGCATACAGAAGAACATTTCACTGTATATTACAACAATGCATCAGATTACAAGAATATACAGAGTAAAAATGAATATTACACAGAAATATCAGAGATTTAAATTACATTTAAATACATCGCAGCGGAAAATAATACAATACACAACTAGAAGAGATATACGGATAAAAAGCTTTCCGGATATCATTCCAGCTGTAAACCAGGATCCTGTGAATATAAATCTGCAAAACCAAAACTACTAGCTGCCCGTGTCAAAATAAGGGCACCCAGAGTTTAGGTTAAAACAATAAACTCCAGGTCAGTCATGTGACTGGTGTGAGAACTAAAACAGTTATTAATCTTTATTTTAAATCATTAGGTAAATCAAGGGACCACGCCGTATAACACGGAACGGGTTTCCTCCCAAGAATACCAGTGCATAAAACAAACAGCGCAATGCTAAATAAAGAAAAATGAAGCTGTTATAAGACCCAGGTCCCATCACACAATGCAACGCAGCCGAGGATAGGGTTTTCCCTTATAACAGCCAAAGAATGCTTGATACGGTTAAAACAAATCGTTTGATATTATTATAAGTGCATAGTGTATAAAACAACTTCAAATCATAAGTATCAATCATAGGCGGCATGAGCGCCCCATCCCACTATGTCACCATATATAGGTTTACAAATAAAACCGCAAAGTCACGTATTTGGAAATTGGATTTCCGTCTATGAACCGAGGCCAGGGATCGTCCTCTACCGATTCGAGACAATCTAGCCTACCATGTCTCAGGAACAGCCGCAACTGCCCCCTGGATCGTCAGGGCCGGTCCACCGATGTGGATTATTATGCCTGAACAATACGTCTCCCCGCCCTTTGGGGCGCATACGAGCCAACGAATGACTCCATCGGACCCGGATCGTCCGATCAAACCGAGGCGCCTCGCAACAGCAACAACCACATAAGTCAAACTCGTCAGGGCGTGTAAAACCACTGGCGCCACTTTTAGCTAGAAAGAAACGCAAGTCCTCCCTGAGGTCCGTCTCCCGTTTTTGGTTCATACCGGGTGTGAAGTTCGCGAATTCACGTTACACAAAGCTATGCCACACAGGCTGTGCTTTGATCATCACCACAAGACTTTGCTTTTCAACAGAAGCCTCGATCAATTGCCACTTAGGCATGCCACACAGGCAATTCACTCCATGCGTTTGATATCCATCAATATATAACCCCTGAGCTCGTACGTCTCAGAGAAGGGCGTTAAGCAAAAGAATAAATTCTCCGCCGCCAAACAGATATATATTTAATAGAGATCAATCACACGGACTAAAATCCAATGTCAGACACACAGTCCATTTACAAGTCCGTTCTGGGTCTGAACGAAACCGGAGGCACCTAGTACCCCGCATATCCATCGATCTCCAAGTACGTCTGGACGATCACCAACTGTTTCCATCTTCTTGGGTGTACAGCCCAATCAAGATCATCAGTAATCACCCAAACGACGTAAAGACTTCCGGTCTTCGACCGCCTTCTTCATCTTCGACACCACGTCGAATCAGTTATTCAGAATGGGATAAACCCGGTCTTTCTGAATAACTCGCGTATATATTATAAAAGTGTTACACAAACACAACATACGCCTCATTCCAATTCAGAATATTCTTTTATTCAAATATTCCTATACTTTGGGAAAAGTTCCCATTCATTTTATCCAAGATAAATTCTTTAAATTTATTCTTTAATCTCCTTTGAATATCAATTCAAACTAGTCGGGATTAGCGAACCACACCGAAGTAATCATTTATTTTATTTCCCAATCCCAACCTATTCATTCCATGAAGTAAAACTGGTTATACTTCATATCTAACACCACAGTGTTATCGGTAAATTCAATTACCATTTCACGTTCAAATCTAATTAAAGATTTAACTATCGCCTGGAGCAAAACTGGTGGTACTCCATTTTCGATCTTTTCAATCTAATTAAAGATTCATTAAAACTCCCCTTAGTTTTAATCTTTAACTGGGTTAAAGAATCAGTGTCATTAAAACACAGTTCACGATAAACCCAAAATCACATTCATTAATTATCGGGTTAAAGAACGAGTGTTATTTAAAACACTGTTCACGATAAACCCAAAAATCAATACCAATTCAATTCCAATTAAATATCATTTAATTAGTACACTTCATTAAATCTAAATAAAAAGATTTAATCTTTTCTCAACTGGGTTCAAGAACAGTGTTAGTGAAGACACCATTCACGACAAACCCAAATCACATTCGATATTCAATACAAGGCTCTGAATAGAAAATATATCGGCTTATATTCAATATCCAATTCTACGACTAACAAATGTCGTATTGGAAATAACGATATAAATATATATCTTTCAAATTTCCATAACAACACCTGTATAATCACGAATTCCAACATCGAAATATTCCGAAGACAATTTCGATTCAAATCCACTCCAATGCAATCATTGGAAATTCTGGTTATTTTTAAAACCCTTTTCAAATTCAATTTATTTATTTAAAAATAAATAGAATTACTATTCTAGTTCAAAACTAGTTTATTTCGACAAAAATCTATTTTTATCTTTTCAAATATGGAGTTTTTCATCCCAAATCTTCACAAATCATTTCTTATGATTTTACACAAATTATTACTATTTTTAATAATTTTATCAAGGCCCGTACAGTCGATTTCCACCAATGGCCATCGAACTGCACTTACAGCGACCTTTTTCAAATTTGATTTGGACGTAACTCCAAATCCAACCGTTAGATTTCAAATTTCTAATATTCGTTAGAAAGCTCTTTTCGATACGAACCCAACGGTTCCGGTTTTAGGAGAATCCGACGGTCGGATCTCCCGTAATGTCCGTTTGAAATAAATGGTCGAAATTCACGAACTGCCGCGGCGCGGCGCGTTCTATTCAGGCCATTATATTATATATATAATATATACTTCGTCGATTTCTATTTAAAACGAATTATATAAATAGTTTTAAAATCGTTTCAAAAGCAATTCCAACTTTCTTTTCAATTCAAATCAAAATTGAATTCTTCTTTATAAATTCGTTTTAAAATTCATTTCTATTCAATTCAAATTTTAATTCAATTTGAATTCATTTCAATTTACTTTCAATTCAATTTGAATTCGTTTTCAATTCAATTCATTTCGAAATCGTTTTCAATTCAATTCATTTCGAAATCGTTTTCAATTCAATTCATTTCGAAATCGTTTTCAATTCAATTCATTTCGAAATCGTTTTCAATTCAATTCATTTCGAAATCGTTTTCAATTCAATTCATTTCAAAATATTCGATTTCGAAATCACCTTTCAATATTCATTCATTTCGAAATCGTTTTCAATTCAATTCATTTCGAAATCGTTTTCAATTCAATTCATTTCGAAATCGTTTTCAATTCAATTCATTTCAAAATATTCGATTTCGAAATCACCTTTCAATATTCATTCATTTCGAAATCGTTTTCAATTCAATTTCAATCAAATAATCTAACTAACTATTCAACCAAACAATTTAACAAACAAGCCATCCATGGTCTGTGGATGACGGGTGTCGGGTGCTACTAAACACCGTCTGCATCCTAGCATATATATATAACTAGAAAAATTAAATTGAAAGGTGAGAAGTTCTCACATATAGCTATCCTAGCTCCACGGCACTTCATTGATAGAAATCTTCATCGCTATCGCATCTTCGTCGTCTTCGTTGCCCGTAGCCACTACATATGTAAAAATCGAATTTTTACTTCGTTATTCAATTTATAAAAATCGAATTTTTTACTTCGATGTTCAATATATAAAAATCATATTTTTATTTCGATGTTCAATATATAAAAATCTGATTTTTACTTCGACTTTCAATATATAAAAATCTGATTTTTACATCGACTTTCAATATATAAAAATCTGATTTTTACTTCGACTTTCAACATATAAAAATCTGATTTTACTTTTTAAAGTTCAAATCCTTTCCTTTTTAAAGTTTAAATCTTTTTCTTTTTAAAGTTTAAATCTTTTTCTTTTTAAAGTTTAAATCTTTTCCTTTTTAAAGTTTAAATCTTTTACTTTTTAAATCTCAAAATAAAATCAGTTTTACATTCTTTTTAAAAAAATCAGTTTTTTAAATCCTTTTCAAAATTCAGTTTTTAAATGCTTTTTTTTTTTAAAAACAGTTTTCAAAACATAAAGCAATCACCTTTTACAACGAAATAAAATAAAATAAAATAGAATAAAATAAAAGCAAAACTTACAGAAGAAAAAGGGGAAGGGGATGCTCCGACTGGGGGGGGAGCTGATTGCATCGCGCGGCGCCCTGGGGGGGTTCTCATCGATCGGCGGTAGGAGAAAAAAGGGGGGGTTCGGGTTTCTGGGCGCGAGGTCTAGGGTTTGGGGCGTGTGGCTCTCGGAGGAGGTAGGGAGGAAGGAGAAGGAGTTGCAGCGGTGGAAGGGAGGGCGGAGAGGGCTGGCGATCGTGGGGAGGAGGTGGGCGGATGGCGGTCCGACGAGGGTGGAGGGAGGTAGCGAGGAACGGCAGTTTTCTTTTTTTTTTTTTTTTTCGATTTCTGAGAATGAAAGAGGGGGGGTATAAAAGGTTTTTTTTTATATAAAAATAAATAAATTATATTAATTAATTTCTCCTAGGGTTGACTTTACCTTCGAACTCGAAACGAGACCCAACGACTGTCGTCCCTAGCGTTTCGCCCTCATTCCGAACACAATGGGATATGTATCGCAAGCTGATTCGGCTGTTACAATCAGTTTCCGTTAAATTTACATTTAAATTACTATATTGAATTTTAAACTTACATTTCAAATTACCGGGGTCACATACCAACTAGAAAAATTCCAGAAAAATATTTTCTAGCTTCGTATTGACGATACGGTCCTAACAAAACTAGTTTCGACGAATTCTGAGATCGTTAGAAAAATGGCCATTTTCCAGTCGATTAAAATCAACTGAAACTGGTCAAACGCGTTTTCCTTTGCCGCGCTCACATATTGATTCGAAAAATTATGAAATTTGAAACCTAGCAATAACTTTACACCACGGACCCAACAAAACTGGTTTCGTCGAAATCCGAGGTCATTTGCAAAATGTCCATTTTTAAGGGCCTGAATTCCATAGCGACTATTCAGAATTTTCAACTGGACATATCTTTTGATTCCCGCTATGAAATCTTGATTTTTCTGATTCGTTGGAAAGATATCATCAATTAGATTCCATTATTTTTGGTTTCACTAAAATCCAGATTGTTTTGCACCCGGTACATTCAATTGAAGTTTGAAATCGAATTATCGAACTACCGCGCCATTTTCAATTCCATTTATAATTATATATAAATATTTATATTCTAACGACGACGTATATAATATATACGTTCGAATTCTATTCAAAATAAATTTCTCGTCGATATTATTTAAAATAATCTATTTTAAATATAGAAAATTCGCTATAATTGCCAAAATAAAAATTTCAAACTGGCTCGCATTTTACGGGTTGTTACAATCTCCCCCACTTAAAACTTTTCGTCCCCGAAAAGGAACAAAGTCGAAAGTGGTTTGATCATTCAACTCTACGTTCGATCTGGCTTCCATTCTCCAACTTTTCAATTTCTGAGAATTTTCAAAAATTTGGCTAACACCCTAAATTTTTGAAAAATTTCGCCATAACCTCCCCTGCACCGGGAGCATCGGGGAATTTCAAATAGCTTCCCCGGTCCTTCAGATCTCAAAAAGAAAAAGAAAAAGCCAAGCGGCTAGCCAATAGGCTCATAAAATCATCATCACCCAAACAAAACAGTAAATTATGTAGTAAACATGTACCTATTTGTCGGGCAAACAAATTTTATTCTCTGCTCTAGCCTCCTTGCTATGACCTGTTCAATATAAGTATATGTATATGCAAGCAATTGCGACCAATTTTCAATACAGTTCATTATTTGATTCAATTAGGCATAATGGTTCAAAATTATCAAACAATTAAACAAACAACACAAACATCAATCTATTAGTTGATTAGCTTTTCAAATGCATAACTTTGATATATAGTCAAAAATCAGATTTTTGATGCCAAATCACAACAATAGGCCCTATCTAATTTTGGTTCTCACACCAGTCTATAGGAAATATATAAATATCACACCTTCGACACACGAACTCTAATTCTGATGATGTAGCTACAATCATCAGAATCATCTCCGGGCGACTAGAGTGTGAATCTATATCTATCCAGTATATTAAAACTTCAAATACACGCGGATCAGACGTATACGCAAAATTTATATATACCGGATTGCCCAAATTCATATAAATAAATAACCAGATACGAATAATTGATTTATATTTCAAAAACAAGATTTGTTTTCACTTTCAAAAATACTCTTCACACTCGTTCTAGGATACTACTGATCCTATCTCTAACGAGTCATTCCCATTGGATATTACTAATCCAATTTCTGATGAATTCTTTCGTACGGTTCTAATGTGTCATGTTCTCTAAGCTTTGTAAACCAAAGCTCTGATACCAACTGTGACGGCAAGGAATTTCGCTCGGTCCGAACCAGTCGCTAAACCGAACCAGACCGTTCGAAACGCCCTATCGTTTGAGAACACGACAAAATAGAACGCATACAGAAGAACATTTCACTGTATATTACAACAATGCATCAGATTACAAGAATATACAGAGTAAAAATGAATATTACACAGAAATATCAGAGATTTAAATTACATTTAAATACATCGCAGCGGAAAATAATACAATACACAACTAGAAGAGATATACGGATAAAAAGCTTTCCGGATATCATTCCAGCTGTAAACCAGGATCCTGTGAATATAAATCTGCAAAACCAAAACTACTAGCTGCCCGTGTCAAAATAAGGGCACCCAGAGTTTAGGTTAAAACAATAAACTCCAGGTCAGTCATGTGACTGGTGTGAGAACTAAAACAGTTATTAATCTTTATTTTAAATCATTAGGTAAATCAAGGGACCACGCCGTATAACACGGAACGGGTTTCCTCCCAAGAATACCAGTGCATAAAACAAACAGCGCAATGCTAAATAAAGAAAAATGAAGCTGTTATAAGACCCAGGTCCCATCACACAGTGCAACGCAGCCGAGGATAGGGTTTTCCCTTATAACAGCCAAAGAATGCTTGATACGGTTAAAACAAATCGTTTGATATTATTATAAGTGCATAGTGTATAAAACAACTTCAAATCATAAGTATCAATCATAGGCGGCATGAGCGCCCCATCCCACTATGTCACCATATATAGGTTTACAAATAAAACCGCAAAGTCACGTATTTGGAAATTGGATTTCCGTCTATGAACCGAGGCCAGGGATCGTCCTCTACCGATTCGAGACAATCTAGCCTACCATGTCTCAGGAACAGCCGCAACTGCCCCCTGGATCGTCAGGGCCGGTCCACCGATGTGGATTATTATGCCTGAACAATACGTCTCCCCGCCCTTTGGGGCGCATACGAGCCAACGAATGACTCCATCGGACCCGGATCGTCCGATCAAACCGAGGCGCCTCGCAACAGCAACAACCACATAAGTCAAACTCGTCAGGGCGTGTAAAACCACTGACGCCACTTTTAGCTAGAAAGAAACGCAAGTCCTCCCTGAGGTCCGTCTCCCGTTTTTGGTTCATACCGGGTGTGAAGTTCGCGAATTCACGTTACACAAAGCTATGCCACACAGGCTGTGCTTTGATCATCACCACAAGACTTTGCTTTTCAACAGAAGCCTCGATCAATTGCCACTTAGGCATGCCACACAGGCAATTCACTCCATGCGTTTGATATCCATCAATATATAACCCCTGAGCTCGTACGTCTCAGAGAAGGGCGTTAAGCAAAAGAATAAATTCTCCGCCGCCAAACAGGTATATATTTAATAGAGATCAATCACACGGACTAAAATCCAATGTCAGACACACAGTCCATTTACAAGTCCGTTCTGGGTCTGAACGAAACCGGAGGCACCTAGTACCCCGCATATCCATCGATCTCCAAGTACGTCTGGACGATCACCAACTGTTTCCATCTTCTTGGGTGTACAGCCCAATCAAGATCATCAGTAATCACCCAAACGACGTAAAGACTTCCGGTCTTCGACCACCGTCTTCATCTTCGACACCACGTCGAATCAGTTATTCAGAATGGGATAAACCCGGTCTTTCTGAATAACTCGCGTATATATTATAAAAGTGTTACACAAACACAACATACGCCTCATTCCAATTCAGAATATTCTTTTATTCAAATATTCCTATACTTTGGGAAAAGTTCCCATTCATTTTATCCAAGATAAATTCTTTAAATTTATTCTTTAATCTCCTTTGAATATCAATTCAAACTAGTCGGGATTAGCGAACCACACCGAAGTAATCATTTATTTTATTTCCCAATCCCAACCTATTCATTCCATGAAGTAAAACTGGTTATACTTCATATCTAACACCACAGTGTTATCGGTAAATTCAATTACCATTTCACGTTCAAATCTAATTAAAGATTTAACTATCGCCTGGAGCAAAACTGGTGGTACTCCATTTTCGATCTTTTCAATCTAATTAAAGATTCATTAAAACTCCCCTTAGTTTTAATCTTTAACTGGGTTAAAGAATCAGTGTCATTAAAACACAGTTCACGATAAACCCAAAATCACATTCATTAATTATCGGGTTAAAGAACGAGTGTTATTTAAAACACTGTTCACGATAAACCCAAAAATCAATACCAATTCAATTCCAATTAAATATCATTTAATTAGTACACTTCATTAAATCTAAATAAAAAGATTTAATCTTTTCTCAACTGGGTTCAAGAACAGTGTTAGTGAAGACACCATTCACGACAAACCCAAATCACATTCGATATTCAATACAAGGCTCTGAATAGAAAATATATCGGCTTATATTCAATATCCAATTCTACGACTAACAAATGTCGTATTGGAAATAACGATATAAATATATATCTTTCAAATTTCCATAACAACACCTGTATAATCACGAATTCCAACATCGAAATATTACGAAGACAATTTCGATTCAAATCCACTCCAATGCAATCATTGGAAATTCTGGTTATTTTTAAAACCCTTTTCAAATTCAATTTATTTATTTAAAAATAAATAGAATTACTATTCTAGTTCAAAACTAGTTTATTTCGACAAAAATCTATTTTTATCTTTTCAAATATGGAGTTTTTCATCCCAAATCTTCACAAATCATTTCTTATGATTTTACACAAATTATTACTATTTTTAATAATTTTATCAAGGCCCGTACAGTCGATTTCCACCAATGGCCATCGAACTGCACTTACAGCGACCTTTTTCAAATTTGATTTGGACGTAACTCCAAATCCAACCGTTAGATTTCAAATTTCTAATATTCGTTAGAAAGCTCTTTTCGATACGAACCCAACGGTTCCGGTTTTAGGAGAATCCGGCGGTCGGATCTCCCGTAATGTCCATTTGAAATAAATGGTCGAAATTCACGAACTGCCGCGGCGCGGCGCGTTCTATTCAGGCCATTATATTATATATATAATATATACTTCGTCGATTTCTATTTAAAACGAATTATATAAATAGTTTTAAAATCGTTTCAAAAGCAATTCCAACTTTCTTTTCAATTCAAATCAAAATTGAATTCTTCTTTATAAATTCGTTTTAAAATTCATTTCTATTCAATTCAAATTTTAATTCAATTTGAATTCATTTCAATTTACTTTCAATTCAATTTGAATTCGTTTTCAATTCAATTCATTTCGAAATCGTTTTCAATTCAATTCATTTCGAAATCGTTTTCAATTCAATTCATTTCGAAATCGTTTTCAATTCAATTCATTTCGAAATCGTTTTCAATTCAATTCATTTCGAAATCGTTTTCAATTCAATTCATTTCAAAATATTCGATTTCGAAATCACCTTTCAATATTCATTCATTTCGAAATCGTTTTCAATTCAATTCATTTCGAAATCGTTTTCAATTCAATTCATTTCGAAATCGTTTTCAATTCAATTCATTTCAAAATATTCGATTTCGAAATCACCTTTCAATATTCATTCATTTCGAAATCGTTTTCAATTCAATTTCAATCAAATAATCTAACTAACTATTCAACCAAACAATTTAACAAACAAGCCATCCATGGTCTGTGGATGACGGGTGTCGGGTGCTACTAAACACCGTCTGCATCCTAGCATATATATATAACTAGAAAAATTAAATTGAAAGGTGAGAAGTTCTCACATATAGCTATCCTAGCTCCACGGCACTTCATTGATAGAAATCTTCATCGCTATCGCATCTTCGTCGTCTTCGTTGCCCGTAGCCACTACATATGTAAAAATCGAATTTTTACTTCGTTATTCAATTTATAAAAATCGAATTTTTTACTTCGATGTTCAATATATAAAAATCATATTTTTATTTCGATGTTCAATATATAAAAATCTGATTTTTACTTCGACTTTCAATATATAAAAATCTGATTTTTACATTGACTTTCAATATATAAAAATCTGATTTTTACTTCGACTTTCAACATATAAAAATCTGATTTTACTTTTTAAAGTTCAAATCCTTTCCTTTTTAAAGTTTAAATCTTTTTCTTTTTAAAGTTTAAATCTTTTTCTTTTTAAAGTTTAAATCTTTTCCTTTTTAAAGTTTAAATCTTTTACTTTTTAAATCTCAAAATAAAATCAGTTTTACATTCTTTTTAAAAAAATCAGTTTTTTAAATCCTTTTCAAAATTCAGTTTTTAAATGCTTTTTTTTTTAAAAAACAGTTTTCAAAACATAAAGCAATCACCTTTTACAACGAAATAAAATAAAATAAAAGCAAAACTTACAGAAGAAAAAGGGGAAGGGGATGCTCCGACTGGGGGGGGGGAGCTGATTGCATCGCGCGGCGCCCTGGGGGGGGTTCTCATCGATCGGCGGTAGGAGAAAAAAGGGGGGGTTCGGGTTTCTGGGCGCGAGGTCTAGGGTTTGGGGCGTGTGGCTCTCGGAGGAGGTAGGGAGGAAGGAGAAGGAGTTGCAGCGGTGGAAGGGAGGGCGGAGAGGGCTGGCGATCGTGGGGAGGAGGTGGGCGGATGGCGGTCCGACGAGGGTGGAGGGAGGTAGCGAGGAACGGCAGTTTTTTTTTTTTTTTTTTTTTTCGATTTCTGAGAATGAAAGAGGGGGGGTATAAAAGGTTTTTTTTTATAAAAAAAATTAAATTATATTAATTAATTTCTCCTAGGGTTGACTTTACCTTCGAACTCGAAACGAGACCCAACGACTGTCGTCCCTAGCGTTTCGCCCCTATTCCGAACACAATGGGATATGTATCGCAAGCTGATTCGGCTGTTACAATTAGTTTCCGTTAAATTTACATTTAAATTACTATATTGAATTTTAAACTTACATTTCAAATTACCGGGGTCACATACCAACTAGAAAAATTCCAGAAAAATATTTTCTAGCTTCGTATTGACGATACGGTCCTAACAAAACTAGTTTCGACGAATTCTGAGATCGTTAGAAAAATGGCCATTTTCCAGTCGATTAAAATCAACTGAAACTGGTCAAACGCGTTTTCCTTTGCCGCGCTCACATATTGATTCAAAAAATTATGAAATTTGAAACCTAGCAATAACTTTACACCACGGACCCAACAAAACTGGTTTCGTCGAAATCCGAGGTCATTTGCAAAATGTCCATTTTTAAGGGCCTGAATTCCATAGCGATTATTCAGAATTTTCAACTGGACATATCTTTTGATTCCCGCTATGAAATCTTGATTTTTCTGATTCGTTGGAAAGATATCATCAATTAGATTCCATTATTTTTGATTTCACTAAAATCCGGATTGTTTTGCACCCGGTACATTCAATTGAAGTTTGAAATCGAATTATCGAACTACCGCGCCATTTTCAATTCCATTTATAATTATATATAAATATTTATATTCTAACGACGACGTATATAATATATACGTTCGAATTCTATTCAAAATAAATTTCTCGTCGATATTATTTAAAATAATCTATTTTAAATATAGAAAATTCGCTATAATTGCCAAAATAAAAATTTCAAACTGGCTCGCATTTTACGGGTTGTTACAACCAGGAAGTGACAAGTTTAGTAGAGAACTCAGTATCATCGATCCGAGAGTTAAAAATATTAAAACTTCGATGCTCTCTTCTCAATGGCAGTCCGAAGGATAGAATAATTGGTGAGTGATTCGAAAGTATAGGTTTCGGAAGGTAAGCATGGATGGAAGGCCAGAAGGGTAGGGCTTTATAGTTGCAAAAGGTATGGTCAATGTTCGTGAATGTACGAACTCCACTTCCACTGCGATTATTCCACGAGTACTGAGTGCTCGATTTATTAACAGAGATGAGATCAGAATCAGCAATGGTCGTATTAAGAGGCTCAGTTTCATTCAAAGTTAGTGGGATACCCCCATGTTTATTGTCGAAGCGTAAACAATTAAAACCTCCTAAAGCAATCCAGGGATGGGTGTCTTGACGAAAAGCCGGGAGCAGGTTAAGGAGGGACTGTCTTGCATTATGACTGTTCTCAGCGTATATCTAGAAGGTAGTGTTGCTCGATATAGAAGTAACATGGAACTGCATTAGTTGACGAGTTGCCATATCAAGGTGAAGGGAGAAGATAGAAGGATTGTGAAGGACTAGAATGCGGCCATATTCAGCTTGATCTAGGTTATGAGAGAGAATCCAGGATGGGTTAATGTTGGAGGCAGAGGAGATAGTGAGAGGACGGTCTAACTTAGTTTCAAGGATGGCACACAAGTTGATGTCGTACTGATTTATAATGTTTTGAACTTGATCTAGTTTTAGGGGCTTATGAGCTCCTTTGATATTCCAAACTGTGAGATTCTTACTCATTGATTAAACTATTCGAGAGCGAATCAGCTAATGTCATGCTCCTCGTACGAGGAGATTGAAATTTAGTGGCAATGGTTTCAGGAGGAACCTTATTGCTGGGAGAATTAGTAGATGATGAAATAATAGAATCCATATAAGGAGGTGGCCAACCTGGGATTTGGCCATTAAAGGTATATGGAGGTTTAGGAGGCATAGCCATCAAGGTGGTGGAAGAAGAGGGGGTGGTGACGGTTAAGGGGCCAATAGGTTTAGGAGAATTAATGCATGCAGTTTCCATGCTAAGGGAGCTAACGACAGGATTGCTTTGATTTATGGGTTGAATAGGTATGGGCGTCATAACAGGGCGGCTAACAGATGTGCACGAGGCAATTTGGTCATTAATACGGGGTGGAACTGTTCATGTGATTTGGCACTAAAAATATGATTTTGACTGTATATATAAAAGCTATATATGTTTGAAAAGCTAATCAACTAATTGATTGCTGATTGTGATGTGTAACTAATAAAAATATTGGAATAGTCAAACTAATAAGAGAATGAAAGGTAAAATTTATCCAAATCGAATTTAATATTGAACTTAATTGAAAATTGATTGGAATTGCATATATATACATGTATATAATGAACAGGTCATAGCATGGAAGCTAAGAAGAGGAATAAAATTGTATGCTTGACAAATAGGTAATATTTACTACATTTATTGGGGTTTTGATGATTTTATGAGCCAATTGGCAAGCCACTTGTCTTTTTCTTCTCGATTGATGAGGACCCTGTGAGGCAAATTGCAATTTTACCAATCATCCCATACAAAGGAGGTTATGGTGAAATTTTTCGGAAATTTAGGGTGTTAGCCAAATTTTTGAGAAATTAGAAAATTCTTAGAAACTGAAAAGTTGATGAATGAAAGTTGAGTTGGTTAATCGAACAACTTTCAGCTCCGTTCCTTTTCGAGGAAAAAAAATTTTAAGTGGGGGAGATTGTAACAACCCGGAAATTCTGAACCAATTTAAATTTTTTATTTTAGCTATTTTAATGGATTTTGAATATTTGAAATGATTTATCTTAAATAATTACGCTTTAAAATTTATTTAAATCGAAGTTAGAATGTACAGATATATTTTAATTATAAAACAAGTTTGAAATGGCGCGGTAGTTTGAAAATTCGATTTTTAAGTTTCAATTGAATATACAGAATTCAATATAAGTCAGAATTAGACGAAATAAGAAACGTTAGAATCTATTTAATAGTATCTTTCTAAGAATGTAAGAAACTAAGATTTCACTTTATAAATTGTAAGTTATGTCCAGTTTAAAATTCAGAATAGTCGCTATGGAATTTATATTTTTTTTAATATAATATATAGCCCTTAAAAATAGCCATTTTGCAAACGACCTCCATTTTCGACGAAACCACTTTTGTTGGATCCAGAATGTCAAATTATGTTATATTTCAAATTTCATAATTTTTGGAATTAATATGTGAGCGCAGTTAATTTAAATGTGTTTGGTAATTTCAGTTTGAATTTAATCAACTGGAAAAATGACCATTTTTCAAACGGTCTCTAAATTCAATGAAATTAGTTTTGTTAGGACTGTATCATCAAAACATAGCTAGATTTATTTTTTTGGAGTTGGTATATGGCCCCAGTAACTTAAAATGTATGTTTAAATTCAATATATATTGATTTATATTTTAATTTAAAGAAAAACTGATTGAAACAGCCAAATTGGCTTATGAAGCATATCCTATTATGTCCGAAATGGGGGTATTTGGCTAGGGGCGACAGTCGTTGGGTTTGATTTGGAGTTAGTATCGATACACGGGTATTTTTGGAAATTAAAATTATATATATATATATATATATATAATTTTCGGGCCAATCAGAAAAATTCATTAAACCCTAAATCTCTTTCTCTGTTTCTAGCACCGCTATAAGCGATCGATGGCGGAAATCGCCTCATTCTTCCTCTTCAATTTCTAATTGATCCACTCAGTAAAGTTCAAAACCTCCAAAGGGAAAATCGAAGAGCACATCAAGTTCTACCTATCCAACGGTAGTGATTTTTCTAGTGGCCCAAGGCTGTCAATTTTCGTGCTCAAAGAACGGCAGTTCGCCATTGTTTCTGGGCTGGAGGGATGGCTGAGCTCGACGTCGTGTAGGGAGGAGTTAGGAGAGGTGAGGCGCTTCATGGTGGCTATGTCAGATCAAGGTCTGGTTGCATGGATGGTGGTGCAGCGGCGAATTTGGCTAAGGCGCGATGGGTTTCGGTTTTTGTATAGGGAATTATCGATGGAGAAGAGGGTATAAAAGGAATTAATTTAGTTAATTAATTTTAATTAATTCGATTATGTAACTAATGTATAATACCTCATATCTTCTTCATACGAGGTCCAAATGCAACGATTTCAGTTGCGCTGCGATCGTGGAGTCGAACACTACAATATGGAACTGACAGAACGGAAATGGAGCACTTTAGAGTTTTAGACAAATATGAACGCGAATAGAATTAAAACAGAAATTCTGAAATAAAGAATGATGGAGTGGAACCCAATGTGAGAACTTCTCACTAAAAATTCTGTACAGTTATTTATTTATTTTATAACTGAAAATATATAGAATTGCCAATGCAGATTTTTTATAAGTTTTTACCATTATAAATTGTATACGGTGCCTGTTAGCTCATCTCCCTCGTCCACATACCATGGACGATTTAATTGACTGTATTGTGTTTGATTGATATGCTGAAATGTTTGACATTACTGTGGTAGTTGAAATTAAATTATAAATATCCATTTATAATTTAAACAGTGAAAATTGGTTAATTAGAAAAAATAATTCAAATTGAATTAGAACTGGTTAAATTTGTTAACCGGTGATTATTTTAAAATAGACTGTTGTTGTTTGAAAACCCCATACAGGTATTGGGATGATATTTGACATACACGAATCCCGATATTTAGTTGTATGTCAACCGATTGGTTGACAGACTGTAATAAGCGTTATTTAATTTTTTAATGCTTATACAGTTGTAAATTGCACTCTGGATGATGTTTGAATGGTTAATGATTATTTATCATTATTACTTAATACACACGATGTATGAAATCCATATAACTGAAATTATACGGTAATTGATTGAGTCGCATTCCGATTCAAAAATAACGAATATTTTAAAATAACGAATTTTATAAAAGAATATTCAGTGAAGAATTAAAATATTATTTTGATGTCCGATTTTGGATGGACACGAAAATATTGGAATATATGAAGCCGAGTAAGTAGTTAAATGCCATTTTTACTCGAATGGGTTTTATAAATTGATTTTATTCATTTTATAATGAATACGAAAAAGAAATAGATTTCAAAATCTGATATTCTAAAAATATTATCATTTTAAAATTATAATGATATGGAATATCCAATTTTGATTTAAAATTGAAAATGAAGTTGAAATCATTTTGAAATGAATTTATAAACGAATTTATAAAATACGCTTTAAATGGAAATCGACGAAATATATATTATATATATTAAATGGCTTGAATATAATGCACCGCGCAGCGGCTGTTCGCGAATTTCGACCATTAACTTCGAATTGATGTAACGGGAGATCCGACCGTCGGATTCTCCTAAAACCAAAACTGTTGGGTTCGTATCGAAAAGAGTTTTCCAATGAATATAAGAGATTTGAAATTAAATGGCTAGATTTGGAAATATGTCCAAATCAATTTTAGAAAAGGTCGCTATGGATGCAGTTCGGTGGTCATTATTGGAAACCAACTGTAAAAGCCTTAATAAAATTATCAAAAATATGGGAAAATTGTGCAAAATCATAATAACTGATTTGGAATGATTTTGGATGAAAGAATCCAAGTTTGAAAAGATAAAAATATATTTTTATCGAAATGGACAAGTAATTAGCTAGAATAAAAATCCAATGTTTTTAAATAAATAAATTGGACTTGTAAATGGTTTTAATCTAACCAGAATTTTCCAACATATGAATTGGAAAGGATTTGAATGGAAATAATCTCCGGAATATTCCGATATTGGATTCCGTGATTTTACGGATATTGTTGAGGAATTTGGAAGATATATATATCGTTATTCCCAATACGATATTTGTTGGTTTCAGAATTTGATATTGAAAATAAGCCGATATAATTTATATTTAGAGCCTTGTATTTAATATCAAATTGGATTTTGGGTTTATCGTGAATGGTGTCTTAAATAACACTGTTCTTAAACCCAGTTGAGAAATGAATAAATCTTTTAATTAAGATTTAGAGAAATTTGCCAATTAATTAATATTTAATTGGAATTGAAATGAAATCGGATTTTTGGGTTTATCGTGAATGGTGTTTTAAATAACATTTGTTCTTTAACACAATTAACAATGAAGATATGATTTGGAATTTATAAATCTTTTTATTAAGATTCAAGGGAAATATTCCAAAGTAAATTTTTCCAATTTAATATATTAAATTGGAATAGAATGGAATTTGATTTGGTAATAATCGAGATGAGCTTTTGTAAAGGAAGACCGTTACTGTATATGGAATTTAAAAGGCTTTGCCGTTATTCCATTTATATTGTTAGCTTGATACGGGAATTTATATCAATTATATATTGATCTGTTTTCCGTGAAGATTCCATAGCTAATGGAAGTTGATTTTGGGTTTATCCTGAACTGTGTTTTAAATGATATTGGTTCTTTAACCCAGTTAACGATAAGATTAATTTCTTAGAGTTAAGTAATCATTAGATAATTTTCTTAGAGTTAAATAATCATTAGATAAATTTCTTAGAGTTGAATAATCATAAAGTAATGATTTTGATATTAAAACCAAGTTGGAGTTTGAATGAATCTTTAAGTAGATTGAAATGAGAATTGGATAATTAAATTTATCGAATTCGTGAAATGATCGAGAATGGAGTGCCACCAGTTTTACTCCAGGAGATAGTTAAATCTTTATTTAGATTTAAACGTGAAATGGTAATTAAATTTACCGATAACACTATGGGTGTTAGATATGGAGTACTACATGTTTTGCTCCATTGGATGAATAGGTTAGGATTGGAAATAAAAGTAATAAATGATTACTTTGGTAAGGCACGATAATCCCGACCAGTTTTATAAACCTTAATTTGGTTTGGGATTGATAAAGGATAAAATAAATCTTTTAAAATTCATATCCAAAGGAGGATTAAAGAATAATTTTGAAAGGATTTATCTTTGATAAAATTAATGGGAACCTTTCCCTAAAGAAGAGCATATTTAAATAGAAGAATATTCTTAATTGGAATGAGGCATATGATGTGTTTTTATAGCACTTGATTTTAATATCATAAATCATTACTTTATGATTATTCAACTTTAAGAAATTAACCTTGTCTTTAACTGGGTTACAGAACCAATGTTCTTAAACGCACAATTCACAATAAACCCAAATCGACTTCCACTTAATTCCAATATTATAAATTGGAAAACTTCATTTATCTTAATTAAAAGATTTACTTACTCCATGAGGTTCAAGAACGGTGTTATTAAAGACACCATTCATGACAAACCCAAAAAATTCAATCTGATATTAAATATAAGGCTCTAAATAGAAATAATATCGGCTTATATTCAATTTCAAATTCTGAAACCAACAAGTATCGTATTGGGAATTCGATATCTACATCTTTCAAAGTCCCATAACCATATCCGTATAATTACGGAATCCAATATCGAAATATTCCAAAGATTATTTCCATTCAAATCCATTCCGATTCATACGTTGGAAAATTCTGGTTATATCAAAACCATTTACAATTCCATTTGGATAAAAATACCTTTTATCTTTTCAAATATGAAATTTTATCACCCAATTTTTTTCCAAATCAGTAAATATGATTTTTCATAATTTTTCCGTATTTTTAATAATTTTACTCAAGCCCTTATAGTCGGTTTCCGATAACGGCCACCGAACAGCATCCATAGCAACCTTTTCTGAAATTGATTTGTCATAATTTGAAATCCAACCGTTCAAATATAAATCTCTTATATTCATTGGAAAGATCTTTTCGATACGAACCCAACATTTCCGGTTTTAGGAGAATTCGTCGGTCGGATCTCCCTTATGTCAATTCGAAGTCAACGGTTGAAATTCGCGAACGATCGCTGCGCGATACGTTCTATTCAAACCATTTAAATATATGTAATATATATATCGTCGATTTTCATTTGAAACGAATTTAATAAATCATTTATAAATTCATTTTAAAATGATTTCAACTTCATTTTCAATTTTAAATCAAAATTGAATATTCTATATCATTATAATATTAAAATGACAATATTTTCACAATATCTGATTTTGAAATCATTTTCCTTTTCGTATTCATTATAAAATGAATAAAATCGATTGGTAAACCCGTTCGAGTTAAAATGGTGTTTAACTACTTAACTCGGCTTCACATTTCAATATTTTCGTATCCATCCAAAATTGGACATCAAAATCATAATTTATTTCTTCACTGAATATTATTTCAAAATATTCGTTCATATTCTGCATCGGAATGCGACTCAATCAATTACCGTATAATTTCAGTTATATGGATTTCATACATCGCACGTATTCAGCAATAATGATAAATAATAATTAACCATTCAAACATCATCCGGAGTGCATGCTACAACTGTATAAGCATTAAAATAAATAAATAACGCTCACTACAGTCTGTCAACTAATCGATTGACTTACAACTAAATATTGGGATTAGTGTATATCAAATATCATCCCATTACCCGTATGGGTTTCAAACAACAACAGTCTATTTAAACAAATCATTAGTTAATAAATTTAACCAATTCTAATTTGGTTTGAATTATTTTTCTAATTAACCAATTTTACTTAGACAAGTAATGAAAATATACTGTTCAAATAATAACTGGATATTTATATCTCATTTCAACAACCACAAAGTGTCTATCTACGTTGTTCGAAATACGAGTGTCATATATTCAAACAACGCTTATTGTGCAAATGAATCGTGAATAGTTCATGTGTTGAACTCAAGCAATGTCACATACAACAGATAAAAATCAACAACGACAATTTATTAATTTTCAGTTATAAAATAAATAATTGTACAAAATTTTAGTGAGAGAGTTCTCACTTTGGTTTCCACTCCGTCAGTCTTTATTTCTGAATTATTTTAATAAAATTAAACGGATGTTTGATTTTATTAAAAACTTCATTAGCTTCTGTTTCCGTTCTGGTCAGCTCCATGTTATAGCTCTCGCCAAGAGGATTCCAACGTAATTTGAATCGTCAAATTCTGTTGTCGTATGTGAAAGATATGACGATTTTAATACATTATGTAATTAAATAAATAATTAACTTAATGATAATTTCCCTTGATTAATGTAATTAACTCTAATTATAATTTGAGATAAAAATTATCTGCCGATTCCTTTGTCTTCCTCATTGAATACAGAACCCATGCTCCTGAACTAGGTTAAGCAGCCGTGCCTCCCTCAGACGATCGGAGGTCGATCCTCCCCCTCCACGGCGTCCGGCTATGAGGCGCCTCCCCACGCATGGAGTTCAGGCGAACTCGATTGCCATTTCCATCCCAAAATGCCAATCAACGACGACGGTTTGTGCTCGAAAATCGAGCAACACACCATGCCAATCTCGATCAGAACCATATCAAATTGAAGATCTAGCGATGCTCTAAAATGTTTGTTTTGTAACCTTTATCCAATTCATGACGGACGGAATGGAACTGAGGCATTTAATTTTGAAGCTCATGTCCGTTTATTATTTATTTGCGGCGGCAGATGAATGCCCTAGGGTTTACTTAGGAAACGAGTATATATATAATAATTTTAAATAATATTTAATTTTAAAATTACTTGTTTAGCCATGAACTCCAAACGAAACCCAATGACTTCCGCCCCTAACTAAATACCCCTATTTCGAACACACTGAAATATGTTTCGTAAGCCAATTCAACTATTTTGATCAGTTTTTATCAAAATTAAAATATAAATTAATATAACGGTCAATATTTAATTTGAACATACATTTTAATTTACTGGGGCCACATACTAACTCCAAAAATTACGAAAACTGGAATCTAGCAATAATTTAATATTCTAGATCTAACAAAAGTGGTTTCATCGAAAACGGAGGTGGTTTGCAAAATGGATATTTTTAAGGGCTATAAACTATATTAAAAAATATATAAATTCCATAGTAACTATTCTAAATTTTAAACTGGACATAATTTTTAATTTATAAAGTGAAATCTCAATTTTTCACATTCGTTAGAAAGATATAGTTAAACAGATTCTAAAGTTTCTTGTTTTACTGAAATCCGATTTATTTTAAATTATGTACATTGATTTGAAATTAAAAATCGAATTTTCAAACTACTACGCCATTTCAGGCTCGTTTTGTAATTAATATAAATTTATATGTTCTAACTGCGATTAAAATAATTTTTTAATCATTATTATTTAAAATAAATTATTTTTAATATTCAAAACCCATGAAAATAGCTAAAATAACAATTTTAAACTGGTTCAGAAATTTCGGGTTGTTACAATCTCCCTCACTTAAAATCTTTTCGTCCTCGAAAAGGAACGGAGCCAAAAGTTGTTTAACTAACCAACTCAGCTTTCATTTTGGCTTGAGTTCTTCAACTTTTCAGTTTCTAAGAACTTTCTAATTTCTCAAAAATTTGGCTAACACCCTAAATTTTCGAATTTTTTTGCCATAATCTCTTTTGTATGGGGTGGGTTTGAAAATTTTATTGGGCAGTATTAGGCACCCAATAAATCAATAGAAAGCATACACATTTTTTGTGACCTATCAAAGCCCAAGGGAGACGTGTAAAAATGTCGAAATCTCATACCTTGGCCTAGTGTTGGAAATAAAATAATCCATGTGCCTTAGTTAAAAACTAGAGAGACGTGAATTTTTGTCATCTCCAGACCTATGTAGGGTTTTTATTAAATACTGCCCCGAGCACCGTTACATGTATTTTATTCAGTCCATAATCAGTCTTCTGTTCAACCTGTAATTCAGTCCTCGGCATACAAGCATCTCGCTCGTATGGAAATCCAAACCTCGTCATATAAGCACCTAATGCTTATATGGAATATGATATGTTATGCCATCTTCATGTTGTATGCCATGCGATGTAGTTCATAATTTATTTGTTGCTATCCTATGGCGTATGTTTATAGTCTCACACAGAACAACCATCACAACACTTCCAAAAACACTCACAGTAGTTTATATAATAAATAAAATTGCGCAACCAACTCATTAAGGTGCACTTGTTTGTCGAGCACGCAATATATTTCTCTACTCAACAGTAAATCCATAAACCTGCTCAATATATATATGTACAAGTCTATGTATGCAATTCCAATCAAATTTTCAATTCAGTTCTACCACATATTTAACTTCGCTTTACTTATCATTCATTCATTTATTGGTTTTTATCATTCCAATATTTTTATTAGTTAAATTAATTATCACACACACAACCAACAATAAATTTGTTAGTTAGATTTTCAAATATTTATCTCTTATATACTCAAAAATCATATATTTAATGCCAAATCACAACAATAAATCCTATCTAAGTTTTGGTTCTCACACCAGTCAATTGGAAATATATAGATATCCCACTTTCGAAATTCGAACATAAATGTTGATGATGCTATAGCGATCATCAGAATCATCTCCGAGCGACTAGAGTGTGATTCTATATCTATCTAATATATTTGAGACTTCGTATACATGTGGATCAGACGTATATGCAAAATCTCCTTATACCCGATAGTCCAAATTCAATATAAAATAAAATACTCAAATACATATAATAGGATATGATTTTCAAAATTAAATTCGTTTTTAGAAATAACACTCTTTGAACTCATTCTAGGGTATTACTAACCCTATCTCTAATGAGTCGTTCTCATAGGATATTACTAATTCTATTTTTGATTAATTCTTTTGTTTGGTTCTAATGTGTCTTATTCTCGAGCTCTGTAAACCAAAGCTCTGATACCACGCTGAAATGACCCGAACTTTCCCGATCCCTGAGGAGACGGAGGAGCCCGGATTGCTTTGAGAACATGACGCATCAGACACAAACAATAGAACATTTCATTGTTATTACAACAATTACATCAGAGTACAAGAATATCAGAGAATAAATTACATAGCAGCGGAATTAAAATGTATAAATATAATGCGTAGCTGAAAATACATCAATTAGCACAATTGAAGAAATACATGGATACCAAGCTTTCCAAATATACCTCCAGCCGTAATCCAGGATCCTAGGAAAAGAAATATCTGCAAATCCAAAACTACTAGTTGCCTATGTGGAAAATATGGGCACCCAGAGTTTAAGTAGAAATAATAAAATCCGAGTCAGTCATGGGACTGGTGTGAGAACTAAAAATGGTTATTAGCTTTTTATTTTAAAGTTTGGTAAATCACGGGACCACACCGTATAACACGGAACGGGTTTATCCCCCATGAATACCAGTGCACAAGAATAAACAACGCAATGCTAAACAAGAAAATTGGAGCTATTATAAGACTCGGGTCCCATCACACAATGAACGCAATCAAGGGTAAAGTTTTACCTTATAATAGCCAAACATGCTTGATACGCGAAATTTCATCTTTTATTATTAATATAAGTGAAGAAATCAACTTCATATATAAATTTATCAATCATAGGCGGCGTAGGTACCATTATATTACGTCACCAAATAGGTTTACAACTAAAACCATAAAATCACGTATTGGAAATTGGGTTTCCATTTATGAACAAAGGCAAGGGATCGTCCTTGCCGATTCGAGACATACTAGTAATGCCTCAGGATCACACCTACGGGCAACCCTTGGATCCTGCAGAGCCGGTCATCCGTCGATGATTGGCAATACCATAAACTATATGTTAGCCGGTTCTATCGAACCTCCAAAATGTTCAGTCATGTCGACCAATAAAGAGCCACTAGGGACTCAAATCATATCCGAGGTACCTTTCTTTCCATCATAAAGTTTTTCCAACATCCACACGAGTAAAATGTCTGGGCTCCATACCTATGTAGTTAAATCCCCGCAAAATCCCTGATATAGCTTATAGCACTCTCCAGCCAATACAATAATTTAATTTAGCGCTGATGAACAGTAGATCCGCTTTTAGCCCCGCTATTTCCCGCTGCATCCGCTAAATAAACGCATTTTAGCACCCACTTTAGCAATATGAATATAGAGGGCCTTACTTGATTAGTTATTTTTTTAGAATCAATAAAGTTAGTGTAAAGAGATAATTTTATGGCATAAATGTCCAATATAACGTAAAAATCTATTATTATCATCAAATATAATGTATGTAACCATGATACTTTTTGTTTTTGTTATATAAAATTAATTAATTCTAATTATTAATATACGAATAATGTGAGAACGATAATTAATTAATTCTAAATGTTTGGTTTCACATTTATTGAGCCTTTTCACGCCTCCGCTATATCCCCGTTATTTCCCCGCTACACCTGTTTGCACCTCCACCGTTATAGAGTCGCTAAGCGCTTTAACTGCCCAGCTCCATACCATGATGTTACTCGTAGCTAGAAACCAACATATGTCAATTTCCCTGCGTCCCTAATCCCATTTTAGGTTCATACCGGGGAGTGAAGCTCACGAATTAACCCTACACAAAGCTATGCTACTTAAAGTCGTGCTTTGATCATCAACCACAAAGCCTTGCTTTTCAACAAAAGCTTTGATCCATACATCTCAGCATGCCACATTGTCAATCCATACCATCTCCCCAACTTAAAACTTTTTGTCCCCGAAAAGGAACGAAGCTGAAAGTTGTTTAACAAATCAACTCAACTTTCATTATTTTCATTATGGCTTAAGTTCTTCAACTTTTCAGTTTCTAAGAACTTTTCAAAATTTTCAAAAATTTGGCTAACACCCTAAATTTTCGACATTTTTTGCCATAACCTCCCCTGCACCGGGAGATTCGGGATATTTATAATAGCCTCCCATGGCCCTAACCAATCCAAAAAGAAAAAGAAACAGCCAAGCGACTAGCCAATCGGCTCATAAAATCATCCAAACCCAATAAATTTGTAAACATGTACCTATTTGTCAGGCAAACAATTTTATTCCTCTTCTCTAGCCTCCTTGTTATGACCTGTTCAATGTAAGTACATGTATATGTATGCAAATGCGACAAATTTTCAATACAATTCACTATTTGGTTCAATTTGTCTAAAGGTTCAACATTTAATTAATCAAACAATAATCAAACAACACAATCAACAATCAATTAGTTTATTATCGTTTCAAATTCATAACTTTGATATATAGTCAAAAATCACGTTTTTGATGCCAAGTCACAACAGTAGGCCCTATCTAGATTTGGTTCTCACACCAGTCAATTGGAATCATATAGAAATCCCACTTTCGAAACCCGAACATAAATACTGATGATGCTCCAACAATCATCAGAATCATCTCCGAGCATCTAGAGTGTGATTCTATATCTATCCAGTATATTAAAACTTCAAATACACGTGGATCAGACGTATATGCAAAATCTTTATATACTGGATTGTCCAAATCGATACAAATAAATATTCAAATACGTTGAATAAGGTTTAAATTTTCAAAATAAAAATTGTTTTCATTTTGATTTTCAAAACACTACTCTTCACACTCGTTCTAGGATACTACTGATCCCATCTCTAACGAGTCATTCCCATTGGATATTACTAATCCAATCTCTTATGAATTCTTTCGTTTGGTTCTAACGTGTCTTGTTCTCCGAGCTCTGTAAATCAAAGCTCTGACACCACGATGAAACGACTCGAACTTCCCCAGTAAGGAAAGCCCGGATTGAATTGAGGACAAGCCACATCAGAACGCAAACAGAAGAACATTTCATTGTTTATTACAACAATTCCATCAAAATACAAGAATATACAGAGTATGAATAAATATTATACATCACAAAATATCAGAGATTACAATACATTACTACAGCGGAAAAATAATACAATACACAACTGAAAGTAATACACGGATACAGAGCTTTTCGACTATCGCTTCAGCTATAAATCAGGATCCTGTGAATATAAATCTGCAAAACCAAAACTACTAGCTGCCTATGTCAAAATAAGGGCACCCAAAGTTTAGGTTAAAACAATAAACTCCAGGTCAGTCATGTGACTGGTGTGAGAACTAAAACAGTTATTTAAAGCTTTACTTTAAATCAGATATATCAAGGGACCACGCCGTATAACACGGAACGGGTTTCTTCCCAAGAATACCGGTGCATATAACAAAACAGCGCAATGCTTTTTAGAAAAATGAAGCTATTATAAGACCTAGGTCCCATCACATAATGCAACACAAGCCGGAGGATAGGGTTTTACCTTATAATAGCCAAAGAATGCTTGATACGCTAAATTTCATCTTTTATTATTCCTATAAGTGTATAGTGTCAAAACAATTTCAATCATAAATATCAATCATAGATGGCATGGGTACCATATATCATGTCGCAAATACTAGGCTTTACAATCAAAACCGCAAATGTCACGTATTGGAAGTTGGATTTCCATCTGTGAACCGAGGCAAAAGATAGTCCTCTACCGATTCGAGACGCTCTATCCCATGTCTCAGGACTCAGACTCAGGTGGGCCCTTGGATCGTCAGGGCCGGTCCACCGATGTGGATTAAAATGCCTGAACACTGCGTTTCCCCGCCCTTTGGGGCGTCAATGAGTCCAATGACTCCATCGGCTCCACATAGTCACCGATATATCCGAGGTGCCTCGCAACAGCAACAACCACACAGGTGAAAATAATATAAATGTCAGGGCTGGTAGGTCACTGACACCACCCTAGCTAGAAGGAAACTCATGTCCTCCCTGAGGTCCTCTCCCGTTTCTGGTTCACAACCGGGTGTGAGGCTCGCGAATCAACGCTATACAAAGCTATGCCACACAGGTCGTGCTTTGATCATCAACCACAAGACCCTGCTTTTCAACAAAAGCCTTGATCATTTGCCACTTAGGCATGCCACATAGGCAATTCACTCCATGCGATTGATATCCATCAATATATAACCCCTGAGCTCGTACGTCTTAGAGAAGGGCGTTAAGCAAGAGAATAAATTCTCCGCCGCCAAACAGATATATATTTAATAGAAATCAATCACACAGAATAAAATCCAATGTCAGACACACAGTCCATTTACAAGTTCGTTCTGGGTCTGAACGAAACCGGAGGCACCTTGTACCTCGCATATCCATCGATCTCCAAGTACGTCTAGACGATCACCAACTGATTCCCTCCTCTTGGGTGTACAACCCAATCAAGATCATCAGTAATCACCCAAACGATGTGAAGACCTCCAGTCTTCGACCACCGTCTTCATCCTCGACACCACGTCGAATCAGTTATTCAGAATTGGATAAACCTGGTCTTTCTGAATAACTCGCGTATATAATAAACAAATGTTACACAAACACAACATATGCTTCATTCCAATTCCGAATATTCTTTTATTCAAACATTCTTATACTTTGGGAAAGGTTCCCATTAATTTTATCAAAGATAAATTCTTTAAATTATTCTTTAATCTTCCTTTGAATATCAATTCAAATTAGTCAGGATTAGCGAACCACACCGAAGTAATTATTTATTTTATTTCCCAATCCCAACTTATTCATCCTATGAAGTAAAACTGGTAATACTTCATATCTAACACCACGGTGTTATCGGCACATTCAATTACCATTTCACGTTCAAATCTAATTAAATATTTAACTATCGCCTGGAGCAAAACTGGTGATACTCCATTCCCGATTATTTCAATCTAATTAAAGATTCATTAAAACTCCACTTGGTTTTAATCTTCCCAATAATCACTATCAATGATTATTTAACTTGGGAAATCATATCCTGTCTTTAACTAGGTTAAAGAACCAATGTCGTTTAAAACACGGTTCACTATAAACCCAAAATCACATTCCATTAATTATCGGGTTAAAGAAGAAGTGTTATTTAAAACAGCGTTCACGGTAAACCCAAAAATCAATTCAAATTCAATTCCAATTAAATACCATTTAATTGGTACACTTCATTAAATCTAAATAAAAAGATTTAATCATTTTCTCAACTAGGTTTAAGAACAGTGTTAATGAAGACACCATTCACGACAAACCCAAATCCCGTTTGATATTAAATACAAGGCTCTGAATAGAAAATATATCGGCTTATATTCAATATCAAATTCTACGACCAACAAATATCGTATCGGAAATAACGATATAAATATATCTTTCAAATTTCCATAACAATATCTGCATAATCACGAAATCCAACATCGAAATATTCCAAAGACAATTTCAATTCAAATCCATTCCAATTCAATTATTGGAAATTCTGGTTATTTTCAAAACCATTTCAAATCCAATTTATTTATTTTAAAAATAAATGGAATTATAATTCTAGTTCAAAACTAGTTCATTTCGATAAAAATCTATTTTAATCTTTTTAAATATGGGAATTTTCATCCCAATTCTTCACAAATCATTTCTTATGATTTTACACAAATTATTACTATTTTTAATAATTTTATCAAGGCTCGTACAGTCGATTTCCATCAATGGCCATCGAACTGCACTTACAACGACCTTTTCCAAATTTGATTTGGACATAATTCCAAATCCAACTATTAGATTTCAAATCTCTAATATTCGTTAGAAAGATCCTTTCGATACGAACCTAATGGTTCTGGTTTTAGGAGAATCCGACGGTCGGATCTCCCGTAATATCCATTCGAAGTCAATGGTCGAAATTCGCGAACTGTCGTGGCACGGCGCATTCTATTCAGGCCATTATATTATATATATAATATATACTTCGTCGATTTCCTTTAAAACGTATTTTATAAATCGTTTTAAATTCGTTTTCAAAACGATTTCAACTTCATATTCAATTTCTAATCAAAATTGAATATTCCATATCATCAATATATATATATATACATATGATAGTATTTTCAAAGCGTTATATTTTGAAATCACTTCCTTTTCTATATTCATTATAAAAACGAATATATTCGATATAAATATTGTTCGCGTCAAAATGGCGCAAA
This sequence comes from Allium sativum, assembly GCA_030737875.1. Classification (NCBI taxonomy): domain Eukaryota; kingdom Viridiplantae; phylum Streptophyta; class Magnoliopsida; order Asparagales; family Amaryllidaceae; genus Allium; species Allium sativum. The sequence continues at coordinate 122,874,955 of CM060920.1, forward strand.
TCTAATCCACACGGCTATATATATTTCAATAACTTCGTTATTCTATTCAACAAATGAATATTTATTCTATTCAACACATGAATTTATATTTATTTCAACACATGAATATTCTCAACACATGAGTATCGTCAACACATGACTATTTATTCTATTTAATATATTTTATAAAATTATGATTTCTATCGTTTAATTCTTAATCAGACCCCAACTGTGAATTAGTAAGAGAATGATTCCCTAAGTATTAACCCCGAAGGCCGAAACCAACATCAGATCAATACCCAGGAAACCACTCATCTTAACTAGTTTCCAGCTAGTTTCTAATTTTATATATGATAAAGATATAAATTTTATTTTTAAAATATTTCATTCAACACATGATACTTTCAACACATGAATATTCTCAACACTACTACTATCGTCAACACATGACTATTTATTTTATTCAACACATGAATTTTCATTCTATTCAACACATGAATTTTCTTTTATAATATTCCTTATTTTCCAAATTGGAATGAGGCCCAATCAATTACCATATAACGTTAATTATATGGATTCCCTACAACATATGTATATAACCGCAACGATAAATCATCAACCATCATCCAGAGTGCGCCACACAACTGCATAAGCATTAAATATAAATAATTAACGCTTACACAGTCTGTCAACCCATCGATTGACATACAACTAAACAATCGGGATTAGTGTACGTCAAATGTCATCCCAATACCCGTGTGGGGTTTCAAATCAACAAACACATATTTTTATTTGTGCAGTTGGGCGATGTGTAAAATTTATTATCCCAATCAATATCAGTCAAATCAGTGTACATAAACAAATCGTCCGATTTGTTTATTACTATTTATTTTATATACACATTAAAAATCATATTTTTAACTACAAAATATTTTCCACTATAAAATATTTTATTTCATTCCACATCACACAATCAAATTACACAACACGGCAATCAAACAAACAAGTCATCCATGGTCTGTGGACGACGGGTGTCGGGTGCTACTAAGCACCATCTGCATCCTAGTATATATTTCAATTAGAAAATAAATTAAAAGTGAGGAGTTCTCACCTTGGGTTCCACTCCTCCATTCTATATTTTTGAACGGTTCAGGATTGGATTTGCTTTCCACCCGTTCCATCGCAACCTTCTTCACGTTGTTCATAGTAAAAAATCATATTTTTAACAACGCTATTATATACATAAAAATCATATTTTTATGATGCTACATATATAGAAAAGATTATATTTTTATTTCAAAAGCATATTGGTAAAAATTGGATTTTTATACCGCTACCTTATATGTAAAGATCGAGTTTTTATTCCACTGTTTCATATGTAAAAATCGAATTTTTATTCCACTGTTTTTTATATAAAAATTTATATTTTCTAAAACAAATCTTGTTTATATATCTAAAACAAATCTTGTTTATATTTCTAAAACAAATCTTGTTTATATTTTAAACACAATGCAAATTCCAGATTTAAAAAGCAATGCTATATTTTTCTATTTTTCAAAACAGCGTATATATTATTTTTCAAAACAAAGTATATATTTTTCAAAACAAAGTATATATATATATATATATTTAAACAAAGCACATATTTTGTTTTCAAAACAAAGTATATATTTTTCAAAAAAAAGTATATATTTTGTTTTCAAACACAATGTATATATTTTCTGAAAAAGAAATAAAATAAAATAAAATGCTAGATAAATTTTCAATCCGAAAACAAAAGGAGTAAAAAATGCTTACTGTAATTCATCTGGTTTTCACGCTCCCGGCTACGGCCCTTTTTCACAAAAACCCTCCACCGCTAGGGCTTGAATTCGCCACCCCTACGGTCGATTGTCGTTCGATCGGATGTCGCCATGGCGACCGCATCCAGATGCTCTTCCGCTGATCTTCTCCCCGTTGGACTCGACCCCTTCATCAGTGCCACAAACGGCCTGAAACGAGCTACCTTTCTGCGTTGATTTCCGCCCCCTCGTCGCACAAAAGCCCATCACCACCGTTCATCACCTCGAGCTCGTCGAGCTCTACACAGTTGCATGAGGAAGATTTCAATTTTATTTAGCTGATTGAAGGATTTTGGAAGGAGAACGAAATGGCTTCACAGCCTTTAATCGCTTCTGAGCGGCGCAGCGTTCTGGGAAAGTGATATTAGGGTTTTAAAGTTATAATTATTTTTATATATATTTATATTTTAAATTATTTAATTTCCAACACTAGTTGCTTATTATTACAAACTATAAATCAAACTCAACGACTGTCATCCCTATATAAAAGCCCCCATTCTGAACACAATGGGATATGTTTCGTAACTTAATTCACTTGTTACGATCAGTTTCCATTCAAATTAAAATATAAATCAATGTATATTGAATTTGAACGCACATTTCAATTTAACGGGGCTACATACTAACTCTAAAAATTCCCGAAAAATTATTTCTAGCTTCATATTGACGATACGGTCCTAACCAAACTAATTTCATCGAATTCTGAGACCGTTTGAAAAATGGTCATTTTCCAGTCGATTAAAATCAACTGAAACTGGTCAAACGCGTTTTCCATTGCCACGCTCACATATTTATTCAAAAAATTACGAATTTTGGAATCTAGCAATAAATTGACATCACGGATCCAACAAAAGTTGTTTCGTTGAAAAACGAGGTCGTTTGCAAAATTTCCATTTTTAAGAACCAGAATTCCATAGCGACTATTCTGAATTTTCAATTGGACATAACTTTTTATTCCCGCTATGAAATTTCAATTTTTCGGATTCATTGGAAAGATATTTTCAAATAGAATCAAATATTTTTGGTTTCGCCAAAATCCGGTTTATTTTGAATCCTGTACATTCATTTGAACTTTGAAATCGAATTTTCGAACTACCGCGCCATTTTCAATTCCATTTATAATTTAAATAAATATTTATATTCTAATGACGACGTATATAAATATATACGTTCTAATTCTATTCAAAATAAATTTCTCGTCGTTATTATTTAAAATAAATCATTTTAAATATTCAAAATTTGTCGAAATTGCCAAAATAAAATTTTAAATTGGCTCAGATTTCCGGGTTATTACACCGTACCACTAATTTCCACCAATATATGACTTCTAATCTCGAACGTCTCGGAGAAGGGTGTTAAGCAAGAGAATAAATTCTCCACCACCAAACAGATATATATTTAGCAGGGATAAACGAATACAGTATAAAGGAATACAATGTCATATATACCATCCATTTGCAAGTCCGTTCTGGGTCTGAACGAAACTGGAGACACCTTATTCCTCGTCCCATATGTCCAATACAAGAGAGACGCCCTCGCATATCTGGTTGATCTCCAAGTACGTCTGGACGATCGCCACTTATTACCCTGTCTTGGGTGTACATCCCCATCAGGACATCGGTAATCATCCAAACAATGTGAAGATCTCCGATCTTCAACCATCGTCTTCATATCATCGACATTTAGTCGCCGTATCAATTATTCAGAATGGGTTAAACCTGGTCTTTCCGAATAACTCGCATATCTTATAATCAAGTGCTATAAAAACACATCATACACCTCATTCTAATTCAGAATATTTTTTTATTCAATTATTCACATCTTTAGGGAAATGTTCCCATTAATTTTATCAAAGATAAATTCTTTTAAATTTTCTCTTTAATCTTCCTTTTGACATTGTTTTCAAAAGATTTTATTTTGTCCTTTATTCTAAACCAAATTAAGGTTTATAAAACTAGTCGGGATTATCGGGCCTTTCCGAAATAATCATTTATTTTATCATCCCAATCCCAACCTATTCATCCTATGGAGCAAAACTAGTAGTACTCCATATCTAACACCCACATTGCTATCGGTAAATTTAATTAACATTTCATGTTCAAATCTAATTAAAGATTTAACTATCGCCTGGAGTAAAACTGGTGATACTCCATTCTCAATCATTTCATGAATTCGATAAATTTAATTATCCCATTCTCATTCCAATCTAATTAAAGATTCATTAAAACTCCAACTTTGTTTTAATATTATAAATCATTATTTTATGATTATTCAACTTTAAGAAATTAATATTGTCTTTAACTGGGTTAAAAAACCAATGTTATTAAAAACACAGTTCACAATAAACCCAAATCAACTTCCACTTAATTCCAATTTATAATTATAAATTGGAAAACTTCATTTATCTTAATTAAAAGATTTATTCTTTACTCCATGGGGTTTAAGAACAGTGTTATTAAAGACACCATTCACGACAAGCCCTAAAATTCAATTTGATATTAAATATAAGGCTCTGAATAGAAATAATATCGGCTTATATTCAATATCAAATTTTGAAACCAACAAATATCGTACTGGGAATAATGACAACTATATCTTTCAAATTCCCATAACCATATCCATATAATTACGGACACCAATATTGAAATATTCTAAAGATTATTTCCATTCAAATCCATTCCAATTCATACGTTGGAAAATTCTAGTTATATCAAAACCATTTACAAATCCAATTTACGTTGGATTATTATTCTAGTCAATAACTAGTTCATTTGGATAAAAATTTATTTTATATGGAATTTTCTCATCCAAAATCTTTCCTAATCAGTAATTATGATTTTTCATAATTTTTCCATATTTTTAATAATTTTATTCAGGCCCTTACACTCTGTTTCCGACAACGACCACCGAACTGCATCCATAGTGACCTTTTCTGAAATTGATTTGGACTAATTTAAAATCCAACCATTCAAACTTAAATATCTTATATTCATTAGGAAGATCTTTTCGATACGAACTCAACAATTTCGGTTTTAGGAGAATCCGACGGTCGCATCTCCGTTAGGCCAATTCAAAGTCAATGGTTGAAATTCGCGAATGGCCACTGAGCGATATGTTCTATTCAAACCATTTACATATATATATAATATATATCGACAATTTCCATTTAAAACGTATTTTATAAATCGTTTATAAATTCTTTTTAAAACGATTTCAACTTCATTTTCAATTTTAAATCAAAAATGAATATTCTATATCATTGTAATATTAAAATGATAATATTTTCACAATATCTGATTTTGAAATCCATTTACTTTTCGTATTCATTATAAAATGAATAAAATCGACCAATAAACCCGTTCGAGTTAAAATGGTGTTTAACTACTTAACCCGGCTTCACATTTCAATATTTTTGTGTCCATCCAAAATTGGACATCAAAATCATAATTTATTTCTTCACTGAATATTATTTCAAAATATTCGTTTATATTCTACATTGGAATGCGACTCAATCAATTACCATATAATTTTAGTTATATGGATTTCATACATCGCATGTATTCAACAATAATGATAAATAATTATTAACCATTCCAACATCATCCACAGTACATTCTACAACTGTATAAGCATTAAAATAAACAAATAACGCTCACCATAGTCTGTCAACCAATCGATTGACATACAACTAAATATTGGGATTAGTGTATGTCAAATATCATCCCAATACCCGTGTAAGGTTTTCAAACAACAACAATCTATTTAAATAAATCATTGGTTAATAAATTTATCCAATTCTAATTTAGTTTGAATTATTTTTCTAATTAACCAATTTTACTTAGACAAGTATTGAAAATTTACTGTTCAAATAATAAATGGATATTTATATCTCATTTCAACAACCACAAAGTGTCTATCCATATTGTTTGAAATACGAGTGTCATATATTCAAACAACGCTTCTTGTGCAAATGAGTCGTGAATAGTTCAAGTGTTAAACTCAAGCAATGTCACATACAACAGATAAAATTCAACAATGACAATTTATTTATTTTCAGATATAAGATATAAAATAAATAACTATACAAAATTTTAGTGAGAGAGTTCTCACTTTGGTTTCCACTCCATCAGTCTTTTTTTCTGAATTATTTTAATAAAATCAAACGGACGTTTAATTTTATCAAAATCTTCAATAGCTTCTGTTTTCGTTTAGGTCAGTTCCATGTTATAACTCTTGCCAAGAGGATTCCAGCGTAATTTGAATCGTCAAATTCTATTGCCGAATGTAAAAGATACGCCGATTTTAATACATTATGTAATTAAATAAATAATTAACTTAATAATAATTTCCCTTAAATTATTTTAATTAACTTAGTAATTATAATTTAAGATAAAAATTGTTGGCTGATTCCTTTGTCTTCCTCATTGAACACAGAACCCAAGCTCCTGAACTAGGTTAAGCCGTCGCGCTTCCCTCAGACGATCGGAGGTCGATCCTCCCCCCCACCCCCCAAACGGCATCAAGCTATGCGGCGCCTCCCCATGCACGGAGTTCAGGCGAACTCGACCGCCATTTCCCACCCAAAATTGGCAGTCAACGAGGACAGTTTGTGCTCAAAAATCGAGCAACACGCCAAGCCAATCTCGTTCAGAACCACATCAAATTGAAGATCAAGCGATGCTCTAAAATGCTTGTTTTGTAACCTTTATCCAATTCATGATGGACTGAATGGAATTGAGGCATTTAATTTCGAAGCTCATGTCCGTTTATTATTGAGTTGCGGCAGCAGATGAATGCTTTAGAGTTTAGTTAGGGAATGTGTAATGTCCCGTATTTTAGCGATATAATAATTAATTAATCTAATTATTTAAATAGTGATATAGAGAATTAAATGGTTGTTTAATTAAATAATAGTGAATATTTAATTAATATAAATAATAGAATAATATATTTATTTTGGAAATAGTGAATTGACGGCATGGTGTGAACTGAACAATTTAAAATATATATAATTCAGTTTGGAATTGAATTCGAATAACGAATATATTATTTAAACCAAGTTGGAACGTATAATTATATTATAATTAAAATCGAGCTTGAAATGGCGTGGCAGTTCGCTATTTGGTGATCTGAACTTCAGTTGAATATACAGAATCCGTTTTAAATTGGATTTCTATGAAACAAGAAACTTCGGAGCTGGTGAAGTATATTTTTCTAATAGAAGAGAAAATTCGGGATTTCGTTGTGTAGATTTTGATTTATGTCCAAATCAAATTTTAGAAAAGTCACTATGGAATTTCTTTAAAATTTATAATGATTTATTTATATTTTAAAATGGATTTAAATATAATCGAATATTGATATAACTGAGAACTTTGAAATATCGAGTTATAGATCCCACTGGAGTTGTATGATATTCTATTGTGAATATATACGATAATATTTATTTTTAAAAATTTAATTTAATTGTTTTTAAATATATTTATGTATTTAAATGGGTTATTTAGAGCTTTAAAAATTGTCAGTTTTGCAAACGACCTCCGTTTTCGATGAAACTAATTTTGTTGGATCCGCAATATCAAATTATTGTTAAGTTCCAACTTTCGTGATTTCTGGAGTCAACGTGTGGCCATATGGACTTTTAAAGTGAAAAACAATCAGTATTTTGAAGGTTGAAAATATGCTGTATGAGCAAACGGAGTCGGAATTCGACGAAACCAGTTTCGTTGGGTCCGTAATGTTGAACTGAAGGTGTATATCCATTTTCGTGATTTTATGGTATCATGTGTGATTATAGAAATTTTTATTCAGGAATACAAATAGCAGTAGCTTAAAAACAAATAAAATAATGAATATAAAAATAATATTTTTCCCTATACAATACCTTTAACATTTCCTTAACCTAATTCCTTTCTTACTCTGGTCAAAATGAGGCGCCGCAACCTCTAATAAAAATCCACAGTGATAATCATCTTGCAAAAATCCAAAACAAATCGAATTAAATACTATAAATCATGTGATGAATTTATTCGAGTCCCTGAAGTGCTGCTCTCCGATCCAGTATGATTTTCTCCCTGATCGAACAACTTTGTGATGATGTCTTATTTACATCGTAGATTAGGGTTGAGGAGTTCAGCAAATTAAAGCGTTAATACATGTTTTTGATGTTGTAGTGGGATTCATAAGATCAAAGGGAGCCTGTGTGCTCGATTTTAGGGTATTCGGTTATGTTTGGGGTCGTTGTCTTCCATGTATCCGACGGAGAAGCAGTTCGATGCAGGAGTGAAAGAGAGTTTGAGTTGTTCGTGGTGGGGTTGGAATCAAAGGAGTGAAGTGAAGTAGTTCGATGGAAGTTCGACTTGATTTCGTTTGAAAATGTGGAAGAGAATGGAGCTCAAAGTTTTGAAAATGGTTGGGTTATTTTGTTTCGCTGATGGTATTCTATGCGAGGAAGAAGGAGTAACGGTGAAGCAGGTTTGGGTATTGAAGTTGGGCTTGGGCCAAGAATGAAATGTGAGGCCAAATTTTAATTCATTTAAGTTTTAGTTTTAAAATTCAAATACGTCTAACTTATAAAATACGTAACATGTACATACGTTATCAGTTTTGCAAACGGTCAGATCCGTTGGGATCATATGGACGATGGCTACAAAATGGAGCTGACTGGGAGTGAATTAGAGCTCGTTACAATTTATAGCAAAATAAATTGTCCGTCTGAATTAAGCGATGGTTATTGTTATTAACGATAATCGTCCAAGGTGAGTAAAACTCACTAACTCTGTCTAATTTATATTTTTATAAATAAAATCTAGTACTGATAAATAATGATTGACTGTTGTGTGATGATTGGTTGGTTGAATTGTTGTTTGATTGGTTGAAATTACAGATAATGATAAATACACATATCATTAAACAATATTGATTCTGTTTACCAGAATATTACATGTCGAACTGAAATTGATATGAATCATATTGTGTAACATCTGTGGATGCAGGAAAACAGGTCGGAGGGATCCAACTGGATTCCTCAACATTTATTTTACTGTTTTTCATATAGGGTGACATATGATGTGATATATAATATGTTGTTGATTATGTGTGTTTGAATGATAGCGATCATTGTGAAATTGGTATTTTAAATACCGTAAGAAATACTAGAATGTAGAAAAGGAGATTTTCAAAGTGTATTTTGAAAATAAAGTATTTATATAAAATCAGTCAATTTTATATATAAAAGGAAAAGGATTTTATAAAAGAAAATATTTTTATAAAATCAAAGAAAACAATTATAAAAAGAAAATATTTGTGAAACAAATATAAATGGAAAATATTTGTGAAACAAATAGGAAAGGAAATATTTGTGAAACAAATAGAATTGAAAAGGAAATAATTGTAAACCGTTTACAAATAGAATTAAAAAGGAAATAATTGTAAACCATTTACAAATAGAATTGAAAAGGAAATATTTGTAAACCATTTACAAATAGAAGTGAAAAGGAAATATTTGTAAACCATTTACAAATAGAATTATAAAGGAAATATTTATTTATGAAATAAATAGAGTTATAAAAGGGAATTTTAAAGGAGATTTAAGTGTTAGAAATAGAAAAGAGATTTCGTATGAATAAGTCTATAAATAGAAGTATATATAGAATTTGAAAATGGAATATTATTTTAAAATACAAAATCAAACTTAATGGATTATATAAAAGAGTTAATCGATTAAAGTAAATTGAGAGAGGGTTAATCGAATTACAGTTAATCGATTAGAGCTAGAGTTAATCGAATAGAGTTTGAGTTAATCGATAAGAGTTAGAGTTAATCGATTAGAACTAAAGTTAATCGAATAGTGCTAACCAATTAGAATTATCAATTAGAGTTATCGATTAGAGTTAATCGAATAGAGTAAATCAATTAGAGTTATCGATTAGAGTTATTGAATAGAGTTAATTGAATAAAGTTAATTGAATGGAGTCGATCGAATTAGAATTAATCAAGTAGAGTTAATTGAATAGAGTTAATTGAATAGAGTTGATCAAATTAGAATTAATCAAATAGAGTTAATTGAATCGAGTTAATTGAATAGAGTTGATCGAATTAGAATTAATCAAATAGAGTTAATTGATAGAGTTAATCGATCAGAGTAAATTGATAGAGTTAATTAAAAGGGAGTAATCGAATATAGTATATTTGAAAGGAGTTATCGAGTATTAGTTATTTGAAAGGGAGTTATTGAATATTAGTTATTCGAAAGGGAGTTATCGAATATTAGTTATTCGAAAAGGAGTTATCGAATAGAGATTATTCGAAAGAGAATTATACGTTGCATTCGATTATCGAATTGGGGAAAGTACTATTCACTTTCCGTTTTTAATCAAGATTTATTTATTCATTAATAAATTATTTATTTGTTTATTTATCCAAATTAATAAATGAAAGATATATTGAAGTTATTATATTTCAGAAGCATGGGATTACAACCCTATTGTTAAAATCAAATGATATTCTGTAAAAGAAGTGGATTTGTAAACAGATTCTGAGAGTTACGTAAGGAAGTTTGTTAAAGATTTAAAGGGTGAACTTTGTCTTTTTTGAGGTTAGAAATGTTGTTCAGTTAAGGTCTGAGAGGTAGTTATACCCCAACTTGATTGACTCCATTTCTAACCAAGGAATGGTTAAGGTTTGATAGTGATGGTTGGTTAAGTAATTTTAGTTAAGGAAGGTAATGGTTTGAGTTGGCATAACGATGTTTATTTTAAACATCTGTTTAAATCCAAATGTAGGAGTTTTGGAAAAAAATCCAATAAGAAATCAGGAATGTTTTCTAATATGGAAAATAAGAAATGGAAATGTTTTCCAATGTTAATAACATATATTTTCTAGATTTAGAAAATAAGAAATGTTGAATATATGGAAACAGGAAATGAAAAATGAATAAATTAATGACTAAAGAGATAAATGTTAAATGATGATTGATCGATAAAATTTCCATCTGGAAATAATATCGTTGTTTGCGCACGTGTTATTCTTTGATAGTTAACTCACCGACTATCAAAGTTTTTGACCATTTTTCCGTTGTTAATACGGAGAGACTAGGATCAGATTTATTATTTGAAAACCACTATGTATGGGCATTAGCGTTGCGAATCAAATATAGTGAAGATAATTGAAGAGGGAGTTGTGCAAGGGCTGTTCTAGCGATCCTAGGTAGAAATTGCCTAAGATGGATTTACATAATAGTGCCTTCAGTTTGTCCTGACCCAGGACAACGTGTATGGACGAATTTCTAACAGAGTATATCTAATGGATCACATAAGTTGATCGCTTCAAACGTATCCACCTTTGGTAGCGGGGGAATTCGTTTCTCTTAGCTTTATACCCGTGATATTTTTAGGGAAATCAATTTGTGATTTGGCGGGTATGACGATGTGGCGTTCAAAGTAAATTTGAGGTGTGATCTGTCAAAAGATACATTATGACCTCAAGCCTCATCAACCGGGAAATAACAAAAATCGGGTAGGCAACATGGCTAAGTGGGTCGCCCCATTAGGGTGTATTGTCACCATCTAGAGAATATTCATATTTGTTACTTCTTTCCGCTTCTGTATCTCCCGGGAAAGGTTATGTTGCTAGCAACCGTAGGTGACAATATATTTGATACACTTAAGAGAAATGAGTGGTCGATCATGTGTGGGCCGGGTTGCAATATGTTCTTGTTGAACCAATGTATTCCTCTCTAGAGATACACTATTGGCAGGTGGTCCCATACCTTGTCATAGTCGGAATCCAATATCCAATAAGCGCCTGCGATTTTGATTGTATACTATATATATGTGGAGCGTAAGATGCAAGCGTTCTGCTAGATTGTTAATTATTTGTGATTAGACATTATTATAATATCAGAAAAGTATTGATTTTGAAAATGTTTTGGGTTATCGTAAGGTAAAAACCGTTCGTATTTATGTGTGGATCGGTCTTACGATTATCATTTCTTTTGAAAATGATTTTTAAAAGTTAAACAAATGTTTGGAGTTTACTCACACCAGTCCCATGACTGACCCAGAGTTTATTTTGTTTTGTTTTCCCTAAACTCTTGGGTGCCCAAATTTGTACGGGCAGTCAAGTAGTCAGGATTTACAGATACACTAGATGGAGCTTGGAGCAGCAGGCTTTAGCAGTATTTTATAGCTATTGTTTATTACCGCTGTGATGTAAGTGTTGTACTCTAATATACAATTACATATTTGTGTTTCAAATGCTATTTTTGTGTACTAAATTTTATTCGTTCCGCTGTGAGATTCGTGTTACTCTGATGTTGTTGTGTTCTCCTTCTTCTTCTTCTATTCTAATAGTTCTACCTTATCTATTCCCACCCTCTAACTTCTTTCTATTAAATATCTGATATTTCCGATGTCTGAATAGTCGACATGGGTATTTATATCGATTTTCGGAGTCGAAAATCCCCAGGTCGTTACAGTGGTACCAGAGCTTAAGGTTAAGTTATTACCTTGGCTCTGTGGCGTGACTCAGTAGAGATGGGGTTAGCAATACCCTAGATTGAGTTTGAGTGTATATATATGAGTGAACGTATTTGTTATTCAATATAAAATTGTTTTATATTGTGGAGATTCACTGGTTGAGTAGTTATGGGTTCTGATCGATCAGTTTGATCCACTGTATCGGTAGGGATTTATAAACACTCGAATACAATGAACCGACATTGTATGTTTTGAAAAAGGGTAAATGAAATAATTTTACCCAAATTTATTTTTTTGATATAAAGGATTTATATTGGAATGATTATAATATATTGGATATATTGGTTGTTATTATAATCGAGTAAGATTATAAATTAAACGGTTATGTAAATAACCAATTAGAATTCATATAAGTGAAGTATAAGAAATCAGATAAATTAAATCTGAATTAAAATTCTGAAAAACATGAAAGGTATTTGTAAATGGAATTGGAACTAGTATATGTGAATTTTAAAATCCTGGGAGATTTTAAATTTGTTACAAGCATTGAAAAGGGTATTTTGAAATGGATTTCAAAATGAAAGTGTTTAGATATGGTTTTGAAAGTGATATAGTATTGAACTCACTTCGATAGCTGGAAATAGATTTCGATGATGATCGTGACATCACCGGTGTTCATTTTCGAGTTGTAAGTGACGGATTACTAAAGGTTTTGTTTTTGGAAATGTTTCGCAAAAATAAGTTGTTTGAATTTCGAAAAGGATTGTTTGATTTTTGAGAAAAGCGAAGCTATTTAAGAATTCCCATGGAAAAGATTGTTTGAATTAAGACCAAATTGAACTGAAATTTGTGAAAGCAAATTGAAAATTAAATAAAAACCAGTTAAGTCGAAACTGTATTGAAATGAAGTAATATCGAGTAAAATTGGAATTTGGTATATAATTGGACTCGGTTGAGTAAATGGATTGATTTTTGAAATAAAAGTCAGAATTGAATTATGAGATAAAGATAACTAATTAGTGAAATTAACCAGTTAACGAAATATGTGGATGGGACTTAACGAGGTAAAGTATATTGGATTGATGAGTTAAGAATTTGAAAATCAAGAATGGTACTTGAGATTGAGAACGGGATTCAACTTGGATATAAGCGAATGATTGTGTTTGAGGTTAAACTGATTTGAGTTTGATTGGGAATACGTTGGTATATGCTAAATTGAAAGCAGAGTTGAGTGCCCGACAAAAAGGTATAAGTTTATATTTTGTATTGAACATGAGATTTTATGAGCCTATTTGGCAAGCCGTTTGGCTGTTTGATTTTCTTTTGGGTTGGAGAAGGCCCAGAGAGGCGAGTTGGAGTTTGAGCTATTGACCAGTATAAAGGAGGTGCTGGCAAAAAAATTTGAAAAGTTAAGGTGTTAGAAAATTTTCAGGATTTCTGAAAATTTTCGTTGGTAAGAATTAATTAATATTTTAATTGAAATTAATTGGTTCAGTGAAACGGAAGTTGATAAGAAAAAAAATATTGAACCAGCAAATAGGGTTTGTTTTCTACCTTAGCAATTTCGAGGACGAAATTATTTTAAGGGGGGAAGAATGTAATGTCCCCTATTTTAGCGAAACAATAATTAATTAATTTAATTAACTAAATAGTGATATAGGGAATTAAATGGTTGTTTAATTAAATAATAGTGAATATTTAATTAATATAAATAATAGGATAATATATTTATTTCTGAAATAGTCGGAAATAGTGAATTGATGACATGGTGTGAACTGGACAATTTAAAATATATATAATTCAGTTTGGAATTGAATTCGAATAACAAAAATATTATTTAAACGAAGTTGGAACGTATAATTATATTATAATTAAAATCGAGCTTGAAATGGCGCGGCAGTTCGCTATTTGGCGATTCGAAATTCAATAGAATATACATAATCCGTTTTAAATCGGATTTATGTGAAACAAGAAATGTTCGGAGCTGGCGAAGTATATTTTTCAAATGGAAGAGAAAAATTGGGATTTCATTGTGTAGATTTTGATTTATGTCCAAATCAAATTTTAGAAAAGTCGATATGGAATTACTTTAAAATTTATAACGATTTATTTATATTTTATAAAGGATGTAAATATAAATCGAATATCGAAGAATAGAGAACTTTGAAATATCGAGTTATAAATCCCATTGGAGCTGTATGATATTCTATTGTGAATATGTACGATTATATTTATTTTTAAATATTTAATTTAATTATTTTTAAATATATTTATATATTTAAATGGGTTATTTAGAGCTTTAAAAATACAAACGACCTCCGTTTTCGACGAAACTAATTTTGTTGGATCCGCAATGTCAAATTATTGTTAGATTCCAACTATCATGATTTTTGGAGTCAGTGTGTGGCCGTATGAATTTTTAAAGTGAAAAACAGTCAGTATTTTGATGGTTAAAAATACGCTGTGTGAGCAAACGGAGTCGGAATTCGACGAAATTAGTTTCGTTGGGTCCGTAATGTTGAACTGAAGGTGTATATCCATTTTCGTGATTTTTGGGTATCTTGTGTAATTATAGAAATTTTTATTCAATAATACAAATAGCGGTAGCTTAAAAACAAATAAAATAATGAATATAAAAATAATATTTTTCCCTTTAAAATACACTTAACATTTCCTTAACCTAATTCATTTCTTACTCTGGTCAAAATGAGGCGCCGCAACCTCTAATAAAAATCTACAGTGAAAATCAACTTGCAAAAATCCAAAACAAATCGAGTTAATTCCTGTAAATCATGTGATGAATTTATTCGAGTGCCTGAAGTGCTGCTCTCCGATCCAGTATGATTTTCTCCCTGATCGAACACACTTTGTGACACTGTCTCATTTACAGCATGGATTAGGGTTGAGGAGTTCAGCAAATTAAAGCGTTAATACATGTTTTTGATGTTGTATTGGGATTCGTAAGATCAAAGGGAGCCTGTGTGCTCGATTTTGGGGTATTCGGTTATGTTTGGGGTCGTTGTCTTCCCTTTAGCCGACGGAGAAGCAATTCGACGTGGGAGTGAAAGAGAGTTCAAGTTGTTCGTGGTGGGGTTGGAATCGAAGAAGGAGTGAAGAGAAGTAGTTCGATGGAAGTTCGAGTTGATTTCATTTGAAAATGTGGAAGAGAATGGAGCTCAAAGTTTTGAAAATGGATGGGTTATTTTGTTTTGCTTTTGGTATTCTACGGGAGGAAGAAGGAGTAACGGTGAAGCGGGTTTGGGTATTGAAGTTAGGCTTGGGCCATGGAATGAAATGTGAGGCCAAATTTTAATTCATTTAAGTTTTAGTTTTAAAATTCGAATACGTCTAACTTATAAAATACGTAACATGTACATACGTTATCAGTTTTGCGAACGGTCAGATCCGTCGGGATCGTATGGACTCTCGCTACAAAATGGAACTGACTGGGAGTGAATTAGAGCTCGTTATAATTTATAGCAAAATAAATTGTCCGTCCGAATCAAGCGATGGTTATCGTTATTAATGATAACCGACAAAGGTGAGTAAAACTCACTAACTCTGTCTAATTTATATTTTTATAAATAAAATCTAGTACTGATAAATAATGACTGACTGTTGTGTGATGATTGGTTGGTTGAATTGTTGTTTGATTGGTTGAAATTATAGATAATAATAAATACACATATCATTAAACAACATTGATTCTGTTTATCAGAATATTACATGTTGAACTGAAATTGATATGAACCATACTGTGTAACATCTGTGGATGCAGGGAAGCAGGTCGGAGGGATCCAACTGGATTCCTCAACATTTATTTTACTGTTTTTCATATAGGGTGATATATGATGTGATATATAATATGTTGTTGATTATGTGTGTTTTAATGATAGCGATCATTGTGAAATTGGTATTTTAAATACCGTAAGAAATACTGGAATGTAGAAAAGGGGATTTTCAAAGTGTATTTTATAAATAAAGTATTTATATAAAATCATTGAATTTTATATATAAAAGGAAAAGGATTTTATAAAAGAAAATATTTTTATAAAATCAAAGAAAACAATTATAAAAAGAAAACATTTGTGAAACAAATATAAAAGGAAAATATTTGTGAAACAAATAGGAAAGGAAATATTTGTGAAACAAATAGAATTGAAAAGGAAATAATTGTAAACCATTTACAAATAGAATTGAAAAGGAAATATTTGTAAACCATTTACAAATAGAATTGAAAAGGAAATATTTGTAAACCATTTACAAATAGAATTAAAAAGGAAATATTTATTTATGAAACAAACTGAGTTATAAAAGGGAATTTTAAAGGAGATTTAAGTGTTAGAAATAGAAAAGAGATTTCGTATGAATAAGTCTATAAATAGAAGTATATATAGAATTTGAAAATGTAATATTATTTTAAAATACGAAATCAAAATTAATAGATTATATAAAAAAGTTAATCCATTAAAGTAAATCGAGAGAGGGTTAATTGAATTATAGTTAATTGATTAGAGCTAGAGTTAATCGATTAGAGTTAGATTTAATCGATAAGAGTTAGAGTTAATCGATTAGAACTAAAGTTAATCGAATAGTGTTAATCAATTAGAATTATCAATTAGATTTATCGATTAGAGTTAATCGAATAGAGTAATCAATTAGAGTTATCAATTAGAGTTATTGAATAGAGTTAATTGAATAGAGTTAATTGAATAGAGTTGATCGAATTAGAATTAATCAAATAGAGTTAATTGAATAGAGTTAATTGAATAGAGTTGATCGAATTAGAATTAATCAGATAGAGTTAATTGATAGAGTAAATTGATAGAGTTAATCGATTAGAGTAAATTGATAGAGTTAATTAAAAGGGAGTAATCGAATATAGTATATTCGAAAGGAGTTATCGAATATTAGTTATTCGAAAGGGAGAACATTAGTTATTCGAAAGGGATTTTTCGAATATTAGTTATTCAAAAAGGAGTTATTGAATAGAGATTATTCGAAAGAGAATTATACGTTGAATTCGATTATATCGAATTGGGGAAAGTACTATTCACTTTTTGTTTTTAATCAATATTTATTTATTCATTAATAAATTAGATATTTGTTTATTTATCCAAATTAATAAATAAAAGTTATATTGAAGTTATTATATTTCAGAAGCATGAGATTACAATATTCTGTAAAAGAAGTGGATTCATAAATAGAATCCGAGAGTTACGTAAGGAAGTTTGTTAAATATTTAAAGGGTGGACTTTGTCTATTTCGAGGTTAGAAATGTTGTTCAGTTAAGGTCTGAGAGGTAGTTATACCCCAACTTGATTGACTTTATTTTTAACCAAGGGGTGGTTAAGGTTCGATAGTGATGGTTGGTTAAGTAATTTTAGTTAAGGAAGGTAATTGTTTGAGTTGTCATAGCGATGTTTATTTTAAACATCTGTTTAAATCCAAATGTTGGAGTTTTGGAAATGTTTTCCAATAAGAAATCAGGAATGTTTTCTAATATGGAAAATAAGAAATGGAAATGTTTTCCAACGTTAATAACGTATATTTTCTAAATTTAGAAAATAAGAAATGTTGAATATATGGAAACAGGAAATGAAAAATGAATAAGTTAATGACTAAAGAGATAAATGTTAAATGATGATTGATCGATAGAATTTCCATTTGGAAATAATATCGTTGTTTACACACGTGTTTTTCTTTGATAGTTACCAACTATCGAAGTTTTTGACCATTTTTCCATTGTCAATACGAAGATATAAATGTTAAATGATGATTGATCGATAGAATTTCCATCTGGAAATAATATCGTTGTTTGCACACATGTTTTTCTTTGATAGTTAACTCACCAACTATCGAAGTTTTTGACCATTTTTCCGCTGTCAATACGGAGAGACCGGGGTCAGATTTATTATTTGAAAACCACTCCATATGGGCATTAGCGTTGCGAATCAAATATAGTGAAGATAACTGAAGACGGAGTTGTGCAAGGGCTGTTCTGGCGATCTTAGATAGAAATTGCCTAAGATGGATTTATAGAATAGTGCCTTCGGTTTGTCCAGACCCAGGACAACGTGTATGGACGAATGTCCAACATAGTATATCTAATGGATCACGTAAGTTGATCTCTTCAAAAGTATCCACGTTTGGTGGTGGAGGAATTCGTTTCTCTTAGCTTTATACCCGTGATATTTTTGAGGAAATCAATTTGTGATTTGGCGGGTATGACAATGTGGCATTCAAAGTAAATTTGAGGTGTGATCTGTCAAAAGATACGTTATGACCTCAAGCCTCATCAACCGGGAAATGACAAAAATCGGGCAGGCAGCATGGCTAAGTGGGTCGCCCCCATTAGGGTGTATTGTCACCATCTAGAGAATATTCATATTTGTTACTTCTTTTCGCTTCTGTATCTCCCGGGAACGGTTATGTTGCTAGCAACCGTAGGTGACAATTATTCGATACACTCAAGAGAAATGAGTGGTCGGTCATGTGTGGCCCGGGTTGCAAGATATTCTTGTTGAATCCAGTGCATTCCGCTCTAGAGATACACTATTGGCAGGTGGTCCCATACCTTGTCATAGTCAGAAACCAATATCCAATAAGCGCCTGCGATTTTGATTGTATACTATATATGTGTGGAGCGTGAGATGCAAGCGTTCTGCTAGATTGTTAATTATTTGTGATTAGACATTATTATAATATTAGAAAAGTGTTGATTTTGAAAATGTTTTGGGTTATCGTAAGGTAAAAACCATCCGTATTTATGTGAGGATCGGTCTTACGATTATCATTTCTTTTGAAAATAATTTTTAGAAGTTAAACAAATGTTTGGAGTTTACTCATACCAGTCCCATGAATGACCCAGAGTTTATTTTGTTCTGTTTTCCCTAAACTCTTGGGTGCCCAAATTTGTACGGGCAGTCAAGTAGTCGGGATTTACAGATACACTAGATGGAGCTTGGAGCAGGAGGCTTCAGCAGTATTTTATAGCTATTGTTTATTTCCGCTGTGATGTAAGTGTTGTACTCTAATATACAAATACAGATTTGGGTTTCAAATGTTATTTTTGTGTACTATATTTTATTCGTTTCGCTGTGAGATTCATGGTACTATGATGTTGTATTCTCCTTCTTCTTCTATTCTAATAGGTCTACCTTATCTATTCTCACCCTCTAACTTCTTTCTATTAACTATCCGGTATTTCCAATTTTTGAATAGTCGACATGGGTATTTATGCCGATTTTCGGAGTCGAAAATTCCCGGCTCGTTATAAAATGAGTATATATACAATAATGATTTTAAATAATATTTAATTTTAAAATTACTTGTTTAGCAATCGAACTCTAAACGAAACCCAACGACTTTCGCCCTTAACCAAATATGTGAAAACCCGTAACTACCCCGGTAAGGAAAGCCCGGATACTTCGAGAACAACACACAAACGAACGCAAACAAAAGAACATTTCATTGTATATTATAACAATTCCATCAGAATACAAGAATATACAGAGTATAAACAAATAAATATTACACAGAAAATATCAGAGATTACAATATATTACATAGCAGCGGAAAAATAATACAAAACACAACTAGAAGTAATACACGGATATAGAGCTTTACGAGTATTGTTCCAGTTGTAAATCAGGATCCTGTGAATATAAATCTGCAAAAACCAAAACTACTAGCTGCCCGTGTCAAAATAAGGGCACCCAGAGTTTAGGTTAAAACAATAAACTCCAGGTCAGTCATGGGACTGTTGTGAGAACTAAAACAGTTATTAATCTTTATTTTAAAGTTAGGTAAATCAAGGGACCACGCTGTATAACACGGAACGGGTTTCCTCCCAAGAACACCAGTGCATAAAACAACAGCGCAATGCTAAATAAAGAACAATGAAGCTATTATAAGACCCAGGTCCCATCACACAATGCAACACAAGCCGGAGGATAGGGTTTTTAGCTTATAATAGCCAAAGAATGGTTGATACGCTAAAAACAAATCATTTGATACTATTATAAGTGTATAGTGTATAAAATAATTTAAATCATAAGTATCAATCATAGACGGCATGAGTGCCCCATCCCACTATGTCGCCATACTAGGCTCTACAAATAAAACCGCAGAATCACGTATTGGAAGCTGGATCTCCATCTGTGAACCGAGGCAAAAGACAGTCCTCACCGAATTCGAGAGCCTCTAGTCCGCCCCTCAGGAACAGCCGCAACTGCCCCTTGGATCGTCAGGGCCAGTCCACCGATGTGGATTATTATGCCTAAACAATACGTTTCCCCGCTCTTTGGGGCGTAAATGAGCCAAATGACTCCATCCGCTTCACACAGTCACCGATATATCTGAGGCGCCTCGCAACAGCAACAACCACATAAGTCAAACTCGTCAGGGCTCGTAAAACCACTGACGCCACTTCTAACTAGAAAGAAACGCATGTCCTCCCTGAGGTCCTTCTCCCGTTTCTGGTTCACAACCGGGGTGTGAGGCTCGCGAATCAACGTTACACAAAGCTATGCCACACAGGCCGTGCTTTGATATTCAACCACAAGACTCTGCTTTTCCACAGAAGCCTTGATCATATTGCCACTTAGGCATGCCACACAGGAAATTCACTCCATGCGTTTGATATCCATCAATATATAACCTCTGAGCTCGTACGTCTCAGAGAAGGGCGTTAAGCAATAGAATAAATTCTCCGCCACCAAACAGATATATATTTAATAGAAATTAACCACACAGAATAAAATCCAATGTCAGACACACAGTCCATTTACAAGTCCGTTCTGGGTCTGAACGAAACCGGAGGCACCTTGTACCTCGCATATCCATCGATCTCCAAGTACGTCTGGACGATCACTAACTGATTCCCTCCTCTTGGGTGTACGGGCGAATCAAGATCATCAGTAATCACCCAAACAACGTGAAGACCTCCGGTCTTCGACCACCGTCTTCATCCTCGACACCACGTCGAATCAGTTATTCAGAATGGGATAAACCCGGTCTTTCTGAATAACTCGCGTATATGATAAACAAGTGTTACACAAACACAATATACGCCTCATTCCAATTCATCAGCCACTAACCGTAAATTAGCAAGAGTATAATTCCCCAAATATTAACCCTGAAGGCCGAAACCAACATCAGATCAATACCCAGGAAATCATTCTTCTTAGCTAACCTACAGTTAGTTTCTAAATTTCACATTCTTAGGGAAAGGTTCCCATTAATTTTATCAAAGATAAATTCTTTTAAATTTATTCTTTAATCTTCCTTTGAATATCAAATCAAACTAGTCGAGATTAGCGAACCACACCGAAGTAATCATTTATTTTATTTCCCAATCCCAACCTATTCATCCCATGATGTAAAATTGGTAACACTTCATATTTAACACCACGGTGTTATCGGTAAATTCAATTACCATTTCACATTCAAATCTAATTAAAGATTTAACTATCGCCTGGAGCAAAACTGGTGATACTCTATTCTCGACCATTCCAATCTAATTAAAGATTCATTAAAACTCCACTTGGTTTTAATCTTCCCAAAAATCAATATTAATGATTATTTAACTTGGGAAATCACCTGCTGTCTTTAACTGGGTTATAGAACCAATGTCATTTAAAACACGGTTCACTATAAACCCAAAATCACGTTCCATTAATTATCGGGTGAAAGAATAAGTGTTATTTAAAACACCGTTCAAGATAAACCCAAAAATCAATTCAAATTCAATTCCAATTAAATCCCATTTAAATGGTACACTTCATTAAATCTAAATAAAAAGATTTAATCTTTTTCTCAACTGGGTTTAAGAACAGTGTTGATGAAGACACCATTCACAACAAACCCAAATCACATTTGATATTATATACAAGGCTCTGAATAGAAAATATATCGGCTTATATTCAATATCAAATACTACGACCAACAAATATCATATTGGAAATAACAATATAAATATGTTTCAAATTTCCATAACAATATCTGTATAATCACGAAATCCAACATCGAAATATTCCAAAGATAATTTCGATTCAAATCCATTCCAATTCAATTATTGGAAATTCTGGTTACTTTTAAAACCATTTCAAATCCAATTTATTTATTTAAAAATAAATAAATTGTTATTCTTGTTCAAAACTAGTTCATTTCGATAAAATCTATTTTTATCTTTTCAAATATGGAGTTTTTCATCCCAATTCTTCACAAATCATTTCTTATAATTTTACACAAATTATTACTATTTTTAATAATTTTATCAAGGCCCGTACAGTCGATTTCCATCAACGGCCATCGAACAGCACTTACATCGACCTTTTCCAAATTTGATTTGGACATAATTCCAAATCCAACCATTAGATTTCAAATCCCTAATATCGGTTAGAAAGCTCTTTTCGATACGAACCCAACAGTTCTGGTTTTAGGAGAATCCAACGGTCGGATCTCCCGTAATATCCATTCGAAGTCAATGGTCGAAATTCGCGAACTGCTGCGGCGCGACGTGTTCTATTTAGGCCATTCTATATATATATTATATACATTTCGTCGATTCCCTTTTAAAACATATTATATAAATCCGTTTTCAAAACGATCTCAACTTCATATTCAATTTCAAATCAAAATTGAATATTCCACATCATCAATATACAAATGATAATATTTTCAAAACGTTATATTTTGAAATCACTTTCTTTTCTATATTCATTATAAAAATGAATAAAATCGATATAAATATCGTTCACGTCAAAATGGCGTCAATCTAATCAACACGGCTTTTATTCAACACATGAATGTTTATTCTATTCAACACATGAATATTTATTTTATTCAACACATGAATTTTCATTCTATTCAACACATGAATATATTTTCTATTTTCTATTCAACACATGAATTTTCATTCTATTCAACATATGAATATATTTTCTATTCAACACATGAATTTTCATTCTATTCAACACATGAATATATTTTCAATTTTCTATTCAACACATGAATTTATTTATTTTCTATTCAACACATGAATATTTATTTTTCTATTCAACACATGAATATATTTCTATTCAACACATGAATATATATTCTAAATTGGAATGAGGCCCAATCAATTACCATATAATGTTAATCATATGGATTTTCTACAACACATGTATATAATAGCAACGATAAATAATCAACCATCATCCAGAGTGCACCACACAACTGTATAAGCATTAAATATAAATAACTAACGCTTACATAGTCTGTCAACCCATCGATTGACATACAACTAAACAATCGGGATTAGTGTACGTCAAATATCATCCCAATACCCGTGTGGGGTTTCAAATCAACAAACACAGATTTTATTTGTGTAGTTGGGCGATGTGTAAAATTTATCGTCCCAATCAATATCAGTCAAATCAGTGTATATAAACAAATCGTCCGATTTGTTTATTACTATTTATTTTATATACACGTTAAAAATCATATTTTTAATTATAAAATATTTTCCACTATAAAATATTTTATTTCATTCCACATCACACAATCCAATTTCACAACACAGCAACCAAACAAACAAGTCATCCATGGTCTGTGGACGACGGGGGTCGGGTGCTACTAAACACCGTCTGAATCCTAGTATATATTTCAAACTAGAAATAGAAATAAAAGTGAGGAGTTCTCACCGACTAGCTAAACCAATACACCACGACTCTTCGTATGTAGAAAATCTTGTCGTGCTCGCCTTTCGTCACTTTTGTCGCCTGTATTCACTATATATATAAAAATCACATTTTTACATTCTCTAGCATATAAAAATTCTATCTTTATATTTTTAAAAACCATGTCTTTATATTTTAAAAATACTGTCTTTATATTTTTAAAATCATGTCTTTATATTTTTAAAAATCATGTCTTTATATTTTCATTAATATAATTTAAAAACCAATTTTTTTTATCAATGTTTCTTCTTTCTTTTTTTCTCATATTTTAAAACAAATCTGAAAGCAAATCATGTTATTTTTATTTTCAAAAATAATGCTATTTATATTTTCAAGACGATGAAAATTTTATTTTCAAAACAACGGTATTTTTTATTCTTAAAACAAATTCGATTTATATATATATTTTTAAACAACTTCTTTTTAGATTTTTAAAACAACTTCATATTTATATTATTAAAACAAATTCACATTTATATACAATGTTATTTATATAAGCATTTCTTAATTATCAAATTAAACTAATAACATAGTTAAAAAAATAATTTACACTGCTTCTTCATCTGTTTACTGCTCCAGGAATGAAAGAACCCATCACGATCGAAAAACCCTGCCCCCCCTTTTAATCCATCGCCGTCGCTTCCTTGGCTGACCGGAGGTCAACTCGTCGCTGTCGTGGGTAGCCCCAGCTCCGCCGCCCCCACTGTCACTGGTCTGGGCTCCTCAGGTGGCAGGTGGCCACCGCAATACCCCAAAAACCGCCGCTACTTCGTTGCCACAATTTCCCCTCCACCGTGCTTCGATGATCAAGCCATGACCACCGACGAGTCCCCCATCAGGTGTCGATCATCTTTGCTTTAGAACTCCGGGCCCAAGAACGCATTGATTCGCTGATCGATTTGGGACCGTCGGTTTTAGGTTAGGGAAAATGGAGGCGGGTCTGGAATGTGTTAGGGTTGGAGAAAACTAAGGGCCCTTTTATAATTTAATTTAATTAATATTTAATTCTTTTACTTTCTATCCTTGAAGTTTAACGTTTCAAACTCCAAATCCAACCAAACGATTGTCGCCCCTAGTTAAATACGCCCACCGAACACAATGGCATATGTCCCGTAAGCCAGTTCGGCTGTTACGCTCAGTTTTTCTCAAAATTAAAATAAAATTTAGTATATATTCAATTTAAACATACATTTAATTTACCGGGACCACATACGGACTCTAAAAATCCTCGAAAAATTATTTCTAACATCGTGTTGACTATACGGTCCTAACAAAACTAATTTCGTCAAATTCTGAGACCGACTGAAAAATGGCCATTTTCTGGTCGATCAAAATTGACTGAAACAGTCAAAACACGTTTAACTTTGCCACGCTCACATATTAATTCAGAAAATTACGTATTTTGAAACCTAGCAATAACTTGACATCACGAATCCAACAAAAGTGGTTTCGTCGAAAACCGAGGTCGTTTGCAAAATTTCCATTTTTAAGGGCTAGAATTCCATAGCGACTATTCTGAATTTTCAACTGGACGTATCTTTTGATTCCCGCTATGAAATTTCAATTTTTCGGATTCGTTGGAAAGATATTCTCAATTAGATTCTAATATTTTTTGTTTTGCCAAAATCCGGTTTATTTTGAATCTTGTACATCCATAAAAACTTTAAAATCGAATTATCGAACTACCGAGCCATTTTCAATTCCTTCTATAATTAAAATAAAATATTTATATTCTAACGACAACGTATATAAATATATACGTTCTAATTCTATTCATTAAAATTTCTCGTTGCTATTATTTAAAATAATTCATTTTAAATATTCGAAATTCATTAAAATTGCCAAAATAAAATTTTTAAATTGGCTCAGAATTTCCGGGTCATTACAATCTCCCCTACTTAAAACTTTTCGTCCCCGAAAAGAAACAAAGCCAAAAGTTGTTTTACAAATCAACTCCACTTTCAGTATTTTAATTATGGCTTAAGTTCTTCAACTTTCCAGTTTCTAAGAACTTTTCAAATTTTTCAAAAATTTGGCTAACACCATAAATTTTCGAAAAATTTCGCCATAACCTCCCCTGCACCGGGGACTTCGGGATATTTCAAATAGCCTCCCATGGCCCTCATCAATCCAAAAAGAAAATGAAACAACCACGGTGTTATCGGTAAATTCAATTACCATTTCACATTCAAATCTAATTAAAGATTTAACTATCGCCTGGAGCAAAACTGGCGATACTCCATTCTCGACCATTCCAATCTAATTAAAGATTCATTAAAACTCCACTTGGTTTTAATCTTCCCAAAAATCAATATTAATGATTATTTAACTTGGGAAATCACCTCCTGTCTTTAACTGGGTTAAAGAACCAATGTCGTTTAAAACACGGTTCACTATAAACCCAAAATCACGTTCCATTAATTATCGGTGAAAGAACAAGTGTTATTTAAAACACCGTTCACGATAAACCCAAAAATCAATTCAAATTCAATTCCAATTAAATCCCATTTAATTGGTACACTTCATTAAATCTAAATAAAAAGATTTAATCTTTTTCTCAACTGGGTTTAAGAATAGTGTTTATGAAGGCACCACTCACAACAAACCCCAAATCACATTTGATATTATATACAAGGCTCTGAATAGAAAATATTTCGGCTTATATTCAATATCAAATGCTATGACCAACAAATATCATATTGGAAATAACGATATAAATATATCTTTCAAATTTCCATAACAATATCTGTATAATCACGAAATCCAACATCGAAATATTCCAAAGATAATTTCGATTCAAATCCATTCCAATTCAATTATTGGAAATTCTGGTTACTTTTAAAACCATTTCAAATCCAATTTATTTATTTAAAAATAAATAAATTATTATTCTAGTTCAAACTAGTTCATTTCGATAAAAATCTATTTTTATCTTTTCAAATATGGATTTTTTCATCGCAATTCTTCACAAATCATTTCTTATGATTTTACACAAATTATTACTATTTTTAATAATTTTATCAAGGCCCGTACAGTCGATTTCCATCAACGGCCATCGAACTGCACTTACAGCGAGCTTTTTCAAATTTGATTTGGACATAATTCCAAATCCAACCGTTAGATTTACAAATCTCTAATATCCGTTAGAAAGCTCTTTTCGATACGAACCAACGGTTCCGGTTTTAGGAGAATCCGACGGTCGGCTCTCCCGTAATATCCATTCGAAGTCAATGGTCGAAATTCGCGAACTGCCGCGGCGCGGCGTGTTCTATTCAGGCCGTTCTATATATATAATATATATACTATTTATATTTCGTCGATTTCCTTTTAAAACGTATTAAATAAATCGTTTTAAATTCGTTTTCAAAACGATTTCAACTTCATATTCAAATCAAAATTGAATATTCCACATCATAAATATACAAATGATAATATTTTCAAAACGTTATATTTTGAAATCACTTTCTTTTCTATATTCATTATAAAAATAAATAAAATCGATATAAATATCGTTCACGTCAAAATGGCGTCAATCTAATCAACACGGCTTTTATTCAACACATGAATGTTTATTCTATTCAACACATGAATATTTATTTTATTCAACACATGAATTTTCATTCTATTCAATACATGAATATATTTTCTATTTTCTATTCAACACATGAATTTTCATTCTATTCAATACATGAATATATTTTCTATTTTCTATTCAATACATGAATTTTCATTCTATTCAACACATGAATATATTTTCTATTTTCTATTCAACACATGAATTTTTATTTTTCTATTCAACACATGAATATATTTCTATTCAACACATGAATATTTATTCTAAATTGGAATGAGGCCCAATCAATTACCATATTTATGTTAATCATATGGATTTTCTACAACACATGTATATAATAGCAACGATAAATAATCAACCATCATCCAAGTGCACCACACAAGTGTATAAGCATTAAATATAATTAACTAACGCTTACACAGTCTGTCAACCAATCGATTGACATACAGCTAAACAATCGGGATTAGTGTGCGTCAAATATCATCCCAATACCCGTGTGGGGTTTCAAATCAACAAACACAGATTTTATTTGTGAAGTTGGGCGATGTGTAAAATTTATTGTCCCAATCAATATCAGTCAAATCAGTGTATATAAACAAATCGTCTGATTTGCTTATTACTATTTATTTTATATACACGTTAAAAATCATATTTTTAATTATAAAATATATCCACTATAAAATATTTTATTTCATTCCACATCACATAATCCAATTTCACAACACAGCAACCAAACAAACAAGTCATCCATGGTCTGTGGACGACGGGGGTCGGGTGCTACTAAACACCGTCTGAATCCTAGTATATATTTCAAACTAGAAATAGAAATAAAAGTGAGGAGTTCTCACCGACTAGCTAAACCAATACACCACAACTCTTCATATGTAGAAAATCTTGTCGTGTTCGCCTTTCGTCACTTTCGTCGCCCGTATTCACTACATATATAAAAATCACATTTTTACATTCTCTAGCATATAAAAATTTTATCTTTATATTTTTAAAAACCATGTCTTTATATTTTTAAAAATCTTGTCTTTATATTTTTAAAATCATGTCTTTACATTTTTAAAAATCATGTCTTTATAATTATATTAATATAATTTAAAAACCAAATTTTTTTATCAATGTTTCTTCTTTCTTTTTTTCTCATATTTTAAAACAAATCTGAAAGCAAATCATGTTATTTTTATTTTCAAAAATAATGCTATTTATATTTTCAAGACGATGAAAATTTTATTTTCAAAACAAAGGTATTTTTTATTCTTAAAACAAATTCGATTTATATATATATATATTTTTAAACAACTTCTTTTTAGATTTTTAAAACAACTTCAGATTTATATTATTAAAACAAATTCACATTTATATACAATGTTATTTATATAAGCATTTCTTAATTATCAAATTAAACTAATAACATAGTTAAAAAATTAATTTACACTGCTTCTTCATTTGTTTACTGCTCCAGGAATGAAAGAACCCATCACGGTCGAAAAACCCTACCCCCCCTTTAATCCATCGTCGTCGCTTCCTTGGTTGACCAGAGGTCAACCCGTCGCTGTCGTGGGTAGCCCCAGCTCCCCCGCCCCCATTGTCACTGGTCTAGGCTCCTCAGGTGGTAGGTGGCCACCGCAATACCCCAAAAACCGCCGCTACTTCATTGCCACAATTTCCCCTCCACCGTGCTTCGATGATCAAGCCATGACCACCGACGAGTCCCCCATCAGGTGCCGATCATCTTTGCTTTAGAACTCCGGGCCCAAGAACGCATTGATTCGCTGATCGATTTGGGACCGTCGATTTTAGGTTAGGGCAAATGGAAGCGGGTCTGGAATGTGTTAGGGTTGGAGAAAACTAAGGGCCCTTTTATAATTTAATTTAATTAATATTTAATTATTTTACTTTCTATCCTTGAAGTTTAACGTTTCAAACTCCAAATCCAACCAAACGACTGTCGCCCCTAGCTAATTACCCCCATTATGAACACAATGGGATATGTCCTGTAAGCCAGTTCGGCTGTTACGCTTGGTTTTTCTCAAAATTAAAATAAAATTCAGTATATATTCAATTTAAACATACATTTTAATTTACCGGGTCCACATATGGACTCTAAAAATCCTCAAAAAATTATTTCTAGCTTCGTGTTGACTATACGGTCCTAATAAAACTAATTTCCTCAAATTCCGAGACCGTTTGAAAATGGCTATTTTCTGGTCGATCGAAATTGACTGAAACAGTCAAAACACGTTTGACTCGCCACGCTCACATATTGATTCAGAAAATTACGTATTTTGAAACCTAGCAATAACTTGACATCACGGATCCAACAAAAGTGGTTTCGTCGAAAACCGAGGTCATTTGCAAAATTTCCATTTTTAAGGGCCAGAATTCCATAGCGACTATTCTGAATTTTCAACTGGACGTATCTTTTGATTCCCGCTATGAAATTTCAATTTTTCGGATTCATTGGAAAGATATTCTCAATTGGATTCTAATATTTTTGGTTTCACCAAAATCTGGTTTATTTTGAATCCTGTACATCCATTTGAACTTTGAAATCGAATTATCGAACTACCGTGCCATTTTCAATTCGTTTTATAATTGAAATAAAATATTTATATTCTAACGACGACGTATATAAATATATACGTTCTAATTCTATTCATTAAAATTTCTCATCGCTATTATTTAAAATAATTCATTTTAAATATTCGAAATTCATTAAAATTGCCAAAATAAAAAATTAAAATTGGCTCAGAATTTCCGGATCGTTACAAAATACCCCCATTCCGGACACATTGGAATATGTTTCGTAAGCCAGCTCGACTGTTTTGATCAGTTTTTCATAAAATTAAAATATAAATTAATATTACGGATAATATTGAATTTGAACGTATGTTTTAATTTACCGGAGCCACATATTGACTCCAAAAATTACGAAAATTGGAATCTAGCAATAATTTAATTTTGCAGATCCGACAAACGTAGTTTCATCGAAAACGGAGGTCGTTTGCAAAATGGCTATTTTTAAGGGCTATATATTATATCAAAATATACATAAATTCCATAGAGACTATTCTAAATTTTAAAATGGACATAACTTTTAATTTATAAAGTGAAATCTCAGTTTTTCACATTTGTTAGAAAGATATAGTTAAATAGATTCTAACGTTTCTTATTTTACTGAAATTCGATTTATTTTGAATTCTGTACATTCATTTGAAATTAAAAATCGAATTTTCAAACTACCGCGCCATTTCAAGCTCGTTCTATAATTAATAAAAATGTATACATTCTAACTTCGATTTAAATAAATTTTAAATCATTATTATTTAAAATAAATCATTTTAAATATCAAAACCCATTAAAATAGCTAAAATAAAAAATTTAAATTGGTTCAGAAATTCCAGGTTGTTACAGTAAGAGGCCAAGATGATTATTGAAAATATTTGATTAACAAATATTGATAAGGAAATAGAGAAGTAATCTAATTAATGGAATATTAATTAAGGGGTGGGACCAGTGATTGTTTGATACTTTGAATGGATATTTATCTTTCGTCGATAGTTAAATGACCGACTATCGAAGTATTTGCCAATTTCATTGTCAATATGGATAGATCGGTTGGATTATTATCGGGACTTGAGCGAATTTGAAATAAAAATACTAGATAAAATTCAAAGAAGAGCTCTATTTTTCATTTCGCAAAATTTGGACGTTTGTTGTTCTGAATCTTTAATTTCAAGATATAAAAACGTAAAAAACAAATGACGTTTGTATATTTTGTTATCTATCTAAGTCGCTCTCCTTATTTGTCTATACCTAGTTTAGAGAAAAAGTGATACGAAAACAAATTTTGATTTAAAATTTAGTGTTAACACTTGTACAAATTGAACTAAACACATTGGACACTTTTCTTCACTTTGCAGAAAATCAACATCTGTCGTTTTCCTTTTGAATTTTTTACCATCTGTTTGTATTGCGATTTGTGATATAAAATTGCATGTGTTAAAGATGATGTTTGAAAGTGCTTTATGATAGAGGAGGAAGAATAACAGCTAAAGAATGAAGAATTTGATCAGATATTTAGCTCAAACGTCTGAAACTATGACATACGTCTGAGCGTATGAAAATTACAAATAGAAAGTTTGATCAGGCATCAGAGGTCCTACGTTAGACATCCGACCTAAAGGGAAATATTTTTTAGAGAGTTTGGTTAGACGTTTGACCATCCTAATAAGACGTCTGAGTCGGCGGTTCTCTGTTTTGACTGAGTATTTCCTGATATTTTTCTGATATTTCTTAGGGGCAATTTGAGTACTTATCTAGGCCTGCTACTCTCCTATATAAGCAATTTTAGGATTGAATCAAAAGCATAAGATTGTGACCAGTTGATCTAAGGGTTTGTCATCGTTCTTCTTTGCTCTTCTTCTTCAACAGTGTTCGTAGTTGTCTAGATGTTCTTTCACTTTTTCAATTTTGTTATTGATTCTTTTGTAATTTTGTTTATCTTAGGTTTGTTAATATAAGTTATTTGGTGAATCAACGAAGAGGGTGGTTGGGTAGAATATCTTGTGTTTGCGTGTAATTTCATATTCGTGTTGTTTTCGGTCACAATCATCTTTAAGTAATTGGGTGAATACGATCATGGTGCACGCTATTGGAAAGCTCTAATTTCCACAATAGTTGGTATCAGAACTAGATCATCGCAAAGCTTAGAGTGATTTTGGATCAAAAAAATTGTTTCTGATGTTGGATAAGATGATGTTTACGAAGATGACTATTTTTGGTGGAAGGAATTAAGGGATTTGGATGTCTAAGATGGAGGATGTTTTATACCCCCAATGATCTTCATGGTCCGACTGATAGAGATAAGAAGAAACCCTCGGATATGGATGAGCAAAAATGGAAGAAGATGGATAAGAAGACGATTGCCTTGATTCGGAATTACCTTGATGATTTGGTATTCCATCATATAGCTAGTTATGAATCTATGAAGAATTTGTGGGACAAGTTGCTATCTTCGAACAAGTCAAGGAGGGCTATAAGAAAGGCTTTTTTGGTTTGAAAGCTTGTACAGCTGAGGCTGGATGAAGAAAAGTCTGTTTTAGAGCATTTGAATAAATTTCAATATGTGATCAATCAATTGGAAAATTTGAAGATTAGTTTTGGTGATGAATTGCAGGCTCTCTTTTTTTTTAAAGAGTTTGCTTTCAGAAAGTTGGAAGACTTTAGCTGTTTTATTGAATAATTCCCATGCTAATGGAAGTATCTCTTGGGAGATTGTAAGAAGCGGCTTTTTGAATGAGGAACTAAGGAGAAAAGGGTCGGGCTTGAAATCATTTCAAAGTGAGGCTATGGTAGCAAGGGACTTGAGGAAAGATATAAATTGGAAGAAGAATGAAGCTAGTGGCAAAGGTGCTATCACTTGTAATTATTATGGTAAGAAAGGTCACAAACGCATATTTTTGTTATAGTTATCAAAAGAATATGAAGAAGGTTGCGCATGGTAATAGCAGTGATATTGCATAAGTAGGTTTCGCTGAAGGTACCAATTGTGGTGCTTCCTATAATGTCCACTTTAGTGAAGCTAATCCTTGGAAGATGGATTCTGGAGCTAGTTTCCAATCTGTAGTGATGTGAGGTATCTTTCTTGTTATGAGAAGTATGTCGACACGATTAGGACGGCTAATGGGAGTAGAGTTACCTGTTTGTGGTATTTGATCTATTCGGTTTCGGATGCATAATGGTGTGGTTAGGGAAGGCTCGGGAGTTAGACATGTCCCCACTTGTTAGAATAATCTTATTTCTCTAGGTCAGTTAGATCACTATGGTTGCTCTTACGATACTCGATGTGGAGTTTTGAAAGTGAAGAAGGGTGGTCGTGTTATGATGAGAGGAATTTTGGAGGAAGGAAACCTTTATAGATTGGTCAAGTCTATGGTCGACTGTGGAAGGCAAGTGACAGTTGAAGAATCTAGTCCACAGTAAGGTGGAGAGGTTAATGTGGTTGTTGTCGATGATCCTAGGATTGCGGATCATATTTTAAACAGGGGTCTTCACATTGACAGTGCTTAAGGGGTCCACAGAGATCAAGTAAGGAGCTTTGGTCAAGTGATAGATGGGTCTCGATTGGGAAAACCCGCAAGATTTTGGAGATGTGTGAGGTATTACAAATGTTTTTGAGACCATTGGTTTTTCTTGGTGCATCTCATATGGAAGATGCATCTTTTGCAGGCGGTCGGTGAAGTTTGTAATGTTTTTAATTGAGATTTGATGGTCGTTAAAAGATCTAGATTGACTTGTTTGCTAATTGTTGAGATTTTTCTTGATGATGTGATTTCATATCAAGGTAGGCTGTTGTGATTTGTAATATAAAATCACATATGTGTTGAAGATGATGATATTTGGAAGTGCTTCGTGATAAAGGAGGAAGAGCAATAGCTGAAGGATGAAGAATTTGATCAGAGCTTCAACTCAGATGTCTAAAGCCTATGACAGACGTATGAGCGTAGGAAAATTAAAAACAGAGTTTGGTCAGACGTTTGAGGCCCTTTGTCATACGTCTAACCTAAAGTGATATATTTTCATAGAGTTTGGCCAGACATCTGACCATCTCGGTCAGATGTTTGAGACAGCGGTTTTCCATTTTGACTGAGTATTTCCTGATATATTTTTCCTGATATATCCGACGGGCAATTTAGATATTAGCCTAGGTCTTCCATTCTTCTATATAAGCAGCTTCTAGGATTGAATCAAAAGCATGAGACTATGACCGAAATTAGCTGATTCAAGGGTTTTCGTCGTTCTTCTTTGCTCTCCTTATCTAACAATATTTGTAGTCATCTAGATATTCTTTCTCTTTCTCAATTAGGTTATTGATTCTTTTGTAATTTTGTTTATCTTGAGTTTGCAAACAAAAGTTATGTGAATCAATAAAGAGAATGGTTGGGTGAAATATCTTGTGTTGCATATAATTTCATATTCGTACTGTTTTCTATCATAATCATCTTTAAGTAATTGGATGAATTAAATCTTGGTGGGTATAAATCGCTTCCACTTAAGATGCATATTCTATAATAGTTTGTTTATTTATGTTGCTTTTCCATCTCCTTCCTCCTTTCCCTATCTCTTATCATTTCCGATTTCAAACCATAAAAAAAGGGATATCGATTTCACCTCGCTAATTCTCCTCCTCCCCAATTCGTGATTTCGCCGGCAGTGCTCTGCCATCGACCTTAGGTCACGTGTGCTTTCTCATGTCTATTATCCACCAGCAATTTTTCCTTCTTTGCCAACCCACATAACAACCCTCTCCACTTGCAATTATCAGGGTTGCCACGCCCGTGCCTCCGATCTCCATCCTAGTCTAGCCCAGTTGTGAAGAAGTCATCAGAGAAAGAAAACTTAGTTTCTCCCTTGCATTGCTCTATGGTCTAGCTGGTCATGGTTGTGTTCATCTCCGCTTAAACTGCTGAAAGCGAGTTTTCTCACGATTTCCTTTATATAAGATTGACAACATGGATATTAAAATGAACATCTTGGTTGTTGATTTCATTGATTTTTTGGGGATTATTGTTGGATAAAGCATGAATTTCATGTGTGTATACATATTTATGTGGGTGTATATATGTGTAATCCTATCTTAAGTCTTGCAGTATTTGAGGTGGTAGATTGAGTTGATACACCGATTTCGATCATTTACTATCTCTTTTAGCTAGACTGGTCATGTTTGTGCCACTGCTACCATGCCCTTGTTCACCTTACTAACTGATCATTTGAGTCATATTGTTCACGTGGTGCATGGCTTGACCACGATAACCATACTGGCCTTATTATTTTGTTGCACTATCATGTGCACTTGTACGCTATAGTGCAGTGCACTACACAATTGCACATGGTCATACTATGACCATGTAGTCACTTGATGTAGGGTCCGCAATCTTGGCACCTTGCACTTTGTATTTTCCAACGGCATATGCCAGTGAATTCTAATATATTTGTTTGCTTCATGCACCGTGTTTTTTAGTTGTATGTGCATATACACATGCCTGTATATGTACAGGCCCGGATTTAGGGCTAGGCAGGCTAGGTCGCGGAATAGGGCAACCCACCTCCAAGAGGCAACAGCAAGGGAGGAGCTGCTGGAGGTGGTGGTGATCGATTTGTTTAATGCTTTAATATTATCACTACTATTCCTTCACCATACTCTTCGTAGCTCAGTTGGGTTGAATAAATTACCCTGCCTATGGGGTCTGAGAAGTCTGTTGTTCAATTCCTTGCGTAGTTGCTGAATTTTTTTCCCTGTGCCCTTTTGCCTAGGGCAACCCGATACATTCAGTCGGCCCTGTATATGTATACATGTATCGTGCTGGAGCATTGAACTACATACATGTGTATTGTAACAGCATGTGTATATATTAATATGCGCGTATACATGTGTATTGATACTCCTATAGATTTAGCAGGTTAAGTTTTCTAGATTAACAGGTTCATATAACCCCCACAGATTTAACATGTTTACTTAACCCCACCGATTTAACAGGCTTACTTAACCCCCACATACTTAACAGGCTTACTTAACCCTACAGATTTAACAGGCTCATACAATCTTTAAGGGATTTAAACAGGTTAAGTATTACAAATTCATTACCATATTTTCATTTATGGTTATAATGCGCTAGACCTCCCACATTAAGTCTACCACTTGTGAATGCTGGATATGTCGGTTTGGTCCGGGCAGACTTCTTCCATAAATCGGACTTAACCTCGTATCTTAATACCGTCACGAGTTCATGCACTTAGACCTCTCACATTAGATTCACCTGTTGTGGTCGCTGGATATGTCGGGCGGGTCCGGGCAGACTTCTACCACAAGTGTAATCTAACCTTGTGTCTAAGCGCAGTTACAGTTTCTAATTACTGTAATTCTAGGCATTTCATTATTTAACAATTATCCCTATTTCATTATAGGTTTTCATACCCCTTTTCCAAGTCATATTCACCATGTACCATATGCCCCAAATTAAGATCTAAATCACATTTTGATTTATGCCCCCAAATCCATATTCATGTTTTCAATTCAAGTTATGCCCCAAATTTCCCAATGCAAGTTATGCCCCAATTTTAACGGATTAAAAGGGATTCATAGATTATTTACAGTTGCATTAACATGTTTCGCTTAATCTTAAATTAAGCCTACAGATTTATATGTCCTGAACCGTAAGTCATAATTTACCGTATAAACCATGCCCCAATTTTTAGTCCAATTTCACAATATAATTTATTCCCCTAGATTTCAATCGTGATTCAAAGTACAGGTTATGCCCCTAAATTACCATTTCCAATCATTCCCAATTTAACCCAATTTCGTTCATACACATATTTCAGCGATATCGGCGTAGACTCGAAGGTAGCTTGACTATAAAAATAAAAGGGAATGAGAGAGTGAGAAGAACAGAATAGGCATAAAACCAAAAGTAATAGAAATGGGCATATGATAGCAGAAATAGGTATATAAGAATGGATCTGATGAACATGTAATAACAGGACTGATTAGGCATAGTGTCTTGATCATAAACAGTCATGATAAGATCTAATCAGTGAATTAGATATACAAACAATGGCAGATCTGACATGATAATTAGGCATAGGCTTAGATCAATTCATAGTTATGTCAAAATAACTTAGATACACAGGTTATGGAGATTTGATATGATTCAATTAGTCACAAGCTTAGAACTAATTCATAGGCATGTCAAGATTACGTTTTAATAATTTCTATCTAAAAATAACGTAGACTCACAGAGAATAGATCTAAGAGACAGAAGAATAGTTGCAGATGTTGAATCACAGATCCATAAACTTGAATGACTTGATTATTGAAGAAGAAAAGGCTTGATTTAGTCTGGACAGAGGCAGCATCTAGTTCTCCATTGTTTTTGGTGTGGAAAAACAATGGAAATGGGTCTTATTTATAGCCCACAGCCAATGAATCTTGCACAGAAATCAATCTACGTTCAGAATAGAAGAATCTGCCTAGATTTGCGCTAGGGGGTCGAGCTCCCCTTGGTGTGTCGACCCAGGGTGTAACACCCCGTGAATTCTATAAAAGTGAAATTCGTAAATTAAAGTATAATTAATTTCAAATCAAAGAATTAAGGGAAACGGGATACGCCATTGTGTTCGTCTCGGAAAAATACGCGAAATAGAGTCCAAGTTTTCGAAAAACGGAGTCCGTATGAAGAAGATATGGCCTCCGGAAGTTTCTGAATTAAGTTTAAAATTCGAACATAAGAAAAACAGCTCAGAAAAACAATTCAAAATTCAAAATCGGGCCCAATTGGCCAGGGCGGGAAAATTCCCGCCTAAGGCACCCAGGTCGACAGGGCTGTCGACCTGGGCTAGCCATGTCGACAGGGCTGTCGACAGGGCTGTCGACCTGGTCCAGAGCCAGGTCGAACCCAGCCCACCCTGGCTGGCCTAGTCTAAGTTTGGTCGATTTTCAGAAGCCTGCTTTGTCATTAGGGCTAGGTGGCAGCTCCGGATTGGCCTCCCCTTCAAACGAACGGCTATTGTTGAATCAAGCTCCATCGACGGTCTAAAACAACTTGCAAGCATTATAAAAAGGACCTAAGACCTAGCCTAAATCATACTATTTCATTCTAGCCTTAGGCCGCCGCCATTAAACCTAGAGCTCTAAATTAAAAATACAAAGAGAAAGATTATAGAAGATGGAGGATGGTTCTTGAAGGCTACAACTAGAAGCTACAACAACTACGACGCTTTAGACAACGAATTCGAGACTAATTGATTTGGGATTTTTATTTGCTTCATATTGTAAGTTCTATGTTACTTTTTAGGCAAAAACGCTAAAACAATATGGACATGCGATGAATTGAAATCGAATTTATGAACTATTTCTAATCCATTGTTCATATTATTTATCGTTGAATTATAATATTGCTATGGAAACGTTGCAAGTTAAACTTGTCATGATTTTGATGTTGTTATGAATCATTTGGGCTTTATTGTTTGGCAAGTTGGACTAATTCATGTCCATGAAATCGCTATGAAACCTTTATGTTGATAAAACCATGCCTATGGTGCTAATTAAACCATGGCTATGACTATTGATGGAATTATGCCTGTGATGTTAATATACCCATCATGATTAATGAAAAATTGGGTATTGCTAGGTTATGATGAAAAGTTGGAATTATTATGTCTATCATGTTAATTATGTTAAAGACGCTAAATTGTCTATCATGTTAATTATGTTAAAGACGCTAAATTATCTATCATGTTAATTATGCTAAATTGTCTATCATGTTAAAAACGCTAAATTGGGATCATTATGTTTATCATGTTAATTATGTTAAAAACGCTAAATTGGAATCATTATGTCTATCATGTTAATTATGCTAAATTGTCTATCATGTTAATTATGTTAAAAGCGATAAATTGGAATCATTATGTCTATCATGTTGATTTAGAATCATTAAATTGGAATCATTATGTCTATGAGAATTCTTATGTTAAAATGCTAAATTGGAATCCACTATGCCTATTAGGATTTCTATGCCTTTAATGTTTCATGTTTATAATAAAATTATTATGATGCCGCAATGATTATTATGCCTATGATGCAAAGTTGAAATCATCATGTTAAATTAAGTTGGAATCATCACTATGCCAAGTTATCGCCATACTAGTATTGCAACTATGTGATATGTTATAGCCTGTTTATTATGCAAGTAATTTTGTAACTTTCACATATGCCTATCACATGTTTGGTTTTATTCCCCCTTTTATCTCTTGAACTGTTTATACTTGTGAACGAAGTACGTTTATATACGTTGGGGATACGATTGGGTAGAATAGGCAAAACTTGAATTAATTATAAGCATAAACTATGAAATTTGGCATAAGTAGAACATGAAATATGGCACGAAAAACTTGACTTGAACATGCCATAACTTGACTTTAAACATGCCTTAGTTGGGCACGAAGTTGACATATGAACATGATATCAAAGTCTGATAAGAACATGGGCATGACTTTAGAAAACAAGAAAGTGGCCAACTCGAGGTTGGGTTGAGTTTGTAGTGTAAACCTGCCCGGAACCGCCCGGCAAATCCAGTTGCTACAAACAATAGGATCCAATGTGGGTAGTTGGTCACATCGCGCTTGAAACCCGAGGTTGGGTTGAGTTCGTAGCGTAAACCTGCCCGGAACCGCCCGGCAAATCCAGTGGCTACGAACAACAGGATCCAATGTGAGTGGTTCGGTGCATTAACGAATCAATTAATGCCAATTAGGGTTAAGTCATGAACATGAAAAGACAACTTAACCAACTTGAACAAGGTTTGTAGGGCTAAGTCATGAACTTGAAAACGACAACACTTAGCCAACTTGACATGACACGTGGGCGGGTTAAGTCGTGAACTGAAAATGACATACTTAACCATCTTGACATGACTAGACTGGAAAAGGGTTAAGTCACGAATTACATGACTTAATCTGTTAGGCGGGTTAGGTCACGAATTACATGACCTAATCTATTAAGCGAAACCCTAGACACGACCCCTTTCAGCAGTAACCCTCTAGATGTATCAGGGTACCCTGGGGCTAGGCCGGGTGGGGGCACGATTACTGGGCTGATTGTAAGAGGTGAACGACGGCAGTAGGGTACGCCAGTGTAGGTTCGGCGGACTACGATCGTGCACGTATCCGGGGCAGACACCGGGTATCCGTAGATTTATCTGTGCATCTTGAATCGTGTCAGGGGTTGACACCCTAGGGCTGATACACCCGAAGGTGGACCCAGCACAGGTGACTACATTCGTGATTAGCCGTATGACACGGACACTTGACGAGCTAGAACTTGTAGGGAGCCGATCGACTAGATAATCGCTCCGTAGGACCCCGTACTTGGGTCAGACCCCGTTTCAGGGTCATTTCATGATATTGGGCCATGGGATTTATTTCGTGATTAACTTGTGACATGGGCTTAGTATACTAGTGAAGTCGATGCAACGGATCTCGAACATGTGATGCCTTACTTGACTTGTCTTGACTTATCCTGATCACCTTAGTCTATCTTGTTCACCTTGACACTATTCTTAAGTTTAGTTCCAGTTCATACATGACAGGTTGTTTTAACCGTTTTTACACTGAAAGTCACTAGAACTTACTCAGTCTTTATGACTGACCCTTTTCCTTTCGCCTCTTTTTCTTTCGTTCCCCCCCCCCTCAGGTTCTCAGGGAGGAATAACTAGCTCTTAGCTTGGATATCACTTGCTTTGGCTCAGCATGTACGGTTTGCTATGGCTGCTTCCTTTGACTGCACTTGGGGAATAAGCTGTTTTACTGTTTTTAAATTATTGCTTCTTTGGCTATTATTACAAGACAGTTGTAATGAAGTTACTTGAAATGTTTGTAAAAGACATGGTTTAATTTGAATGAAATGAAGTTCTGTTTTGCTCAGAAATTCTTCCGTTGTTTACTTAATTATTTATTTATGTTCTGTCTTGTGATAATTCTGTGATGTTATCTCGATAATACCTCTCCAAAACTAGGGCATTCCCTTTTGTGAGTGACCCTAGCGGAGGTGGGGTGTTACACAGGGGTCGATACCCCCTTGATGGGACACCCCCTTGATGGGGTCGACACCCTTAGGCGGGAATATTCCCGCTTCCCCCTTCTGCTTGAATTTTGAACTATTTTGAATTCTGGACTTATTTTGTTCATATATAACAGGCTTATATGTATACAAACTTCAAACCTTAATGACTTCTTCATACAGTGTCTGTTTTACGCAAACCAGGTGTCTATTTTGACCAGAATTCAGAAACGAACGTAATGGCACAGTCTGTTCCACTTAATTCTGAATATTTATTTAAGCATTCCTTAATTTATCATCTTTAATTTTGTTTAAAATTATGAGGTGTTACATTCTCCCCTACTCAAAGGATTTCGTCCCCGAAATCTCCAAGTTAAGAAGATTGTATATCCTACCATCTATCATCCATCTACTCATCCACCGATCACAGGCATCCATTATCCTTAAAAGATTTCTAATGCTTATATGAACATTTGCAAAGGTATGGGTATATGTCCCAATACTAATGCTATATGTCCCAATACTAATCCGAAGATCAGGCGGACTACTGATTCAGTCGACCTCCTTAATGCAATGTATGTTAGTGTCATGAATTCAACATGTATGCAGATAATCCTATTATAACATGTAAGTTCTATATGTGTGCACAATCATTCGTCCAAATGCAATATCCATAGATGATACACTCACTTTCATCCATTAAAAGAAGAAAAATGCATACACATCCACATGCAGTATGAGAGTGGTTGAGCCGATCTAATGCCTAATGTATGTGTATATGCATCCAAGAGCAAACACTTGCATCCATCAAACATACATGTCTCAAACACATGTTTACATACATGGGATTCCTACCTAAAGGTCGAAGATTCGATCGATAGGATACACACGAATGACAGAAGCAAGTACGAATAAAATCTTTGGAAAAGAAGTTAAGAACATATTCCCAGAAAGGAAAGGGTATGAAGTGAGATTCTTGTCTTCACTCTCCCAAATCGCATCCTCGCTGTCTTCTCCCCATTGCACTTTTATTAACTTAACCTCCATATTGCGTGATTTTCTTAACCTCTGATCCAAGTATATAGGTAGGAACTCGTCTAATTGTCGCCTCTCATTCTACCTCTACTTCCTTAAGCATGCTCGGCTCAACTAACTCTGATGTATCGTGCAAACACTTCCGTAAATAAGAAATGAGGGAAAACATCATGAATATCCACACATAAGCGAAGCAAACCATCCGCCTTAGTTGTGAATACCACCAGAGCACCTCATTCTGATATGCTTCGCCAAACCAACACCTTTCAAGTAGCTCCCCTACTTGCTTGCTAAGCTCCCTCCTTTCCCTAGGAGTCATGTGGCACACAGGAAATGCGACTGGATTCGCATTATCTACCAAGCATATCCAGAAATCAATCTCGTACCTCGGAGGTAAGTTCCTAACCTCCTCAAATACATCTGGATACTCAGAAACTATAGGTACATATCATGAGTCATCGACAGAAACATCAAGTGATTCTAGGAAACTAAGCATGACAGACCCTTTCGGGTCACAAGAAATCTCGAGGGTCCTCCCATGGCAAGTCAAAAGTCTAACGACCCTCCTCACACAGTCCATATTGGTACCATACATGGTTAGCCAATCCATCCCTAGAATTAGACAGTATCCCATAAAACCAAGTACATATGTGTCATATTAAAATTCGATGCTTAACAAAGATATTCTCAAACCTCGACAAATCATAGACAGATGATCTGTACCCCTAATAGGGTTTGAGACGACAACAGGATCCAAAACCATACTAGTACTAAGGTGCAGAGACTCAACCGCAGAATCAGATATAAAAGAATGTAAAGCGCCCGAATCAAAAAGATTTCTAACAGGATGATTAGAAATAAAAATCAAACCTTCCACGAAAACTTTCCTACCTCTATCTGGCGCACCAGCCAAGAGAGCATGTGGTTGTCCTCCAGAAATCTTGGCCTTTGGCTCTATCCTTTCTTTTTCGGGCACTCCCTATATAGTGTTCGACTTCACCACAGTTGAAGCAAGCATTCTTCCTTTTTCTACAGTCTTTGACCAAACGATCCACGTTCCCGCAACCATGAAATTTCTTTTTGCCTTGAGCTTTTCGTTCCTTCCGCCCTCTTGTTGTTGTTCTTTCTTAGGCTACACTTTCTTGTTTTGTGTTTCCTCAACCTTGGCCTCTTTCTTTTCACCTTTATCTTCCTCGTGCATTAACGCAATATCAACAAGTTTTTCAAAAGTTTCTCCCATTGGAATAAGAGACATAGCCAACCCATGGAGAGGTTCATTCAATCCTCTAGCAAACCTCAAAGTTTTCTTGTGCGAGGTATCTACTAGCTCCAAACCAAACCTCGCCAATTGTTTGAACTTGTTAACATACTCTTTGACAGCTATGCCTCCTTGCTTGAGTGCCAGAAACCTTTCCATTTGCATGCTTTTCTCAGCTTGAGAAAGAAACTTCATTTCAAACCTCTACCGAAAATCATACCAAGCCTCCACTGGGCTCCCTGCTTGCGTCACTTCCCACCAGAGTGAAGCCTCATCTTTTAGCAGCCAAGCGGCTAACTGAATCTTCCTACGATCGTCCACTTTGAAAATTCCAAACAAATCCTCTATCTCTTTGAGCCAATTCCTTGGCTCTACGAAAGTTTCGGTTCCTCGGAATGGCTTTCCACCTATAGCATGGAAATCTTTGCAGGTCTTAGACAAATTATCTTCTCGCGGAGGAGAAGGATGCGGAATAGCTGGTGCAGCTAGGGGAGGAATGT
The DNA here is from genome assembly GCA_030737875.1 of Allium sativum. Lineage (NCBI taxonomy): Eukaryota > Viridiplantae > Streptophyta > Magnoliopsida > Asparagales > Amaryllidaceae > Allium > Allium sativum. Next base: position 122,918,970 of record CM060920.1, read on the forward strand.
CCGTTGGACCACCGGTAGGCGCCGTGGCCTCTAGATAAATACGGAACCAGCCTGGTATCGTAACGCCCTCAGGAATATTAGGTTCCCCAGACATGTTGAAAAGAAAAGGAAAAAGGGATTCAAACAGAGAATCGAAAGATATTACTATGGCTTTGGGGAATATGTTTTTCAAAACAGACTTCTCTTGAAAATGCTTCCTTTAAAAATCTTTTTGAAAACAATTTTCAAAATCTTTTATCCGATCTGGTAACCTTCAGCTCTGATACCAAGTGTGACACACCACGTCCGTCAATGTCACTCGTTAAGAGAATATATTAAGTTTAGTGGAGCGTTATAAGTAAATAGAAACAGAAATGTTACAAGATAGATATAGAATAGCAGTGGAATTTAAAACCTTATTACCTAGAAAACATAGTGGTTCCAAACCCAGTTACATCATAAGTGTGAAGTACTGGAACCCCATTACATTAATATAAAGCTTCTGTCTTGTACTTAAAATCATCGGGGTACAGAAATACATAAACATCATAATCCCCAAAATAAATTCATATCAGAGAAGACAAGAGATCAAGCGGTACATCAAAGCAGCTCCAAGAAGAATGGAAGAGAGAATCCAAATCAAGCCCAAGTATTCCCATCCTGAGAACCTGGGGGAGGGGGAAATGGAAGAGAGAGAAGAGGAAACAAAATGAGTCAGACATAAAGTCTGGTGGGTCCAGTTACTTTGAGCATATAAATAAGTAAAAACATCATGGTAGGTATATAAACTGGATGAGAGAGATAATAACATCACAGGAGACGTATAACAGGATAAACAGGATAACAGAACTGGGTATGTTGTTCTTCTTAAGTACTTTTCTCTGCACCAATACTAGTATAACAGATATGTAATAGGATTACATACTCCCTAATTACTTAACAGAAACGGGATGATCCCAACAGAAATATAACGGTAGTTTTAGGTGTACTTTAGTAGCGGGATTTACCCCAAACAGAATTAACCGGTACCTAAACAGAAATAACGGGTGTTAACCCAAACAGAAATGCAGGTACCCCACATAAACATACAGGACTATGTGCACCCTAATTATTACCTCCCAATCGATCGGCTCTCTATCCCGTAAATACCCTGTGTCGGCCCCACAGTAGGGTGTATTACTTCCTAAAGTAGCGACTAACAGAAGGACACAGACCTATTTACTGGTGTTATAGCGGCTTATTTTCCCAGAGCGGGCCGTACTCATGCACGCACACGAGTCCGTTGGAACGCGCCAGTACACACCTCCTCCCAGATGAACCTCTTACAATCAGCTCAGTAAGCGTTCCCTGACCCTTACCTAGTGCGGGGTCCCCCTTTAATACCAGAATGGGTTACTGACTAATATGGGTCCTACACAGCAGATGACACAAGCCAACCCTTACAGATCTTATATCCCCAATTAACTAGGATTTTGACAGGTTATGCCTAAAAGATTTAACAGATTCGCACAACCCATTATAGATTTACGGGTTAAACCTTACTTGTTAATGAGTCCATATAACCCCTACAGATTTGGCAGGTTAAGTTTTCTAGATTAACTGGTTCGTATAACCCCCACAGATTTAACAGGTTTACTTAACCCCATAGATTTAACAGACTTACTTAGCCCACATACTTAACAGGCTTACTTATCCCCGTAGATTTAACAGGCTCATACAATCCTTAGGGATTTAAGCAGGTTAAGTATTACAAATTCATTACCATATATTCATTTATGGTTATAATGCGCTAGACCTCCCACATTAAGTCTACCACTTGTGGATGCTGGATATGTTGGTTGGGTCCGGGCAGACTTCCTCCACAAGTCGGACTTAACCTCATGTCTTAGCACCGTCACGTGTTTATGCACTTAGACCCCTCACATTAGATTCACCACTTGTGGTCGCTGGATATGTCGGGCGGGTCCGGGCAGACTTCTACCACAAGCATAATCTAACCTCGTGTCTAAGTGTGGTTACAGTTTCTAATTACTGTAATTATAGATATTTCATTTTTTAGCAATTATCCCTATTTCATTATAGGTTTTCATACCCCTCTCCCAAGTCATATTCATCATGTACCATATGCCCCAAATTAAGATCTAAATCACAATTTGATTTATACCCCAAATCCATATTCATGTTTTCAATTCAAGTTATGCCCCAAATTTCCCAATACAAGTTATGCCCCAATTTTAACAGATTAAACAGGCTTCATAGATTCTTTACAGTTCCATTAACATGTTTCGCTTAATCTTAAATTAAGCTTACAGATTTATGTGTCCCAAACCACAAGTCATAATTTATCGTATAAATCATGCCCTAATTTTTAGTCCAATTTCACAATATAGTTTATGCCCCCAGATTTCAATCATGATTCAAAGTACAGGTTATGCCCCTAACTTACCATTTCCAATCATTCCCATTTTAACCCAATTTCGTTCGTACGTATATTTCAACGATATCGGCCTTGGCTCGAAGGTAGCCTGACTATACAAATAAAAGGGAATGAGAGAGAGAAGAACAGAATAGGCATAAAACCAAAAGTAACAGAAATGGGCATATAAGAACAAATCCGATGAATATGTAATAACAGGACTGATTAGGCATAGTGTCATGATCATAAACAGGCATGATGAGATCTAATCAGTGAATTAGATATACAAACAATGGCAGATCTGACATGATACTTAGGCATAAGCTTAGGTCTAATTCATAGTTATGTCAGAATAACTTAGATACATAGGTTATGGTAGATCTGATATGATTCAATTAGTCACAGGCTTAGATTTAATTTATAGGCATGTCAAGATTACATTTTACTTATTTCTATCAAAAAATAACATAGGCTCACAGAGAATAGATCTAAGAGACATAAGAATAGTTGCAGATGTTGAACCACAGATCCCTAAACTTGAATGACTTGATTGTTAAAGAAGAAAAGGCTTGATTTAATCTGGGTAGAGGCAACATCTAGTTTTCCATTGTTTTCGGTGTGGAAAAACAAGAGAAATGGGGTCTTACTTATAGCCATCAGCCAACGAATCTTGCACAGAAATCAGTCTTCGTTCAAAACAGAAGAATCTGTCCAGATCTACGGTACAGGTTCGATCCCCTGGTGTGTCGACCTAGGGGTCGACACCTCCTTGATGGGATCGACACCCTTGGGCGGGAATTTTCCCGCTTCCCCATTCTGCTTGAATTTTGAACTGTTTTGAATTCTAGGCTTATTTTATTCATAAATAACAGGCGTATATGTATACAAACTTCAAACCTTAATAGCTTCTTCATACGGTGTCCATTTTACGCAAACCATGTGTCTATTTTGACCAGAATTCCGAGACGAACACAAAGGCACAGTCCGTTTCACTTAATTCTCAATATTTATTTAAGTATTCCTTAATTTATCATCTTTAGTGTTGTTAAAATTACGGGGTGTTACATTCTCCCCTACTCAAAGGATTTCGTCCCCGAAAATCTCCAAGTTAAGAAGAATGTGTATCCTACCATCCATCTACTCATCCACCAATCACAGGCATCCATTGTCCTTAAAAGATTTCTAATGCTTATATGGACATATGCAAAGGTGTGTGTATATGTCCCAATATTAATGCGAAGAACAGGCGATCTACTGATTCAGTCGACCTCCTTAATGCAATGTATGTAAGTGTCATGAATTCAACATGTATGCAAATAATCCTATTATAACATGTAAGTTCTATATGTGTGCAAAATCATTCATCCAAATGTAATATTCATATGATGATACATCCACTTTCATCCATTAAAAGAAGAAAAATGCATATACATCCATATGCAGTATGAGAGTGATTGAGCCGATCTAGTGCCTAATGTGTGTGTATATGCATCCACGAGCAACCACTAGCAAACACTTGCATCCATCAAACATAACATGTCTCAAACACATGTTTACATCTGTCGGATTCCTACCTAAAGGTCGAAGATTCGATCGATAGGATACACACGAATGACAGAAGAAAGTACGAATAAAAGCTTTGGAAAAGAAGTTTAGAACATAGTCCCGAAAAGGATGGGGTATGAAGTGCAATTCTTGTCTCCCGAGTCGCATCCTCATTGTCTTCTCCCTATTGCACTTTTATTACCTTAACCTCCCTGTTGCGCGGTTTTCTTAACCTCTGATCCAAGTATACGGGTAGGAACTCGTCTAATTATCGCCTTCCATTCTACCTCTACTTCCTCAAGCATGCTCGGCTCAACTACCTCTGTTGTATCGTGCAGACACTTCTGTAAATAAGAAATGTGGAAAAACATCATGAATATCCACACATAAGCGAAGCGAACCATCCGCCTTAGTTGCGAATACCACCGGAGCACCCCTTCTGATATGCTTTGACTAACCAACACCTTTTCAAGTAGCTCCTCCACTTGCTTGTTGAGCTCCTTCCTTTCCCTAGGAGTCATGTGGCGCACAAGAAATGCAACTGGCTTCGCATTATCTACCAAGCATATCCAGAAATAAATCTCCGCCTCGGAGGTAAGCTCCAAACCTCCTTGAAAACATCTGGATACTCACAAACTACAGGTATAGATCACGAATCATCGACAGAAGCATCAAGTGATTCTAGGAAACTAAGCATGACAGACCCTTTCAGGTCACAAGAAATCTCGAGGGTCCTCTCATGGAAAGTCAAAAGTCAAACGACCCTCCTCATACAGTCCAGAATGGTACCATACATGGATAGCCAATCCATCCCTAGAATCAGAAGATATCCCATAAAACCAAGTACATATGTGTCATATTCAAATTCGACGCCTAATACAAATATTCTCAAACCCCGACAAATCATAGACAGATGAGTCATACCCCCAATGGGGTTTGAGACGACAACGGGATCCAAAACCATACTAGTACTAAGGTGCAGAGACTCAACCATAGATTCAGATATAAACGAAAGTGAAGTGCCCGAATCAAAAAGGGTTCTAACAGGATGATTGGAAATAAAAATCAAACCTTCCACGAAAACTTTCCTTCCTCTATCTGGAACACCAGCTATGAGAGCATGCACCTTTCCTCCAGAAGGTCTTGCCCTTTGGCTCTGTCCTTGCTTCTTCGGGCACTCCCTAGTATAGTGTCCGACTTCACCACAGTTGAAGCAAGCATTCTTCCTTTTCTTGCAGTCTTTGACCAAATGACCCACGTTTCCGTAACCATGACATTTCCTTTTGCCTTTAGCTTTTTCGTTCCTTCTGCCCTCTTGTTGTTCTTTCTTGGGCCACACTTTCTTTTTTTGTGTTTCCTCAAACTTAACCTCTTTCATTTCATCTTTATCTTCCTCGTGCATTAACGCCATATCAATGAGCTTCTCAAAAGTTGCTCCCATCGGAATATGAGACATAGCCAACCAATGGAGGGGTTCATTCAATCCTCTAGAAAACCTCAAAGATTTCTTGTGCAGGGTTTCTATTAGCTCCAAACCAAACCTCGCCAGTTGGTTGAACTTGTTAACATACTCTTTGACAGCCATGCCTCCTTGCTTGAGTGCCAGAAACCTTTCCATTTGCATGCTTTTCTCAGCTTGAGAAAGAAACTTCATTTCAAACCTTTGCCGAAAATCATCCCAAGCCTCCACTGGACGCCCTGCTTGCGTCACTTCCCACCAGAATGAAGCCTCATCTTTCAGCAGCCAAGCAGCTAAATGAATCTTCCTACGATCATCCACTTTGAAAATTCCAAACAAATCCTCCGTCTCTTTGAGCCAATTCCTTGCCTCTACAAAAGTTTTGGTTCCTCGGAATGGCTTACCACCCATAGCACAAAATCTTTGCAGATCTTAGAGAAATTATCTGCTTGCGGAGGAGGAGGATGAGGAACAGCGGGTGCAGCTGGGGGAGGAACGTCTGTTGGACCACCGTCAGACGTTGTGGCCTATAGATACCTACGGAACCAGCCTGGTACCGTAATGCCCTCAGGAATATTAGGTTCCCAAGACATGCTGAAAAGAAAAGGAAAAATGGATTCAAACAGAGAATCGAAAGATATTACATATGACTTTGGGGAATATGCTTTTTAAAATAGACTTTTCTCTTGAAAATACTTCCTTTAAAAATCTTTTTGAAAACAATTTTCAAAATCTTTTATCCGATCTGGTAACCTTCAGCTCTGATACCAAGTGTGACACTCCACGTCCATTAATGTCACTCATTAAGAGAACGCATTATGTTTCGTGAAGCGTTATAGGTAAACAGAAACGGAAATATTACAAAACAGATATAAAATAGCAGCGGAATTCAAAACTTTATTAAGCAGAAAACATAGTGGTTCAAAGCCCAGTTACATCAAAAGTCTGAAGTACCGAAACCCCATTACGTTAATATAAAGCTTCTGTCTTGTACTTCAAATCATCAGAGTACAGAAATACATAAAAAGCATAATCCCCAAATTATTGCCATATCAGAGAAGACAAGAAATCAAGCGGTACATCAAAGCAGCTCCAAGTAGAATGGAAGAGAGAATCCAAATCAAGTCTGAGTATTCCCATCCTGAGGACCTGGGGGCGAACGGAAGAGAGAGAAGAGGAAACAAAATGGGTCAGACATAAAGTCTGGAGAGTCCAGTTACTTTTAGCATATAAATAAGGAAAAGCATCATGGCAGGCATATAAACTGGATGAGAGAGATAATAGTATCACAAGATAGGTATAAGAGGATAAACAGGATAAAAAATCTGGATATGTTGCGCTTCTTAAGTACTTTTCTATGCACCAATACTAGTATACCTGATATGAAACAGGATTATATACTCCCTAATTACTTAACAGAAACAGGATGATCCCTTCAGAAATATAATGGTAGTTTTAGGTGTACTCTACTAGCGAGTTTTCCCCAAACAGAATTAACTGGTACCCAAATAGAAATAACGGGTGTTAACCCAAACAGAAATACAAGTACCCAACAGAAACAGATAGGACTAGATGTACCCTAATTAATACCCCTCAATTGATTGGCTCCCTATCCCGTAAATACCCTGTGTCGGCCCACAGTAAGGTGTATTACTTCCTAAAGTGGCAACCTATAGAAGGACACAGACCTATTTACTGGTGCTACAACGGCTTATTTTACCAGAGCAAGTCGTACTCATGCACGCACATGAGTCGGTTGGAACGCGCCAGTACACACCTCCTCCCAGATGAACCTCTTACAATCAGCTCAGTAAGCGTTCCCTGAGCCGTACCTAGTGCGGGGTCCCCCTTTAATACCAGAATGGGTTACTGACTAATGTGGGTCCCACACAGCAGATGACACAAGCCAACCCTTACAGATCTTGTGTCCCCAATTAACTAGGATTTTGACAGGTTATGCCTAACAGATTTAACAGATTCGCACAACCCCCTACAGATTTACGGGTTAAACCTTACAAGTTAATGGGTCCATATAACCCCTACAGAATTAGCAGGTTAAGTTTCTAGATTAACAGGTTCGTATAATCCCCACAGATTTAACAGGTTTACTTAACCCCGCCGATTTAACAGGCTTACTTAACCCCACATACTTAACAGGCTTACTTAACCCCACATATTTAACAGGCTCATACAATCCTTAGGGATTTAAACAGGTTAAGTATTACAAATTCATTACCATATATTCATTTATGGTTATAATGTGCTAGACTTTCCACATTAAGTCTACCACTTGTGGATGCTGGATATGCCGGTTGGGACCGGGCAGACTTCTTTCACAAGTCGGACTTAACCTCGTGTCTTAGCACCATTACGTGTTTATGAACTTAGACCCCTCACATTAGATTCACCACTTGTGCTCGTTAGATATACCGGGCGGGTCCGGGCAGACCTCTACCACAAGTGTAATCTAATCTCGTGTCTAAGCGCGGTTACAGTCTCTAATTACTGTAATTCTAGGCATTTCATTCTTTAACAATTATCCCTATTTCATTAAAGGTTTTCATACCCCTTTTCCAAGTCATATTCATCATGTACCATATGCCCCAAATTAAGATCTAAATCACAATTTGATTTATGCCCCAAATCCATATTCAGGCTTTCAATTCAAGTTATGCCCCAAATTTTCGAATACAAGTTATGCCCCAATTTTAACGGATTAAACATGCTTCATATATTCTTTACAGCTCCATTAACATGCTTCGCTTAATCTTAAATTAAGCCTACAAATTCATATGTCCCAAACCACAAGTCATAATTTACCATATAAATCATGCCCCAATTTTTAGTCCAATTTCACAATATAGTTTATGCCCCCATATTTCAATCGTGATTCAAAGTACAGGTTATGCCCCTAAATCACCATTTCCAATCATTCCCAATTTAACCCAATTTCGTTTGTACGCATATTTCAGCGATATCGGCCTAGGCTCGAAGGTAGCCTGACTATATAAATAAAAGGGAATGAGAGAGAGAGAGAGAAGAACATAATAGGCACAAAACAAAAAGTAACAAAAATAGGCATATGATAGCAAAAATAGGCATATAAGAACAAATATGATGAACATGTAATAATAGGACTGATTAGGCATAGTGTCATGATCATAAACATGCATGAAGAGATCTAATCGGTGAATTAGATATACAAACAATGGAAGATCTGACATGATAATTAGGGACGGGCTTAGATCCAATTCATAGTTATGTCAAAATTACTTAGATACACAGGTTATGGCAGACCTGATATGATTCAATTAGTCACAGGCTTAGATCTAATTCATAGGCATGTCAAGATTACATTTTAATTACTTCTATCTAAAAATAACGTAGACTCACAGAGAATAAATCTAAGAGACAGAAGAATAATTGCCGATGTTGAATCACAGATCCCTAAACTTGAATGACTTGATTGTTGAAGAAGAAAAGGCTTGATTTAATCTGGGCGGAGGCAGCATCTAGTTCTCCATTGTTTTTGGTGTGGAAAAACAAGAGAAATGGGGTCTTATTTATAGCCATCAGCCAACGAATCTTGCACAGAAATCAGTCTACGTTCAGAACAGAAGAATCTGCCCAGATCTGCGATAGGGGGTCGACCCCCCTTGGTGTCGACCCAGGGTCAACACCCCCTTGATGCGGTCGACACCCTTAGGCGCGAATTTTCCCGCTTCCCCATTCTACTCGAATTTTGAACTGTTTTGAATTCTAGGCTTATTTTATTCATATATAACAATCTTATATGTATACAAACTTCAAACCTTAATAACTTCATCATACGGTGTCCGTTTTACGCAAACCAGGTGTCTATTTTGACCAGAATTTCGAGACAAATGCAATGGCGCAGTCTGTTTCACTTAATTCTGAATATTATTTAAGTATTCCTTAATTTACCATATTTAGTGTTGTTAAAATTACAGGGTGTTACATTTCTGACGGGTAATTTGGATATTAGCCTAGGCCTTTCATTCTCCTATATAAGCAGCTTCTAGCACTACAACAAAAACATCATATTACAACTTTAATTTTACAACTGTGCGAAAAGCACAGTTATAATAAATGCTTTTTTACAACTGTGCAAAACGCACTATTGTAATAAATGTTTTTTACAACTATGAAAAAAATCACTGTTGTAATAAACATATAAATCACAACTTTTCATTTTATTCGTTGTAATAAAGATGCCAAATTTTGGCTCCAAAAGTAAACTTGCGGCAGGAAACTTAAGCGGGAAGTTGGAAGTTTTGGCTCCAAAAGTAACTCACGTGCTATATTTTCGCTCACATGCAGGCGGCCTCTTATCTTTTCTCTAATTTCTCAAATCCCTAATTTCTAATAATCATCCCAAATCCCTAATTTCTCAATTCTGTATCGCGTCTTCCCATTTTAGTCCCCATCTTCCTTCTTTAAATAACGAAGAAAAAGAACAATCGATTACAAATTCAGAAAACCAAATTTTGATTCTTTTAATTTTTAGAAAAGAGGGCTCCAACTCCAGGTAGCATTTTCAAGGTGCGTTCGATTTTCAAAAACAAGGGTTTTGGGGCAGCGGCCCTAGGGCGTCGATTTCGAGGCAACAGGGGGTCATCGAGGGGATTGGGCGGCGCTTGGTGATCGTAGGAAGGAGGACCGTCGAAAGCGATTTTTTGGGTGGTTTTGGCACCAAAATGTTTCGCATCTAATAGTGTACGGATTGTCTGAGTCGCGATGAAGGGGACGTCGGTCGAGGGTCCTAGTGGTGATGAAGAGTTTGGCCAGGCGGTCGAAAGGTTGAACGATGTACTGTAAGAGTTAAATATTTCTTTATGATTATGAAAATGGAACTGCATCTAACTGTTCTGGTTACAATTATGTGCATCGATTATCCAAATTTATCAACTATGTTGACTAAATGCAGATGAATCACCAAGTTCTCTCTGTTTGATATCTTACATCTACAACAAGCATCATGGCCGAAGAATCCGCAGGTAAAATCAATTTCATCCATCTTAGCTTACCATGCCATGTATTTCTTGACCCTGCTATGTACAATCACATTGTTAACTTATATCTCTTGCTTAGATGGTTTACTGTTTTTATTTTCTGATTTCATTTGCTGACTTATATCTCTTGCTTAGATGGTTTAATATTTGTATTTTCTGATTTCATTTGTTGTTCCGTGTGAACGAATATTTGTGATTAATTTTTTCCATTTGCTACTTGAATTAGTTGGGCTTAACAAAATATTTAAGAAGTTCGTTTTTGATGAGTTATTGTTTCATTTCCAGTTTGATAAGAACCAGTTAAGCCAAGATACGAGTTATTGTTTCTCAAACAAAATCAGCAAACAATGTTATCAAATATCCACAGTAACAAATATCCTGATGAGTGGTGGGCGTGTTGAACAAGATACGATGTATGCATTGTTCCTTGTGTGGTATGGTACAGGTAATATCAGAAAATTATAAGTGTAACTTATTGCAAATGGTATATAAGTAACTCAGATGTGTTGAAAAATATCTCTAAAACTTGTTTTGTTTATTTTGTGTGAACGCACCAGATTATAGCGAGCCTGGAAATATCAACGGGAGGGGTTATTGCATTCTGTAGAGGACGGCCAGATGAAAGGTGTGACTTTACCAATAAATAGCGCTGCAGTATTGCCATCTTCAATACTCTTGTGGAGACTGAAGGTATTTCTCACTAACATGAAGAAAAAAGAGGTTAAACGTTCTTGTACTAAGTTGCTTTGTAACGGTCAAGTATGTAATAGTCCGCGAAATCTTTTGTAAAACTTATTGTTTGTAATATTGAAAATTTTAGTATTTTAATAAATAGTTTGCAAATAACTGTTACATTTGTTTTGCTTATGGAGTATTGTTATATTTAGTGTATGGTTCATTTCAGTTGCAAAGGATGTCTATTTTTTTTAAATGCAACTGTCAGTTACAACGGTGCATAACAGTTGTAGTAGATATTATTACAACGGTGCATAACTGTTGTAATAAAGTTTATTACAACGGTGGAAAAAAGTTGTAAAATACACATATTACAACGGTGTTGCAACGGTGCAAAAAAGATGTAAAAGATTTTAGTCTATTGCAACTTCTTAATACACGACGGTTAGCCCACCGTTGTAAAATGCATATTACAACGGTGTTCCACCGTTGTAATAGAGTCATTTTGTTGTAGTGTAGGATTGAATCAAAAGCATGAGATTATGACCGAAATTAGCTAATTTAAGGGTTTGTCATAGTTCTTCTTTGCTCTCATTCTCTAACAATATTTGTAGTCATCTAGATATTTTTTCCCTTTCTCAATTAGGTTATTGATTCTTTTGTAATTTTGTTTATCTTGAGTTTGCAAACAAAATTTATTTGGTGAATCAATAAAGAGGATGATTGGGTGGAATATCTTGTGTTTGCGTATAATTTCATATTCGTGTTGTTTTCTATCACAATCATCTTTAAGTAATTGGATGAATAAAATTCTGGTGGATATAAATGGCTTCCGCGTAAGGCGCATATTCTATAATAGTTTGTTTATTTATATTGCTTGTTCCATCTCCTTCCTCCTTATATATTGACCACTAACTCCTCCCCTCTTTCTCAAAATAAATACTAATCAGACGGAAAAAAAAACCTAAACTTAACGTTCCTCCTCAAATCGAATGGCTGCTCCTCCTTTCCCTTTCTCTTACCATTTCCAATTTCAAAACATAAAAAAGGGAAATTGATCTCACCTCGCTAATTCTCCTCCTCCCCAATTCGTGACTTCGCCGGCAATGCTCTGCCATCGACCTTAGGTCATGCGCGCTTTCTTATGTCTATTATCCACCAGCAATTTTTCCTGCTTTGCCAACCCACATAACAACCCCCTCCACTTGCAATTATCAGGGTTGCCACGCTCGTGCCTTCGATCTCCACCTTAGTCTATCCCGGTTGTGAAGAAGTCATCAAAGAAAGAAAACTTAGTTTCTCCCTTGCATTGCTCTATGATGTCGCTGGTTATGGTCGTGTTCATCTCCGCTTAAACTATTGAAAGGCGAGTTTTCTCACGATTTCCTTTATATAAGTTTGACAACATCGATATTAAAATGAAACTATGATAGTGAACATCTTGGTTGTTGATTTCATTGATTTTTTCGAGATGATTGTTGGATAAAGCGCGAATTTCATATGTATATGCATACTTATGTGGGTGTATAAATGTGTAATCCTATCTTAAGTCTTGCAGTTGAATTTGTGGCGGTAGATTGAGTTGATACACCGATTTTGATCATTTACTATCTCTTTTAGCTAGACTGATCCTGTTTGTGCCGCTACTACCATGCCTTGTTCACCCTACTAACTGATCATCTGAGTCATATTGTTCACGTGGTGTATGGTTTGACCATGATAACCTTACTGGCCTTGTTATTTTGTTGCACTATCATGTGCACTTGTACACTACAATGTACTGCACTACTGCACTTGGTCATACTATGACCATGTTGTCACTTGATGTAGGGTCCGCAGTCTTGGCACCTTGCATTTTATATTTTCCAACTGCATTTGCCACTGAATTCTACTATGTTTGTTTGCTTCATGCACCGTATTTTTTAGTTGTATGTATGTGTATACGTGTATATATGTGTATACATGTATCGTGCTTGAGCATTGAACTACATATATGTGTTGTAACAGCGTGTATATATATGTATTTATATGCGTGTATACATATGTATTGGTACCCATTTATATTTTTTTTTGCATAATAGTACCCATATATATATATATATATATATATATATATATATATATATATATATATATATATATATTGAAAATTGGTAACATATATTAATCAGAAACATTACATGATTTCAGTTAGCATACTAACCGGATTACAAATCAATAAGCTAATAAACTGAAAAACTGCTGAAAAACCAAACAAGAACGCTCCATCTCGCCGAGCATCACCACAAACATACCACCAAAAAACGACTTAAGATGATAGTGAAGTCGCAATCTTTCCAGAGAACAATACAGTTCTCAACTTCCTCAACAAAACCAACACACACCAGATCAAAACAAAACCGTCCTAACTCCATTGCAAAACAAACCCAGCTACCAACCAAAGTCAGAACAAATCGCAAACCACATACAAGGAAAGAGAAGAACTTCGAGAAAACTAGAGGATCGGTTGGAGTAGACTGCGTCTGAAGAAGCTTCAGAACCCGTCGGCAATGCCGGACCAGTCATATATATATATATATATATATATATATATATATATATATATATATATATATATATATATATATATATATATATATATATATATATGAGAGAGAGAGAAATCGTTGTTAGTGTTACTTCATTTTTGAAATGCATTGTAGGAAAAAAAAAAAAAAAAAAGAACTCCATGTTGTACTCGTTGAAAATCTAAAACTTACTCGTGCCTTGTAAAACCAGAATATATATATCTGATTCAATTTAAGATTAACTATTATATTTTGAGTATTCTATTGAAGTTGATTTATTTGAATAAAGTAAATACTAACTCGAATGTTTTTTGTTTTGCATAACGCTCAGGTCAGACCGAGTATTACAGCTTAAGATTTGCATTTGGCGAAGTTGAAGATTCGTGAAGACATCGTCTTGGTTCAATTATTTTTGTCAAATTTATATGTTTATAAATTTTATGTATGAGACTTTGACTTTGTACAAAATTTTGTAACTCCAATATAATTGTATAAAAGTTTTCCTTTGTAAGATAGTGTATTTTAATTTGTCAGTAATTCCATGATTTGATTTTGTTAAATCTCATAAGTAATAAGTAATAACAATCTGTTGTTTTGAATGATTTAAGTTGATTTAATTATCGACTTAAAACAATAGAAAAAGCAAATCGTTACAATTAACTGTTCATGTTTGAGTAACATACAATAGAAAAAGCAAATCGTTACAATTAACTGTTCATGTTTGAGTAACATACAATAGAAAAAGCAAATCGTTACAATAAACACGTTCCTAGCCATAAGCAAAGGTAAAACAAGGAAATCTATGAGTTGAGATACATACGCTTTAGCACTACAATTAAAAGGCAAATACATAAAAGACAAAAACTTGATACGTAGTAGCCAGCTACGAAGACTGACCGCGTACCCCAAATGATTCCATTTTTCAGACTTTCTGAATACAATGTTGCATCACTGTCCATTCTATTCTTTCCCATAATACAAATTGCTTCCCCTCTCTTCTCGTGCGACTTTCGCCCTCATCTGTAAAGCACTTCTTCTAGATCATCTTCTACTCCGTCGTTATGCTTTTAAACCATTAACCGCACCAACCATCTGTGCAGTTACCATATATAATGGAAAGGGTTATAGTAACGACTAAAAAATTATATTATTACGGTTAATCACACCAACAATAAATGATTATTCCATACAATATTCAACATTCAAATATAAAAACTGATATTAAGTTAAAAGAATAACTTGTATATATTAATAATAGGTTTCTTCTGGATGAAGATGTTGATCATTTATTTTTCTCGTGCTCTTTCACCAATCATATTTTAATTATGGTTCTAAGGATTTTTGTCTTTGGTTGTTTTAATTCTTTTAATAGCTGTAATGTGTATTGGGATCGTTACAGATTTGTTTATAATTCTAGACAGAGATATGTGTTGGATTCTTTAGTTACTATCATTAGTTGGTTCATATGGTTGGAGAGGAATATGAGATTCTTTCGTTCTATTTCTGTGTCTGCTGATAATTTAATCATTAAGATCATTAGTTACTGTCTGGATTGGATGTCCAACTCGCGCTTTAAGTTCTTTGGTGATTCGCGTTTTGGTTGTTTTTTGCTTTAAGGTTATGTTTAATTTGAGTTTATTTATTAGAACCAATAGTTTTTTAGATGTAATTGATCTCGCATTTGTTGTTAATTCTGTTTTTTGTTGGTATTGTTTATTTGTATCTATTTGTTTTTTTTTTCATTTTCTTCTTCACATATATATATATATATATATATATATATATATATATATATAGACACACACACACACACACACTCATTTATCCATATATATATGTGATGGGTACTCATGGTTTTTCTAGTTTTTTTCAGGTTTCAGGTTGTTGATTTTTTCTGGGGAGCTTCGTGGATTGCTGTCTGGATTGGTGTTTGTCGTTTGCTTAGGAGTGTTTATGTGAGTGGTTTCGGAGAGTTTTTGGGATTGTACTGCTTTTTTCCTGCTACTGTGTGGAGAGACTTGTTTATTGTATTGGAGTAGATATACTTCATTATTGGCTGGTGGCTTTACCGGAATTCAATAGTGGAGTATGATGGGCAGTGGTTTTTTCCGGAGCTCATCTATCTATTTTCTTTTACATTCTTAGAATCTTGTTTTATCCTGTTTTGTATCCTTTTTGTATTGTTGTCGGATATTGTAGTTTTTTTATGTTTAGTTTATATATGTGTGCTCTCTCTTTTTATTAGAAGATCACACATTTTTGTTTTCAAAAAAAAAAAAAAGTGTCTTCGTGGATTAATAATATATGCATATATGCTCATTATATATACAAATACATCCAAAAAAAAAAAAAAAAAAAACAGTTACAGCAACATGAATTTATCATAAATAATGCATATAATTAGGAATATGTGTACAAAATTGGTGGTGACGGTTACCAGAATTTACAACCATCAACAACGATTAAGGTTGATGGTAATAGTGACCGTTACACCCACAACTATTTCTATACACTACTACAGCAGCAAGTGCTGCAAAATGCATTGACAAAAATTTGTCATGAATTAATCACAAAGTGGAATCTCATATCTTATTTACATATTCAAGAAGAGAATATCTAAACAGAGAATAATAGCGTTCAAGATTCTTGACTCGACTGCAAAAGCTACATATTACATCACAAACTGGTTAGCGTTAATCAACATTCCAAGTGGTACTTTCAGTAAATAAAACAAGAAATAAACAGCGAAATAGTTGATATTATTCCAATATAGCGAGAGAAAACGAGATGGAAAAAAAAAGAATATTACTCACAAAAGATAAACTATCCTGGATTTGTTCACCAGCTGAACACAACAGATAAGTGTTGTTGATACAGTGACGTTGTACGTTAACCTTGGACAACATTTTTCGCAAATCTCTACACATATAAAACATAAAATTACAAGACTTGGTTTGATTTCTAGATCACCTTCCTTTCTCCTCCAAATGCCCATATCTGTAGGTTAAAAAATTGTTATTAAATGAAGAGAGGAAATGTTTGGAAAACTATGCGCTTTGCCGAAGTTTTTTTTTTTCCCCTCAAAGAGATCTCTACTTGAACACAAAAAATTAACAAAATCGATGAAAATGGATCTCCATCATCGAATCACCTTCAAATTTCATCTTCCATAAAAAGACTAGAAGATCCAATAATCCGGATCTTTTACTCCTCCAGCTCATATTATAGGACGTTTTGTGAAGTTTTTTATTTTTCAAAATATAAGACGTTTTCAACCATAATAAATTGTACCTGCTTTATTGACTTGCCATGAAGTAACTTTATTGGCTCATGTGGGTAGGTAGTTCCTTGGAAAATCCCAACAATCACTTTTTTATACTTGAAAATAGGGAAAATGACTTAATTTTACATGAAAAAAAGGAGTCAACCCACCAAAAAGAAGCATTTGAATTTTTTCTTAACTCCTGTGCAAATCTCTAAAACGACTTATATTATGAACCGGAGGGAGTATGTCACAACTCGTGTTTTTTTTAATAGCCAAAGAACTAAGCTCTGAGACTGAAAAAGTATGTAGGACACATGGTGTTGTGTGAGTATCTATATGTATATTCGATGAGCTCGTTTCGACCTTCGTAACATTTTCAGAATCTTAGCTCAATTATTCACCATTCAGACATTTTATTCAAACCGTTAAATTTAAACATCAAGTATATTATTCTATGAATGTCGGAACGAACTCAAATTTTGGATAGATGAATGAACACACATATATATAGTGTGGTACTATGGGCACCCCAATATGTTTTTCCTGATACCGCAATTAAAAAAATAAAACTCATTAAATTTTGTATGTTTCATAATACCACATTACCTCTCTATTCTAATATCTCACTCAATCATTATTTGCTGAACTAATCACGTACTAAGCTAATCTAGAAACCTTAATCTCTCGTAATCGTTGTCTTCTTCGCATCTCTCACGCGAAAATTCAAATTTGTACAGTAATCTCCCAATTGTTTGGTGATCTGAAAACCCTAATCTCTCACTCTCTTCTAGTTTGCTTAATTGAAACCTTATTCACGGCTTTTGTATATTCCTCGGAATTGCGGCGTCGAATTCGTTGATTGGTTATTGATCTAGGGTTTAACCCGTTGATCGGTTTTAGAAATGAAGACGAACAAATATCGAGCGCAATAGAATTAGGGTAAAACAGTGTGGTAGCCCCAATTTTTTAAGTGTGTGGTATTAAGAAGAGTGTAATACTAATTCATGTGCTATTTTTTAGTCGCGGTATTAGGAAGAACATATTGGGGTGCCTTTAGCACCATATATATATATATATATATATATATATATATATATATATAGGGTAGGCAATTTGAACACAGAATTAGACACAAAGCCTCAACCGTTGGATCCTTTTGTCTTTATATGGAGATGCGGAATTCATGAGGTGATCCAATG